>VXBP01007926.1:107219-515817 GCA_013400115.1 Rhinopomastus cyanomelas | reverse complement strand
ATTACGGTATATTTTGTTGCGTGGGGGGGGGGGTGGGGGGGGAAGTGCTAAACTTCAAAGTGATGTGTGATAGATCTCTGGAGATTGTCCAGTCCACACACCCTGTCCAGGGCAGGGTCAGCAAGAGGAGGTTGCTCTGTACTGCATCTGCTCAAGCTTTGAATATCTCCATGAATTGAGAAACCACAGCCTCTCTGGGCAGCGTGTTCCTGTCTTCAACTCATTTTAAAAAAAACATTAAAATGTGATCAAACAAAGGAGCTCATTTTTCTGTAGCTGAGAAGCAAATACACAAAATATCATTGTCCATTAATGTTGCCAAAGATGCATGTTGCATGTCACACTGTAGGAGAGAAACCAGCACCACACTGTTGTGCAACACTGCCAAGGTCCCTTGAGTGGAGGACCTGGTGCTGACATTTCAAACGTATTTTCCTTGCTTCAGTCCCTGTCCTTCTGTTCCCTTGCTCTTTACATCACTGTTTGATCGACTCTAGTAGACATAGTACTAGAGAAGAAATGTTCTAAACTCGATTCATCATTTGGTTCAAATGAAACCGATGCAAAGCACTCAACATTTCTCAGCCATTGTGCTCTCATTTCACAGAGCTGAAATTTTCTACAAAAGGTGTGAGGCAGTCAAGAGCCATGTCTTTTGTGCTGCTGGCTTCTCCAAGTCAGGGATAATATTACACGTTATTGAACTAACTGAACAAAATACCTCTATTTAGTCTAGCAGAATATTTCAAACTTCTCCTGGGTGAAACAAAGCCTGTCCAATACATCTTAGCTCCAGAGTATTTCCTGTTCTGATGCCACTTTCTCTTTTGTTCTGAGTACAGCCATTTCTTCGGATAATCTATATAGCACCATCTCCATAAGTTCTTCCAGTTCTGAATGGTCCTGATATAAAAAGGCAGCAGAGGTTATGGATATAAAGAGGACAATGAAGGCAGAGAACTCCTCTCTGGGGACATAGCAAAGGAAGCATTTCTAACAAAATAAACAATGCCAAAATTGTTCAACTGGCTCTTCACTGTATTTTTCCTGGGTTTGAAAGCTCAACAAAGTGAAATTCTGCAAGGGTGGTTGGCACATTTTTTAAAGATAAAAATCACAGAAAGATAGAATGTATTGGGTTGGAAGGGACCTTTAAAGGTCCAACCATCTAGTCCAACCCCCTGCAGTGAGCAGGAACATCTTCAATTAGATCAGATTGCTCAGAGCCTCATCCAGCCTGATCTTGCATGACCCAAGAGATGGGGTCTCAACAACCACTCTGCAAAACCTGTTCCAGTGTTCCACCACCCTCACAGTAAAAAGCCTCCTCCTTATATCTAAATCTACCCTTTATAAGCTTTAAGAAGCTGAAAAGGCTTTTCCTCAAGCATCACTGCTTGTCCTGTCACAACAGACCTTGCTAAAAAGTCCCTTCCCATCTTTCTTGTAGATGTCATTTAAGTACTTAAAGGCTGCAACAAGGTCATCTCAGAGTTAAGGATTGCACTTGCACTGCACCTATCAGAAAAGATTGACCTGAATCTACCAATCAGTGAAAACTAACACAACTCTATTTAAAGAAGCAATTATTCAAAGCAATTATTTCCTCACTAACTGAATGATACATCACCTATTACTCCACAGAGTAAATATAGATTGCTTCAAATCTCTGAGATTTTATCTGAGAAGAATTTTGCCTCTCCTCATCAGTAACTTCCAGTGCTGTCATTTTACCTACAAAATTTGTAGGTAAAGAACAAACTCAGCTGGCTGTTTTAATTTGTACCTTCAGCTGCCACAGACCTCTGTGGTGCCACTCTCTATACACACACCTCTGTGCTTTCCTGAGCGGCAAACGGATATTACATTCATGTTCATATTAACATGTGCAGTTTGAAATAAACACAGCTGCATTTAAGTCAATGATTTTATATTCAAATATATCTGATTACGCTGAAATAAACACAGCTGCATTTATTTCAGTGATTGTACATTCAGACAAGGATATTTGTTCAGTGTAATGCAATGTTCCTTCACACTGGCAGGGACATTGCTATTCTTTCTTGCATTTCCCTCTATCATTTTTCCAGATGGAAAATTTTGAACAGAGCCAGGAAAAGGGAAACTGGAAAATTTGTCTCAGAATCTAGTCTCTACAAAAATTCTTCTGCTTATTCTCAAAAATTACTTAAACATCTTAATTTTCTTTGTTATTTTTTTTTTCTTTCCTTCTCTGTCAAAGAGAAGGAAAATCCCAGCAAAAACTGCAAGTCTGATGGAAATATTGAATACTGGGAATATATAGTGCAAAACTGTAAGGATGGATCTGCATCAGGTATGTTTCTGGACAACTGTTAATGTTAGCTCACCATCTTCAACCACTATCTTCCAAAAAAAATTAATTTGAATGGAAATAATAGTTGTAAGATTTTCTTTCTTGTTATCTGATCAAATAACAGCTTTGCATGGTGTTAATTTTGGCCTGTGCCTAAATCTGTAATACATTTTTAGAAAAGAACACAAGATTATCACATGTACTAAAAGTCATTAACCATGTAACCAGATGTATCCATCAGGTAAGATCAAACTCTATTCTAGTAATTTCCAGATATGGGTCCCAAGAGAAGAGCATGGGAACAAAATAATCATTGAAGATACCTCCCCAGAATAATTCCTCGATTTACAACATACAGTTAATGAACCTTCTGAGCCAGAGATGGTCTCACTGTTTCGTAGCTCTCAACTAATTTATCTCTGGTTTTGTCAAGTTGGTTTTTTTTTCTCGAAATCTTGACACATGTGAACTTTTAGCATCCACAACGTTCTGCAGGAAGAAGCTCCACAGTTTAATTGAATATGTGAGGAATCATTCTCGTTTGTTTGCTTTCAACACATGAAGTGCTGAGAACTGAGGCTGACACATGGATAATTCCTTTTTCCTTTGAGATACTGCCAGTGTCCAGATTCTTATGGGGGAGTGTGGAGAAAATTACTCCCCTGCCTTGCTTTCCCAGAAGGCGGCAACCTTGAGAGAGGAAGAGTCTGGATTGGATGATGGCAGGTGTCTACTTCTGAGGGAAAGCTGTTGAAGCAGCACCACAGTATAAATGGGAGGCTGCCTGCAGAGAACTCCAGGTATACGGAGTTGTGTCATCTCTCTGCAAGACTCTCCCTCTCTGCAGACAGGCTGCTGCAGACAATGGATCTGACCTGGTTAATGACATGGACTGTAAGTTTGATGGATATTTTTTATGATAGATTCTGCTGGGACCTTTGGGCTTTCTGTTGGGACATTTTTGGTCAGAGGTATTCTCTTTTGTCTCAATGGTGATGGGTTCTGCAAACTTATCCTTACACTATGTAGGAACTGACAATAAAGTGTGCTTTCGGCTCATGGCTGTGCTCCTTGGGCTGTGTTACAGATTTGTCAAAACAACACATTAACTGCTAGTTTCATTTCATGACACTTAGCTGCTCTACAAAGGGAACAGAGAACCACTGTTTCATATTCGTTGACAATTTCCAGTTGTTTATTACAGTCCGTCTCAGGTCAATCAAACAGCAAATCAACACGTGTGCTTGTAGGCTGGCTGAGAAGGTGCCAACACGGGGTAAGAGGCAGGAGGGAAAGGCTAGGTCTTGAAGAAGACAGCATGATAATCAGAAGATAAACCAACTGTGAACATTATAATTAGCACACCAAGTACAATTAGCATCCTAATTCTTTACTGATGCTATTATACTAATTCTTCTAGCATTGTCATTAGCTCTGTAAGTCATGAATATATATTTCCCAAAAGTTAAGATACTTTTTAATCTGCTAACTGGTGGCACATTAACATTAAACTCTCCCTCCATTGGTAAAAATGTCTTCCATACTATATTCTGTTTAGATATTTAAGAGGTTAATATTTAGTTCCTTTTGCAGTGCTGACCTAGCAAGAAGGAAACTAATTTGGCACTACAGCGGTAACATCCATTTCCCATGTAACTTTAGTAATGCATTTACTGGAAAGAGATTAATATCCATTCCATAAATCATTCACATGCTTTTTCCGGAGTTTGAGACATCTGAGTAATGTCATATATGTTAACTGATATCACTTTGTGCATGCTACATCCATTAATCTGTGCCTAGGGTCATCATTAAAGAAACAAAACAAAAATTAAAATACATCTTTTTGTTCATAATACTCTGAGATCACCCAGCCCAGGCTATAACCTAATATCAACACATTTGCCAGACCAGGGCACTAAGGGCCACAGCCAGTCTGTCCTTAAGCACCTCCAGGATGGGGACTCCACCGCCTCCAGTGTCTGATCAACCTTACTGTGAGGAAGGGCTTCCTAACACCCAACATAACCCTCCCCTGGCAGCTTCAGGCCCTGTTCTCTCCTACTGTCACTAGTTATCTGGGAGAAGGACCCGACTCCCACCTGACTACAGCTTCCCTTAAGGAGTTGTACAGAAAGATAAGGTCCCCCTTGAGTCTCCTCTTCTCCAGGCTAAACAACCCCAGCTCCCTCAGTGTCTTCTCATCAGACTTTCCCTCCAGTCCCTTCCCTAGACTCGTTGCTCCTCTGGACCCGCTCCAGCTCCTGAATCTCTTTTCTTGAAGTGAGGGGCCCAGAGCTGTCCCCAGTACTTGAGGGGAGGCATCACCAGTGCCCAGTAAAGGGGAAGAATTATGTCCCCAGTCCTGCTGACCACACTATTCCTAATATAAGCCAAGATGCCATTGGCCTTTCATGCCACCGGGGCACACTGCTGGCTCATGAAGGGTAATCCTGTTCACTCAAATCTAAACATAAGCAGGATCAGCTTCTTTAACACTTTTGGAACTGCAGTATCGTTGCGTATCAGACAGCCAAAATGTGGCTCTTTCTTGGGGTGAATTTCCGTTTTCCTTTGACCACAATGCTAGCTGTAGCACATCTTCTGCAGCATCTTAGTTTCCGTTCTTCAATTTTTACAAACAAAAATGTTTCACAATTCAGATTTTACAGAGTTTACAAGTGAGATTAATCTCATCTAACTTTAGCTCATTGAGTAACATGTCGCTAAAGTTACATGTCAAGTCTTAGCAGCTGGGACAGGGGCAACCCCAAAGGGCAATTGATCCTCTGTTCAAAAGATATCTTTCATGGTAAAGCTCAATGGCCTATTTCACGCCTGTCAGTGGTTACAATGAGATCAGTGGAATTACAATCACTTACTGCAGTTTTGAGTGTTGTGCAAAGTGTTTTATAAGTACATTATTCTATTTTTGAAATATAGAAAGATATTTAAAACCTTAACAAAAATGTTATGAGGGTACTTCTCAGTCACATGAGATCTCTTAATACATCGTAAATCTTACCATTTTACAACTGATTAATATCATTTGCAATCCAACAAATTTTTTTTATCAAGTTTCTGGTAAAGAAGTATATTATAAACTGGCTGTAGGAAAAGACAAATTGATGTTTGACAGTCACTTTCTCTAGAAGGTGGTGGTAGATGAGTCAACATAATAATAAGAGGTTTACAGTAATTGAGATTGAATATAAAATTTTACAAAACTTGAATTACAATCTTTTGAATATAAACAATATACAGATTACCCAATCATAACATTTTTTCATAAAAAAATAAGAATCATCCAAAGGATAGAAGTTAATGGCTCTTGGCTGAGTTCCACTTTTTGGTTGAAATAAGAATAAAAGCAGAAGGCAGCTTCATTTCTAATTTCAAGAAACACAGTATTTTTTAACATTTAAACAGCATTATAGTTGACTAACAAGCCAAAATATGTATTTTCAAACCTTACAAAAGGCCCCTGTATTTAACAGTATGAATGTGGAGACTTACAAACGTCTGTGAGCCAACGCTGTTCCTTCAATTCTCCAAAGTAATTATAAACTGTGTAATTTGAGCCACAAGCAGCACAGACTGTCAGGCCTGAGATTTTTCGCCATTTTCACGATGCATCATAGTCTACCACCTAACTCAGTCTTGCATGTTCCCTGTAACATCCTACCAGGCAAGACAGAAGGCACTGCAGCTAATCCAGAAGCATGTACAGGCCAGAGTGACCAACCCACACATCCATGGTGACTGGCAAGCCAGATCACAGAAGCATAGGGTAATAGAACATTAGGGATTGGAAGGGACCTCAAAAGATCATCTAGTCCAATCCCCCCACCACACCAGGACCACCTGCATCAAGCCACACAGGAACATGTTCGAGTGGGTCTTAAACATCTCCAGAGGAGACTACAACCTCCATGGGCAGCCTGTTCAGCATTCTGTCACCCTTACTGTGAAGAAGTTCCTACTCATATTTACATGGAACCTCCTCTGTTCCAGCTCACACCTGTTGCCCCTTGTCCTATCATTGGATGCCACTGAGCAGAGCCTGGCTCCATTCTCCTGACACCCACCCTTTCCATATGCATAAACATACCAAAGAGAAGGAAAAGTAATTGGATTTCCCTTGCATTATTGTGTGAAGCCACACTTGGCAGCGTCAACAGACATTTTCATATGTCAGTTCTCTAAGACAGGAGCCTGTGAGGCAAAAGCTATAGGTATTTTGAGCCTTGAAAGCTCTCTGTGATGGAGCCATGAAGGCAACTTGTGGCTACATCCAGCAAATAGTCTCTGCAATAAGATAAAGGTTTGTTTGCCTCTGTGGGCATAAACACATTCTCAGAGGAGATTTTGTCCAGTCAAAGCGCTATGAACACTGCTGTGAAGATGCTTGCCAAGTGGAAAGCATTTCTTACAGACTTCTAGAAGGTATACTGCTGTAGCTGTTGTATCACTACAGCCTGAATGTATGACAGTGTGAGCCATCCTTGATATCCTGCTAAAATAGGTGTTGGCACACTCTATACAGTCCAGCAAGCAGTACTTCAAAAAGCAATTCATCCATATTGCATGACAGCTTCCTCTAGATGACCACAAGAACTCAGTATGTTTGAGGTTGATCAGGACTTGAATGAGTGTGCGGAGAACCTGAACTTGAACTGCTTCAACGCCCAGAGAATCTAGACGATCACCAATGCTCTCACAGAACAGCATGATTTCCAGTTTGTAGATTTCAGTCTTTACACAAAACCAAAGAAAAATATCCAGTACCAAGAGCTTCTGAGATTTCGTGTTCCACTTCAGAGCTACAGGATAGCTGCAATCATGTTTCTAATACAACTCTGTGTTCTGGACCGTTTGGCCACACTTTGGGGCTTGTAAGAAAAGCGATGTCACTGTCACCTATATTTCTTTGTTATGAATAAATGTTTAAAACCCACCTGGATATGTTCCTGTGCAACTTGGTCTAGGTGATCTTGCTGTAGCAGGGAGATTGGACTAGATAATCTTTTGAGGTCCCTTCCAATCTCTAATGTTCTGCAGTTCTGTGATAAATGGCATTTTTGTAACCTACATAAGCAGCAGTCAAGTCTTTGAAGTTCCCATGCTTTGGGATCATCCCTAGAATTTATCCTTCCTTCATTTTGCAAGGCCACTAATTTACAACTGCTCTAAAGGTTGAACTGGCATCAGCAGCATAAAAACTTCGGTCTCTTTTTTATGGATTAAAACATTTTATGGGGTTTTTTGTCCACTTTGAACAACACATGTGACAGGCATCTCATGTATCATGTAAAGCTAATAAATTCAGTAATTGCTACCTCACACTGAAGCAAAATTATTGCAGTTATGTAAGTTCCTAGAAAAAACCTGTTTTCCAGCACTGAAGGTGTCATCCCCAAAAACATCTGGTACGGGAAGATATGAGTAAGCAAATAAAAATGAATCTTAGCCATAAGAAAAGGCCAATGACTACACTGATGTCATCAGAAGTACATTTCACTAAGCCAACACATGACAGTAGTGGCTAAATTAAACTTTAGAGTCATTTAGACACACACAAAATAATCTGTCTGAAATATCAATTTGCCTTGAGTGTAAGATGGCAGATTCCCTGAAGACATTTTTGATCAAAATCTGGGCCTGTCTCAATTAGGAAGAACATCGTTGTACAGCGAGAGTGAATACATCCTCTGCCCTGAAGCACTGTATTCTGCAAAATTCCCAGCTTTGCCAGAAGAGATAGGATGAGAGGTGAACACTGGCACCTCACTGCATTGCTGCTAACTGAAACTGCATTAATAATTTAATGCATTAATGAATAATTGGAAAAGGACTTTCAGCTGACCAAATGTATACGTTTCAAATATGACATTTATTTCCTTTAAATTGGGTCTATGCATTGATAACTGCCTTCATTTTTCCTGGAAACTAAAACGCCTTTCTGGTGAAAAACTGACATTATCAAAAGCCATGTCGTGATATGCAAGAAAACAGAATTTTCATTAGTTTCTTTGATATTTATGATAAATTACTGTTAAAAGTATCTTTTGGCCATATATGTTCTTAAGTATTAATAAAGATAGCAAAAATGCTCCAGTTAGAACACTAGGAAAGTTCCAGTTTGAACTATGGGATATACAAACTCAAACTCCTGGCACAATTGCAGGTTAATAATTCTCTGCTTCACTCCTCTGTCCGTTATTTATAAGATAAAGGGTTCAACCATCGTTCTTCATTTTCAATAACTGTCTTTATTTTACAGCAACGATCCTTTCACAGTATCAGATTCATTAAGGCAAGTTAAGTGCAAGCCACAAACTCGTTAGGAAGCTCTTCTTCTGAAAAGGACCTGGACAGTAAAAGGGAACATAAGTTTTATGTCAACATTATTGTGCTGTTGTGGAGACAACTGGATTGTTACACAGGAGAAATAAACAGATTGCAAGGCACTTCATGTAATAAACTCTATGTAGTATTGACACCAGCTTATCTGAGTAGCATGTTCACCTTGGACCACTGCTTGTTTTAAAAGGCGTGGCATAGCTTCAGAAAGACTAGAGGAAGTAAAGAATGACAGAAAATTTGGAAAACTTGACTACTAAGGACCTACGGAAAAAATCAGCAGTTATTAAACCTGAGGAGGGAAAGGCCAAGGAAAGAGATGTCTCTATTCCATTAAGTCCTAGAAGAAAGGAACAATCCACTTTCTGTACCTACAGGACTAGATAAGAATTAATGCATTTTGGGGCAAGAACATTTCTACATAGAAAGAAAACGCTTCTGAGCATATTGCAGTATTAGAATGGACTTCTGCTTTCTCATTGAAACTTTCTTCACAGAAAATCTCTGAAAAGTACAGATAAATATCTGACAGACATGGCAAAAATAGTTTATTTTGCCTCTCAACAACAGAGAGAGCTAAAGCAAAATCCCAATGCCCATTTCAATGCTATTGTTAGGATTGTTTGAAAGCAAAGGACTTCAAAACAGCAAACTGGAAATTGGTTTGCATAGAATCATAGAATCTTTAGGGATTGGAAGGGACTTTGAAAGATCATCTAGCCCAACCCCCCTGCCACAGCAGGATCACCTAGATCAAGTCACACAGGAACACATCCAGGCAGGTCTTAAACATTACACAGAAGGAGACTCCACAACTCCCCTGGGCAGCCTGTTCCACTGCTGTCACCCTCACTGTGAAGAAGTTCCTTCTGGTATTTATGTGGAACCTCCTGTGTTCCAGCTCACAACCATTGCCCCTTATCCTATCACTAGATGACACTGAGCAGGGCCTGGCTCTGTCCTCCTGACTTCCACCTTTCACATATTTATAGACATGAATGAGGTCACCCCTCAGTCTCCCCTTCTCCAAGCAAAAGAGACCCAGCTCCCTCAGCCTCTCCTCACAATGGAAGTGCTTTCTCCTACACTGCTCTTCAACAGCTCAGTCCCAAGCCTATACTAGTTCCTGGGGTTGTTCTTGCCCAGATGCAAGACTCTACACTTAACCTTGTTACACTTCATTAAATTTCTCTCTACCCATTTGCTCTCCTCCAGTCCCTAGGCACTTCTCCTGATCCCCAGGACCTAGCAAAGATGATGGAGAGTGGCTCAGCAATGACTTCCGCCGTGTCCCTTAGTACACGCGGGTGCATCCCATCAGAGCCCATGGATTTATGTACATTCAGTTTGATCAACTTATCCCTAACCCAGTCCTCATCAACCAAGGCAGGCTCCTCTCTTGCCTCGACTTACTCTGGAGTCTCAGCAGTCTGGGGCTGGATACCAAAACAACCCCCAGAAGTACAGACAGAGGCAAAGGAGGTGTTCATTATCTCTGCTTTCTCTGTATCCTCTGTCTCCAGGGTACCCACCTCACTCAGCAGGGGACCTACATTGCCTCTAGTTTTACTTTTACCTGCAATGTATTTGAAGAAGCCCTTTTTGTTGCAAGGTTTAATTCTAAGGAGGCCTTGGCTTTTCTAGTTCCATCCCTACATTCCCTCATCAGAGCCTTGTAATCACCCCAAGTGGCCATCCTCTCCTTCCATGACCTATAGGCTTTCTTCTTCTTCTTCTGTTTTCCCAGCAGCTCCCTGTTTAACCATGCAGGTCTCTTTATCTCAAACAAATTCATACTTTTCAACAATGAAAAATGCAATAATGATAACCATTACAAAAATTAAAATATATTAAATAGCATTTCTGCTGTATATCTTATTCTTTTTCCAGCTCTCTATTCCTCCCATTTCTGCAATACAAAATCACAGTCATTGAAAAATAGGTCTAGAAGGGAACCTTCAATCCTGTCAACCAGATCTTTCAAGAAAACATAGAATGCATCAGAGAGAGGAAAGCCATTTACAGAATCACATTTAACACCACTTCTATTCTGAAAGCAGAAATACTCCATGAGTACCCCTGTCCAGCCAGTTTTGTCCCATCCTAATAGAGCTTCACTCCAAGATTATTTGCAGTGAAAAAATTATATAATCAATGTCAAAAGTTCTCCTAAAGTTACATTAGCTCTAGCGGCATAATCTTTGTGTAGAATAACTATGTGGGGTTTTTTATTGTACTATGTTTAGTTTAAAAGATGTAATAAATCCCTACAAAACTTAACTGTAAAGAGCCTTTAATACGTCTTAACATCTTAGATTTTAATGACAGATGTTTAACAACAACATCCATCATAACAAAGCACAAGTGTTAGAAGAAAATCTACACATTATATCTCAATAGCCTATTTCCTTCTGGAGTATTTAGGTCTGTGAGACACCACTAACTTGATATTGTTGTACAGTCAGTGTGACCTGTTTTCAGCACAATAGAATGGTTTAGGTTGGAAGGGACCTTTAAGGATGACTTAGTCCATCCCCCCTAACATGGCCCATGACACCTTCCACTAGACAAGGTTGCTCAAAGCCCCATCCAACCCAGTCTTGAATATTTCCAATGATGAGGCATCCACAGCTTCTCTAGACATCCTGTGTCAGTGTCATACCACCTACATTGTAAAAACTTTTTTATTTATATCCAACCTACATCTACCCTCTTTCAGTCTAAAACCATTGCTCCTCATTCTGTCCCCACAAACTTTGGTAAAAATCACAGAATCACAGAATGTTACAGGTTGGAAGGGCCCTCGAAAGATCATCTAAGTCCAACCCCCCCCTGCTGGAGCAGGGTCCGCCTACAGTACTGTCTCAAGATGTCCTACATGGGGCTCAGACCCATGACCCCAGGAATTCAGAGTCCCATGCTCTACCAACTGAGCCAACCGGGTGCCCCCCGGTTTCATCTTCCATGCAAGCTCCTATTATATACTGAAAGGCTGCAATATGGTCTCTGCAGAGCCTTCTCTTTTTCAGGCTGAACTATTCCAACTCTCAGCCTTTCTTCATAGGAGAGATGTTCCAGCCCTCTGATCACTTTTGTGGACTCTTCAGGACTCCTCTAGTCAGTTGATAGATTTCTGGCAGTGAAGACTCCAGAGCTGGATGCAGCAGTCCAGGTGGGATCAGTTTTATAATCTGTCTGTTGAAAAAGGCAATTTCTATAGGATATTAACCCTTCAAGGTCCTACTCAAAAAAGCATCAATACACTACTGTATAAATGTTGTACACTGCTGTCTAGACTACAGAAGGCAATAGATTTTAGTATTAACAACAATTTCATAAAATATCCAGTAATCAGTTAATTTGCTTTGACCAGTTTAAGGTACTCTAAGCAATTATTTGTTTAAGATATAACAAAAGATAAAGTGAATTTACATATGAAGTGTACATAATATTATTATCCTTCTCGCTAGTACATCATCATCATGACAAAGT
Organism: Rhinopomastus cyanomelas; assembly: GCA_013400115.1. NCBI lineage: Eukaryota > Metazoa > Chordata > Aves > Bucerotiformes > Rhinopomastidae > Rhinopomastus > Rhinopomastus cyanomelas. Next base: position 503,627 of record VXBP01007926.1, on the reverse strand, counting down.
AAATGAAGGTATTAATTTTATTCATATTGTGTTTTGAATGCATCTGAATATGCAAAGCAACCGCGTAGCCTCATCATGCTTCAACATAAATAAAAACAGTATTTCAAATACTCTATCACACACTATTATTGTCAAAGTATATAAAGTATGAACATTACCTTTGAAACGAACATATGTTTTCATTTAAAACCTAATTAATTCTATTGCTCAAAAACTGGAATTAAACCATCGTGCAATGACTCTCATTACTTCATAAACAGTTTGATGGCCATTCACAGAATCACAGAATCACAGAACATTAGCCACTGGAAGAGACCTCAAAGATGACCTAGTCCAATCCACCTGCCACAGCAGGATCACCTAGATCAAGTCACACAGCAATGCTTCCAGGCAGGTTTTAAGCATCTCCAGAGAAGAAGACTCCACAGCCTCTCCGAGCAGCCCATTCCAATGCTCTGTTACTGTCACCAAGCAGAAGTTCCTTCTCATATTTATGTGGAACCTCCTATGTTCCAGTGTACACCCTTGTCATAGAATCATAGAATCATAGAATCATGTCCTATCATTGGATGACACTGAGCCTGGCTCCATCCTCCTGACACTTGCCCTTTCCATATTTATGAACATTAACGGGGTCACCCCTCAGTCTACTTTTCTCCAAGCTCAAGAGACCCAGCTCCCGCAGCCTCTCCTTGTAAGGAAGATGTTCCACTCCCTTCATCGTCTTTGTGGCTCTGTGCTGGACTCTCTCCAACAGTTCTGTGTCCTTTGGGAACTGAGAGGCCCAGAACTGGACACAATACTCTGGATGTGGTCTCACCAGGGCAGAGTAGAGGGGGAGGAGAACCTCTCTTGATCTGCTGACCACTCCGCTTCCGATACATCCCAAGATGCCATTGGCCTTCTTGGCCACAAGGGCATATTGCTGGCTCATGGTCATCCTGCTGGCCACCAGGACCACCAGGTCCCTTTCTGCTACACTGCTCTCCAACAGCTCAGTCCCCAACCTATACTGGTACCTGGGCTTGTTCTTGCCCAGAGAAAAGACTTCATCTTGTTATAGTTCATTAAATTTCTCCCTGTCTACCTTTCCAGCCTGTCCACGTCCTGCTGAATGGCAGCACAGCCTGCTGGGTGTCAGCCACTCCTCCCAGCTTTGCGTCATCAGCAAACTCGCTGACAGTGCACTCTCATCCCTCATCCAAGTCATTAATGAATAGATTGAACAGGACTGGTCCCAGTACTGACCCTTGGGATACTCCACTAGATACAGACCCCCAACTAGGCTCTGTCCCATTGACCACTGCTCTGTGGCTTCTATCCTGCAGCCAGTTCACGATCCACCTCACTATCTGATCGTCCAGACCACACTGTCTTAGATACTGATTCTTTTCATTGCACAGCAGCTTAATACAATATGGTAAGTTTCTCAGCTTGGCCAACTGATTAATTTCACAAGCCATTTTCTGACACAAAAATTCATAAAGCCATCACTATTATGAAACAGCATCCAAAGTGTTTTTTACAAATACATAACTATTGTCTGAACCTTCAGAGATATAACCAAAAAACACTATTATTCACCACATCATTTACACCTTTTCATAATTAAATCAAAGGACTCAAATAACTCAGTTTAATATTTATCCAGAAACTGGCAGCTGGTGTTCTACCCTGAGAGATGTAACTCTTCATTGAAGGCCCATTTTACAAGACACTGAAGCAGTTTTGGCAACACCAGCACCTCTCACATAAACCATAGTGAAAACCATAGCTTATCCTGCCAAATGCCTATTGTACACACGGTGATTAACAGTGCTGTGTAGGTCTGGAAACTAGGAATTTAAACTAAAAATATGGAGACACAAGTGTATGCAAGACAGAATTTTTAATAATGCTACATATACATTTATCTACATATATCCCACGTATAAGCACATATGATTAACATTTTAAGTAAAAACCTGTAACTCTTTAGAAGTAATTTCTTTTGCATCTTGCAGTAACCTCCTAAAGTTTCATTCTCCTATTGATATGAGAAGCAGAACTTCCATTAACCACAGCAGAGCCCGAATTAGGCCACAAGAAACACAAAGAACTATACTTCAAATCAGACAGCATGAATATGTTTGTAAAATCTTCTAACTATGCAAGCAGGGGCTTTGCACTTTGTGAGGCTAGCTGCTCCAGTAAATTTCCAAATCAGATTGCATACAACATATTTTAAAAATAACACCTTTGATTTGGGGTCTAAAAATGCTATATATAAAACAGACTACAATCCAGTTATGTATGTGCTAAGAGAAGCACCTGGTGAAATGTGCATTTGAGGTAGTAACAAACTTCACAACCCTTTGTACATTCGAACACTCTGCTTCTGTGTCATACTCTGACTGAAACAGTGAGTGAAGCAGTATTTCATGTAAGTCTTCTTTAGAACTAAGGCACTTTTTGTACTGACAAATCATATAGTTAAAAGTGTTAATATATTGACAACTCTGAAACATAAAATAATGCTGAAAATGCTTACCACTTTCAAAGCAGGCATCAAATATCAGATGTCCTTTTTTAGGCTGCCCAGAATAACCACTGGGGAGAAGAGTGTACTTGCTCACGTTCCCTCCTATGATATCATCGCTTCCTATGGCACTACCTGTTGCAGGAAAAGAAACAAAACTCATGAGCATAAACCAGCAGTCCAAGCAATAGAACTGTCCCATGCTTTGTTACATGGCATTCAAACCATGTAATACATGTACAAGTAAGTGAACTCTTTCTTTCTGAAGTTTATTTAAGAATTTTGATAGAATAATGGCATCATATGTTGAAGCTTCTCTAAGTAACAACCCACACAGCCTTGTTTCTTGTAAATGCCTGTGCTGAGGCTGAACACTCTCAAATGCAATATTCTGACACTCAGTTGCATCCACTTCTTTTGACTGGAGCTCTCTAATACGTACATTCTGCATGGATTCCCTAGAATTGAACTCCTCAGCTGCATCTTCATTTATCATAATCCTCCTCAGCATCTTACTCTCTCCAGGCACTAATGGGATCCTTTCCCTCTACCTCCTGCCTATTTTCACACATCTTAAATGAACTTAGAACCTTTCAGAATGTTAAGGCCCACTCATATTTGAAATGTGAAATTTGTTAGAAAGTAGAGACCTACACTCATGGAGTCACGTGATTATGTGACCCTTGTTTGCTTAGGAAAGCAAACCCAAAAAAAGAACTTAAATAAAGAAAATACATGTAAAATGTGGGGGTTATTGAATAATAAAATATACGAGGACATAAATTTTCCAAACAATGGTATGATTTTTGTCAAAATAAATCAGTAGTGTATACTTTAAAAGCTTTTCCTTCCAGTAAAGATTACATAGTCTAACAAATCACAAATAATTTTTGTTTCCAAATACAGATGGAAGAACACATATTTTTTTTCATGTGAGAAATGTACGAGAAAGTAAGTTAATATTTGTATATTATATTATACATTAATACTATAGAACTGTGAAAGAAATACACAATAATTTAATTGGTTGTTCATTCTTCTGACATTTCTTCACTGTTTACGGTTTGGACAACAAATATCTAACAGTAGAAAAATTCTTCTGTACTACAGAAAACTAGAAGAAATTTGTATGTCTTCAAGTGCAGAAGGCATGTGATGGAATAATGGGATGATAATATCTCATTTCACTCTGATAAATAGGTCTGCTACGGCTTCTAGAAATAGTCTTTTGGTCTGTACTGATTTTTTGACATTTAAATGGGTTACAGGGGATGATGAGTGTGACATAAAGCTCAATTTGTTTTATTTTTATATTGAAAACTATTTCACACAAATGTTACAAGCAATTCGTACTGGCCTTGAATGATGAAAACAGATTATTAATTACAACTGACCTTTCCATACATAAATGTATTCCACCTCTTGAGGCAAAACACCTTAGCTAAGGCAACAAATTATATCAATATATTAGTGACACCACAGTTAAAGAGTCTGTCAGGCTTTCTATTATATACCCATATTTTCCGACACATATAAATTCCAGATTAAAAAATATGTATATCCAGGTCAACACTTGGCCTTTAAAACTCTCATCTTCCCAGGGAAGAAACAGAAAACTCATTCTCTTTAAGAAGAACTGCAAAAGAATAAAGATAATTTAGACCTTTTATTACTTCATCTTAACTAAAAATTTAGACAGAAAATAATGCATGCTATTATTTTTAGCAAAATTATCATTTGCAACCTCAAGGTTATTTGTTTTAGACTGAATATTCACCCACAGATAGCAATCTGTGGCATTTAAACTGTTCTTAAACGTAAAATTGCTACTTATGATATTTTTAGTGAGATGTTTCCTACCATCCTGCTGATACAATTTGCTAAAAGACTGGCAATGCCACAGAAAAACTTAGACCTGGATGAGGCATCTGTGCACCTGTATGGCCATGACAGTGTCCCTCTGCATCATACAACCTGTGGCTCAGAACGGCAGCCACAGGAAAACCATTTCCTCAGTTTCAGCTCAGTGCCACTTTGATTAAGAGCCTCCACATACTTGTCACACAGTCAAGTTAATCGTTTGTAATCCAACACATGGAACTAAGGATACAAAGAAAAATTCAGGGAAAACCTGCAGATCTCCACCAAGAATGTGTGAGCTGCCAGGAAAAGAATGGGAGGCTGGGAGTTAACTGAGTAGAGCAGCAGGAAAAGTGAACTCCTCCTCCTAAAAGCTCACTTGTAACTCTCAGCTCAATAGACTTCTTGGAATTCTAAAAAGATCGCTGGGAAACTTTGCTTTAAGATGAAGAAACTGGAAAAGATTGCATTAATAATACTGGTAATCAGAAGGCAGTGCAGGAAAAGGAGGAAGAAGACAGACTCCCTGTTCCACCTGATGCAGAAGAAAGCTGCCAAGTAACCCCACCCTAGCAGTAAGTTCCCATCTGCTCCTCCTGACTAACACGGCCATTCAGAAGTGAGAATAAAATCAAATAGTCTATAATTCATAGTCATTCAATAAGATTAATCTCTCCTTGTGTGCTGTTTATTACACAGCACTTTGAATGTTCAAAACACACTGTTATTGTATGTTTAGTTATACTATCTTTAGCTAATCCCTAAACAAGCAAAACTGGAGTCTTTGAACTTCCCGTTATTAGAGAGCATGACAGCACTATGTCCCTTCTGGCATGTTCTCCTTGAGTGATAAAAAGGGCAGACTACTGGCCAAAGCAGATCCTGCACTGCTGTATTACTAGATTTGAAGACATGGCTTCACGCTTGTCTGCTCAACAGATGCAGCGAGCATTGCTGAGAACACATTTCCATCTTCAGATGGAGGGAACTGTTACATTGTGCCTTAAGTCCTCTGGCCAGTAAAGAGACAGTGTCCTCACAACTAGGGAGCCCTAAGTAGATTTTCCTGACTGAATGTATGACAGAACCTTGTAGAGAAGGGAAATAGCACTTCAATCAGAAACAAACTGAAAGGGAAAGAAGAGAATTAACTGAAGTACATCCTGCACATAACACTAAAGGAGATCAGATTCTCCTTTGAAAAAAGGTTAGATAAGATGAGCAAAGGGAAAGGGAACTTAGGAAAGACATTTTTTTCAGACTGTAGGTCTTATTTTGTCAATTATTTTTCTTACAGGCTGCAACACAACATTATTTTACTCTAATTCTTCACAGCTAAACTCCTGGCGTCTCCAGCAAATCCCTAGGATTTACTTTTACCACAGTATTAAACTTCAATGGTAATTTTCTATCAGATATAAAACCTGTAGGTGTCTGAAACCTCTGTAAGAATAAAAGATTTTAGAATAAAACCTGCTCAGAATGTTTTGTTATCTGCATTCATCACTATTGCCATCATGGATATATTTCACATCAAGCCAGCAAAAATGAATAGAATCAGTTACAGGTGACTGGAATTCTTAGGTGGAAGAGTTTGGAAACTTCCAGATCTTCTTGCTGTTCTTCAGTTCAAAGGGTAACATCAAGATGTGTTCATTTAGGCAAAGATTAAAACAGTGTTTACTGCAATAAACATCACGCAAAATTTAGGGACATTTTCTTTAAAAACTACAGTTTCTAGAAGAAGCTACCTCTTTAGTAAATAATATTTACTCTTTGAATTAGGTAAACAACAAGCCCAGCTTACAGCTCTGACAGACTTCAGAATCCATGAAGTTAGCAGCCGGCAGCTACCCTCATGCTACATTAGGTAGAAGAGTACAGCTGCATTAAAACAGACATAGAAAAATATAGAGGGAATTTGCCTGGAAAACCTGCATCGTTCTTATAATCAGCCCTCCTGCCTAAGAAGGACAGCCAGTTAGGAAAGGTAACATGAAAAAATACACTAACTGTGAGCCAACTTTACACAAGATTTTTAAGTGTTATGAAAGCCAACAACCTGTCAGTTCTGTTACGGGGTCCTTATTCTTGAACAAAAGTAGGAAACATTTTGCTGCTGAAAATGTCTATGGTATAAAGATCTAATACCCAGATTCCCATCATCAAGGGACCAAGAAACATTTACAGGTATCATGGCAAAATTTCATCAGCCTTGAGCAGCATTGTTATTGTAAACCCAAACAGAGAAGTGAATCTGAACTCTCAGTACAGTTTGCAATACTCAGGAATTCATTTAGATCACCAATGGCAAGTGGTAACAAGTCTTTAGACAAACATTCCTCAACAAAATGGGACAATGAGGTGGGTTCAGACAAAGAAACTGCTCTGTCCCGGGTTTAGACACCAATTTGGTGGTGGGTTCAAGACCACAATTAAAAAAAAAATGAAAACAAAGCAGATAGGTCTCAGTGAGATCTCGGATAGAATTTGCCAGACAGTGGATAGCATCGGAAAAATGGAGAAGAGTTTATTAACTCTATAGCTGTATACAGAAAGAAGAAAAAGTTAAGCAAGTCAGTGCACACTAACTAGAAACTCGGTCACAAATGCCGTCACATATTCTGAGAAAAATACAATGGGAGATCACTATCGTATCAGTCCTTGGGTTTTTTTTTACATTAGAGACCTGGGGAAAGAAACAGACAGCGTTCTCATACATATCCATCTAGTTCTAAAAAATAAAAACACTGCATTTTATTTTAGAAATCAAATTTGAGATAAAATACCTTTTAAATTGTCTCTTTCAGTTTACCCAATACAACAGTTGTCAAGAGTCTCTGAACTGCAAGATATATCCAGGAAAACATTCAGAATAGAAGTACAAGTTTAGCAGACATTTTCAGCTAAATTCAGAGCCTTGCAAATCGAATTATTTCTTGGGAGTGTGGTGTTTTTTCTAATTTTACTGCACAAGTTGCTGTTTCTACAGAGGCTACAACATACCCTTTTAACCTTCCTTACACAATTCCTTGACTACTCCATATCTAACTTTTTCTTTTCAGTTAAAGGCTTAAGTACAATTAAATACCTCATTCTTCTTTAGGTAAACATATCCAAACTGATTTAGTCTATCAGAAGGTATAGCATAGGTGTCTCTGGTGAAGATGAGGATGGAAAAAATCTTGATCTTAAGAGTAAGCATGTCAAAGCAGAGTGGGACCCTTACAAAGGGCCCTTGGTACTACAAAGAGCACTTTGCTTAAGTACTCATATTAAGCAGACAGAAGGCAGCCCAAAGGAGGAACAATAAAAGTACATATGGTGCTTAGCCCAAAACAGAGCTGCAACTTACCAACTGATCAGGCATGAAAAGGTGAGGAGAAATCTCTACTGCTTAGACCATTCAAAAAAAAAAGCTCTACTATATCTCCTTTCCAAAATCTAGTGAAGAACACTGAGCTGAAGAACATCTGGCAGACAAATACTGTTCTGAACAACTATTCCTCACACCCAGTGGTTGGCATGAGTTTACAGGAAAAGGAAATAAGTCACCTCGTGTTGACTTTTGTTTTACATGTAATACTTGTTTCCAATCTTTAACCTAAAAAGAATAACTTGCAGCCTAGCTTCAAGAATATTTACTTATTACCTCCATGTAGACTATGTCTGAGGATATACAGTCTTGACAGAGGCAAACAGCAATGGAACTTTTGGTATCACTTGAGTGAAACCCAAAATGTCCAAGAAGGCATGAACAATTTTTCCTCGTGAAAATAAAAAAAGCAAGCAAAAAAATAAGCAATACCCGTTACTATTTTTACTGTACTTATAATCTCTAACCTATCTACTTAAACACTCATCATCTGAATGGAGAAAAACCAAACTGAAACAAACAGTAGTAACAAACTATGTTTGTTTGAAATCACTGCAGGAATCAGTGAATGTCATGTGACACAGAGGTTTATTCTTTAACAAGTATTTGGCATCTTGATAATATCAAAGACATCACATAATGCAACAGCTGCTATAGTAGCAATACTTCTTAAAAAAAAAACAGATCAAAGGCATAAAACACATAAATCATAAACAAAAATATGATGCTTCAAATCTCCAACTAGCAGAGAAAAGAGTAAATAATAGTTACTGAGTTCAGCTAGTCCTCAAGAGTGGCCTCTGCAAAGAAGTAATTGTTTCAGCCAGTCCATCCTCTCCAGGAGATCAGAAATGGCTCAGAGAACTAGGTTTGCATATGAGTAAGAGAAGATGCTGAAACACCAGCTGAAGAGCACATAGGAACTCAAGTTCTAGATCAGCAGACTTTTTTGAGGGTGTTTCCAGGAAATTTGCGGAAGACTTCCAGCATACCCCTTGTGTATTACTAAAGAAGTCATGACAAAACAAATTTCTAACCTAAAAAAATTGAGGCAACCTAAATGCAACTGAAGCGTGTGATATATGGCAACCAATGCAATAACCCCAACTCATGGCTACTGCAGCCTTCAGCGACTGATAAACTTCAAATCTCTGGAAATTTAACAAAAAAACAAAAATCTATTTTCTTTAGAACCAACTGACATTCACCCAGAAAACTGAAAAAGAGCCAATAGTCAATAATTACACATAGAATCATAAATTATATAATTATATATATGCATAATATAGATACTAAAAGTACTATAATATAATAACACTATTATATTATATATTATATGAATATTATATATAATATAATAACAATAATAGAATAACAGTTATATTCTATAATATACAGTATTATAAAATCTTGCAGGAGGTATTGCATTATATATATTTATATACTGTAAAATATTATGCTATATTACACATTATAGGTAAGAAACAAGTATGTTTATTTCAACATTCACAAAAGGCATAGGGTATATATTTCAACTGTCCTAGATTTCATACTACTCAGCCCTGCCCATCATGTTCAGAATGTTTGCCCACAAAAGGCATATCCTAAAAGCACTAAGTATGAAGAACTGTGGAAGACTTTCAAGCACAAAAATTTATTTGATTGTCACTAAGTCTAAATGTCATAAATCTTGAACTCAGTTTGTGACAAAATCACTAATATCTTTACGGTGGTACTGAATCCTTATCCATGGGGAAGCTAACCCTTCCATGAGGGCTCCATAGAGTACAAAATCCTGTGGGGAAACCCATGAGCAGCTCTGCATAGCATCATCTGCCTCTTGAAAACCCTGTCATTCACAAACAATTGGAAGAAAGATAGTCGCACACTGCTACAGCTGCTTGGGTATTGTTGTGAGTGTGGTGAGTGAAAACTAGTTCAGACAATTTCCATCCCATGTATTACACATCATAATTCACGCTTCCTTCTTTGGGTTCAACTTCTATGTGTCCTTGGCTCTCGAACATATGTAATCTAAAAATATAATTGTAATTTAAAAATATGAGTTGGACTAGATGATCTTCAGAGGTCCCTTTCTACCCCTGTCATCCTGTGATTCACAGAATCACAGAATCACTGAGGCTGGAAAAGACCTCCAAGATCATCAAGCCCAGCCTACGACCTAACATCACTACAATCAGCTAGACCATAGCACTAAGTGCCACATCCAGTCCATCCTTAAACACCTCCAGGGGTGAGATTCTGTGAGTCTTTCTTCCTATTTTTGCTTATTGTTCGATGTTTTCTGTCAGTCGGTGTAGCTTCAGACACAATTTCTTCACTGTGGAGTTAAAATCTTCTTTACTACATATGTAAAATAATTTGGGGATTTCAGGACTACTTCTGGAATAATTTGTTCCCTGAGGTTGCTGAAATCAATTACACTATTAATTACTGCCATAATTATAATTACTCATTGAAACAACTCCTTCAACTTAGTTGAGAACAGCATCTTTCTCACTAATTTCCAAAACAGTCCACTCCACAAAGTAGCAATTTAAGCCACTGAGAATTTCTTCCACCTAAGCAGTGCCCACTCACATTGCAGAATTTACTTTTTAGTTAAGAAATGCTTTAACATAATCTAGTATTTTGTATCAAATCATTAGATCGTTGCAGTGGTTTATCTTATTCACAAAGTATAAGAACTGCATAGCAAAATACTGAAACACATATTATAATATCTGTACAATAGAATATGTATTATATATAAATAAATAAACAAAAGCCCTGTTTCATAACATTAAAATGTCAGCAAAGCAAACCTGATCCAGTAACTTTCTTGCCTCAGCGATGTGGCAACAGGAATTTAACTACAGAGAACATTACTACCTAATATACCACATTCAGCAGTTTTTAACGAAGCCAATGTTGATACAATATTTATCGGAATATGAAATGCATACAAATTATTTCAAATATTCGAAACATGAGCCAAAATCCTACTCTGAGATCAAATCACTGATTATTTGTACTGCATAGAAATAAAGTAACCAGCAGATATATTGGTATTCTGTGTAGTTACAAAACAGCAGTTACTCTGCAGTACTACAGACTTTGGGTATAGGTGAGTGGTGCAGAGGCAAGTTTATCTCACCATCCTATTTTACACGGGCAGTTCTCCTGAAATAATGCCACTGCTTTTGGATTTGTGGAGGTTATTCAAAGAATTTTTCATTAATCAAGTGCATCATAGTACCTCATCTGCATTATATATGCATGAAAACATGAGAGTCACTTGATAGGTGTTACCCAGCTCTAAAGTTTACTGTAATCACACAGTAACTTTGCTGCTTATTGCAAATGAAAACACATCAGTAGAGCTGTAATGAATCCAGCTGGTTTTCCTTTGGAATGGGCTCCTGCTGCTCTGCTCTGGTGATTCATGGGAACTGATGTTCCACTTGCTTTTGTGGAGACTGAAATACATTGCATTTTTCAAGACGGTTATGAAACCATATGTTAAAGAAAATCTTGCCAGTTTTCACTCGTGACGGTCAGATCCACTGCTGAGTAAATAGTTCTATGAGTTAGGAAGTACACAGAATACAGGTAAATAGCTTATCTATTTGCTAATTACAAGACAACTACTTTCCCTTCCCAAGCCTTTTGATATGCTTCGTTTTTGCCACAGTGAATCTATGAAATCAGACAGTTAACTGAACTGAGAGAACAGGGGCACCTACATATATTAGAAAACATATGTATCAGACTGTGTAAGCTTCAGCCTCTAACCTTAATACATTGCTTATCCTAAAATAGAAACAATGAAAACACTTTACAAATACATACAGTATGCCAAACATTTGCAGCATCGGGGCCCTAGACTTAATGCTGAAGTCCACATCTCTAAATTTGTGCAGCCTGTGACAAAATGAAATTGAAATCATTATTATTGTTTTAGCAGAACAGTTTTCCAAACAATTCTGACACACAGATAGTAATATAACCTTAAAAAACACATTTTAAAACCTCAGGTTAAAAGATACAGCGTTTCTTAAATGACAGAGTTGGCCTCTGTGGTGATGTCAAGAAAATGAGTTGTAGGGACAATGTGACAGGGAAGCTGGGATATGGGACACAGATGTGTGTACCCATAACCAACTCTCAATTACTTGCAAATTGGTTTACCTCTATTACAGATTAATTGCAGACACAGCTTGAGCCTAGAAGAACTTATTATCTCAGGTATAAGGCAATCTAAACATGGCAATTCTGCATCGAGGCTCTGCATGCCAACTACTTTGGGGGATTACTTGAGAAATCTAAGCTGGTTTCTATAGAATCACATAGTTCTGGAAAACAGCAGCACAATCAATCCTCCTGAAACAAGAGGGATGCAGCACAATAAACACACACAGGTGGGTCTGCCAGGACCCGTCTGCATCCAGCTGCACCACCGCTGAGAAGCAGTAGCTCTGTCCCAGAAACATTAGCAGCAAATACCTGCGTCACACTCCTGTCCATGTCCTCTAGCACCTCATTCATCTGGGAGTTGGTGCCTTCTGTTAACAGGGTTTCCTAGCTCTTCATTTAAAAAAAGAAAGAGTTCATTCTATGACTTTCATCCCCAAACAAGTGTTGCTGGACGAAAGCGGAACAGGAGGAAGGAAACTCTGTGAGCATAGACAAGTTAGCTACTCCTTCTGTGGAAGGTTAACAGCCACTTTTACTAGGTATCCCACTTGGAAAGCAGGCTTGTGCTGCAGGTCTAAATTTCCCAGTCCTGGTAGCAGTCCCATGTGGAGATCAAGCCAGTTACATTTTAACACAGAAAACTTTTGAAAACTATTTTAATGAGCACTGAAATCTTTAAAGCTCAACTTAAAAAAAAAAATAGAAATGCTATGTAGGCCATGTAAATGTGTTTGAACATTGCTGTGGATTTTTGCACGAGGCTCGTGCCTATATACAGTGACAGCAACACGAAAGAAACCTGCAGAAACTTCTGTTTTACAAATTTCAGTGTAAAACCTATTAAAATTCTCAGTATGTCTCATTCCACTTTTTACTAATTCAAAAACCTCCTCTCACAAGCGCTAATAATTAATAGGGTGCTTTGAACTGCATGGAAAGAAAAAATGTTGGGAGGCTTGAGGTAAGTAACTTTCAAAAGCTTTGATTATTTGTCAGAGAAAAAAACAGTTTGAAATATGGTTAGGTAATGGTAAACCATTAAGAAATGGTAACTGGAGCACCCAACACATTCCTGTTTCTTTCTGTTTCTGAAATTATATCTTCTGGCTGTATAAAGCCTTCATTAGTATTTATCAGGTCTCCTTATATGGCAAATTATGTAATAGAAATATGATCAAAGCTTTAGTGCCAAAAATATATTAGAAGCTCTTCTTCAACAAATTCTTCTAGTGGGGATTGTTTCCACTAGATAACTGAAAAAGTTGGAAATTAGTGTTGAATATCAGCCTACTGGCAACAGACTATAATGATAATTATCATATTTTTCTGCAGCAACTATAGTTCATTTCTGTGTCCCCCTTCGACGAAAACTTCAACTTACACAATAAAAAAAGAGCAGTTAATGGTCTTACAGAGGGCCCCAAATGTACTCACAAACCTTTCTCTAATAACCACTGGACTTAGAACTGCTTACGCTAAAACATACCAATGCTGGCAGTAACTTCTAGCAAATGTGTTTGTTGAACAAAAAACCATTTCAGATTTGTTTACAAATACATCCTGCAGAATGGTATAAACAACTGTAAATAGCTCTTTGTGGTGTGTGCACCTTTGAAAGTCTGGGCTCAGTATCCTCAACAGTCTTCCACCAACTTTTGAAATCCCTTTCTGTTTATAGGCGAACATGGTGGACAGATCCCACTTTGCGACATCTTTTCCTAAACTCTGTAACTAAGTTCTGTTTACAGCCTGGTAGCATTTATGTGGAAATAAGCTATAAACTTGAAAATTCAGAAAGACTTTAAGTGAGGAGAATTCAACTGAAGAAAGTAAATTTGCCTGGAAGACCAGGAGCACTGTTGAAATATGGTGTTATTTTAAAGACCAAGATTAAATAATAGTTAAAGTAATTAGCTGATTTCTCCTATTTTAAGTTTACACACAGAGAGTTTGTTGAATAAGAAGTTCTAGTTATCAATAAGGCAAATATTTAAAGACAAATAAATTAGATTGTCTTGTTCGGTTTAGCTTTTTATTTAATAATTAAGGCAGAAAGCAGTATGTTCCTGATACTACAACGTACTTGTACCTTAGATGATTAAATGTCTTTTAAATAATTTTATTTTTTTAAAGAAAAACCAAAAGCTATCTTTCAAAATAGTCCAGCTCAGAGCTATCATATTAAAATCAAATGGAAATGCAGAATTTACACAGCTATTCTATCAGGTCCACATGGAGATCTCTGAAATAATCATCTCAACACTACGTGTTTCAGAAGTGTTCATCAATACCTAAACTAGGGAGTGCTAGTTCACCAGTGAGCAGAGGTTTCAAGCTTTCCACCCTGCAGCCATGGCAGCCTGGGCACTAATACTTTCAGAAGTTCCACCTTTCTTAACATGGAATGTGATTTATCATCGCTCTGCAGAGTATCATGACATGCAAATAAACATGAGAAACTATAAATTAATCTGTTATGGTAATGAGGATCTTTGGTCTAAAGACACATATATCCCATCCAGCTCTGTGAGTAAATGCCTTCATTTGGCTTTCACTATGATTTCAGTGATGATGCCTCAATGAAATATCACCAATACCCACAAAATGACTAGTAACTGTAGAACAACACGTATTACGTTGTCAATCCAGGCTAATATGCAGCTGCCTTGGATGGAAAACTGTGGCAGAACTCGGAGATTACCTGTACCCTTCGATCATTCAGGCCTCTAGAAGCAATCTTCTGTAGGTAACAGAGATGCCTAGAAGAGTAGCCTGAGGAGAATGAGATCACTAGTGACATTTTTCAGGATCCATGAAAAGTTAAACACTCTCATCTGATTTGCAAATCAACAAATTAACAAATTCTGTATTCTCCTTGCCCTAACATTTCCTACAGAAGCTAATAGTATCTTCTTTGCTACAGAAGTGGAAAAATGACACTGATCTGTTTTTAAAGAAACTTAACTAAAATATCCTGTATCTTCCAAAGTTTTGAGACATCAAGGTCAGCTGAGCAGAACTGGAACTCCGTTAGTTACTGAAAGTAACTAACCAATCTTAATCACTTCCTTCTCCTGTAGACTTCATTTGTGAAGATTTAAGACACTTTTAATTTGGATTTCCAGCTTGAGACATGAAGGATTCATTCTGAAAATCCGTACAGGGAAGCAAGAATACAAACTTATGATTTATTGCAGAAAGCTTTGAGTAGTTTCAAGAAAATCAGCTAGGACTAAGGAGTGAACTGCAGTGGGAAAATAAATGATTGATTCATCCAGGGTGAAGCAAGTTGATTTGCAGTACTCTAACCAAGCATCACAAGACAGAAACTATTTTATTGGATTAGACCAGATGTCTGCCTAGTCTAGAGAGGATAGCACCAGAATACGAACTGCACAGCAGACAGATGTGAGATAATCTACCTTACATGTTAAGAGTCAATCTCATTTGAAACACACAGATTAGCTTAAACCATGGTGTAGAAAATAACGCTCAGCACAGCGCTGCAATAAAAGTTGGTGTTGGTTCCTCTTCAGAAGTATTTATTGTAACTCAGCTTGTCTGAGTCCCAATTAAAAAAAAAAAAGAGAGAGAGATTGAGAAACTGGGGACTTTTTCATTTGGGCAAAACAAGGCTACAAGGGGATTTAACCACTGTCTATAAATACATGAGGGTGGGAAGCCGAGAAGAAAGGAACCCTTATAGTCAGGGTTATTAAATATTGGGAGAGGATGCCCAGGGAGGTTGTGGAGTCTCCTTCTCTGGAGATGTCTCAGACCCAGTTGGATGCAGTTTTGTGTAGTTGGTTTAAGCTTTTAGGCAGTTACACTTTTCAGTAATTTGTATCCTGCTTGAGCAGGAAGGCTGGACCTGATGGCCTTTGAAGGTCCCTTCAAACCCCTAATAAACTGTGTGTGTGTGTAAAAATTTGCAAAAGCAACTGCATAAACAAACACCCTCTAGATGAAATGGAAATACTACAAGTTTTGTACATGTGGAAACAAAGAGTACAATTGCCAGCATAAAAAAGATTAACAGATTTACTACCATGTAACAGAAGAGTAAGGAGGTACCAATAAAACTGAAATGAAAAATCTTCACTTTCCAGAAAGGTATGTTTTTTCTGTACAGTTTAATTGATACACAAAACCTCTTAGCACAATACATTTTCAAAGCTAAGAGTTTAGAGGGGTTACAAGCATTTTAGATGTATAGAATTTAGTATCAGAAGATATTTAAGAAGGCAATTTTTAGAATTATCTTTCTGTAACTGCACATTACCTTTTTTCTGACTTCTTTCCCTGGCACTGACTCATCCTTTTATTGAATTAAACCAGTAAAGAATGGTCCATAACAGTAATCTGTGTTGCTATACAGCACAGATAAGTTACCTTTAATTTCTCTGTAACTCAGATTCCTTCTTTGAAAATTACAAATAACAATCAATATTTCAAGATGGGAAGACAGGACTTAGTTATTACTTGTGTTTTCTGATCCAAGAATAAAATCTTGATGTTGCTGTAAAAACAAAACAGCATGTATAATATAGTCATACCGGCTAAATCAATTTATATGGTTTGAACAATGCTTAATCTTTCTCTAATGGCCTTATTCTCCTCACATCCATATAGAAAAATTTAAATTTGTGCAAAAAGCAGGTTCCAGAGCTAGATTCCTGCCTGCATGTCCTAAACATACAGACATGGACATACAGAGCTAAAGACAAATGGACATACCAAGAACAAGAACACTCAACTATGTTACATGCACATCCCCAATGTGTCACCCAGCACTAAGAGCACAAGCTGATTCTTTTCGGGATCTTCCAAGGATCCCCGAAAGAACCTGTCACCTTAGTGTCAAGTAACAGTCAGAAGCATCGTTTGGGGGGAAAAGGCAAAAAAACCTGCAAACTAGCCCACCTTTCTTTTTTTCCACAGCCAGTATCAACTTTCTATGTCCTTTCTCAAAAGCAGGACAAGATAACCAGTTTTCACTGCCCAAGCCCACTGATGTCTGAAATTTTGAGGTCTTTTTCCTATATTTGTTGTTTTTTGTATTTATGGTTTCTCAAAAAATATAAAGTTCCCACAGATTAAGACTTGCAAAATGACTGGGCACAAAGCTTAAGCAAACATGTATTGAGAATATGAAACAAGTTCTGGGCAAGATTAAAATTAAAGAGCTAATACTGCAAGGTATTAGATGTAAATAATAGAGCACAGACTGCAATGGAAGACTAAGTTTCATTGCTAATGTGGGAACAGGAGGAAAGTTACACTATGTCTTCAAGAAAGTGGCCAACAACTGCACAGGCATGGGTAGAGGAAGTGGGCAAAAAAACTGACAAAGTCAGATATCTGCTGGAGATTTGTTTCCTGTTTCATAGCACAATCAGGTCTGATCAGCTGTTTAGTAATACTGCACAACACAGTGGATGAAAACAAACACCTGCTTCATGAACAAATTTAATGTATAATAAACTTTATAGTGTGGTTTCAGGGGTTCATAAAAGCATGGCTGAACATAGGGAATTCAAGAACCTTATGGCAAATTTATTTGGAGTTAGCCTTTGAAGTACTGTTGTGCAAAAAGCACAACAGCATTTCATATATTTATCACTTTTTTGTCACCTAAAGTGGCCCAAAAATCTGAATCTGTTCAACGGATAATGAATCTTCATTCGGAGCCACTTCTGAGGCTGAAAAGAACTTGCACAGCAGCTAACGCAGCAGGCTAGGAAAGTGAACTTCTGGTCCAGGAAGGCAGATAATTTATGTATGATGCTTAGGATATTAATATTCAGAAAAACTGTCATTATCTCTGTGTTCATCCTTCAAATGTTAGTATCTCTGATTTTCATAACTTTTTTGAACGCTTTTATTTTCATGTGGGTTGGAAAAGACACTAACTGTGTTTAGGCATGAGGAGGAATTTCTTTACATGGAGGGTGGCAGAGCACTGGAACAGGCTGCCCAGAGAGACTGTGGAATCTCCTTCCCTGGAGATGTTCAAAACTTGCCTGGCTGGATTCAGTCCTGTGTAATGTGCTCTAGGCAACCCTGCTTTAGCAGGAGGTTTGGACTAGATGATGTCTAGAGGTCCCTCCCAACTCTTGACAATTCTGTGATTTATTAAAATAGGAAAGATCCCTGTACCTAGTGGTTCCTTACCATTAAACTTGAAACTTCAGCTTCATCCACAAACTTATCTTCACATATACAGTTAGAACCACCATTAATACATCTTGAATAGGAAGGCCAACATTGGGCATATGTTCTTAGAGAAACCCTCACAGAGTAGTGTATGAGATGTAAGGTGTACAGCATTGGTGCTCCTCTGCAGCCTCTAAGGACAGGTCAAGCAACACCTGCAGGTCAACCCCCAAGCTGTTAGTCCAATGGTGCAGCTTCAATTCCAACCCCATGCCTTCTCATACTACTTTCTCATTCGAAATTAAGCAGCCGTGTCTTCTTGCGAGAGGGGAACTCCTGTGCACCACCGGTGAGCTCTGCTCTTCACCGCGGCCATCTCTGCCCACTGCACAGGGAGGATGGTGCTCAGGGCAGGCCACCCTGCCACCAGCTTCTCCTCTGCGCAGCCGGGGCTCTCCCCGCACTGGGTGCTCTGGGCTTCAGCCTCATCGTTCTCCCTACAACGGGACAATCCCACCTCAGCCAGGGCCGCATTGTCGGGGGACTTTTTCCCCTCTCCCTGCAGGACAGGACTCTTCCCCACCACCACCGCCGCCTCTCCCCGGGCAGACGCTGCTCATCCCCTAGGGCCGGTGCCCTGCCCTCCTCCACAGCACTCCGGACAGCGGCCTCTGCCCCGGGCCCTTCTGCACCTCAGCGCTTCCCTCCCGTTCCCCGGGGAGAAGGGCTCCGGCTCCTGCATTGCGCAGCGTGGGGCGCCGGGCCCCCTCCGCAGCCAGAAGCCCCTGGAGAAGAGGGCGCTTTTCCCTCCTCCCCCCGCCCAGGCGACTGCGGCCAGCACTGACCCGTCTCTGCCGTCCTGCTCCTCTCCGCCATATTTGTTGTCATCCATTCCCCCCACCTCTCCCCCCGAACACAGCGCGAGACGCTGCCTGGGCGTCGCCATGGCAACCGACGTCACCGCCGGGGGGAGCCCCGCGGCTGCACCCCCCACCCCTCCCCCCCCCTGCCCTCGGGCCGCTATGGCGGCGCGGGGGAAGCCGCTTCGGGGGCCGCGGCCGCGGCCGGCACGGACCCGGGGACGCAAAGCGTTAGCTCCCCTCTTCGCCCAGGGCCGCCCGATGCTGGCGGGAGCGGGGTTGGCCGTGCGTGAGCGGCGGGAAGGACCGTGCGTAGCGTAGCCTCGCCGCCCCGCTGCGCCGTTCGCCGCGGTGTTTACCAGCGCGGGGAGGGAAGGGCTCGTTATCCGCTCCCCGGTGACTGTCCTGCTTCAGCAATTACGATAGCAGAGCCCCACAGCGGGGAGTAGCCGCGTACCTGAGGCTCCGCACCTCACCCCCGGGCCTCCACCCCGCTCCGGGGACGCGGGTGGGACCCTGCGGAACCCACCGGGGTCCGATGGGAAGAGAGGCTCGTTATGGAGGTTAATGCCCTACTCAGTGCCCATCAGGAGCAAGTACAGACTGGCAGCCCAGGGGGTCCCAGTGTCCCCTGCTGATTGCCGCCTAAAGCGCTGAGGTGAAGCACCGGGGTGGCGAGGTGGTTGCCTTTGCGCAGAGATGGCAAGAGAGTGTGTGTGTGTGTGTGTGTGTGAGACTACCCCACCTTGTCCAAAAACTCTGCAGGTGAGTCCGATCATGTGGCAGTTATGTCAACTTTTATTATTATTATTTTAATTTCTAAAGGCAGCCCGGTAGGGAGCTTCATTATGTGTGCGAGTGTTGCCCGTCTGTCTCCTTCTCGCAGACCTAGCAGGTGAGCCCGACCATATGGCAAATACAGTGATGCTTCCTGGGGAAGGGAGGGCTTCTGTATGTGTGTGTTCGCAGGCCCACTGGGTGACACTCACCATGTGGGAAATACAGCAATGAAGTCTTCGGTGCAAAGGGGCTAATTATGTGTGTGTTTCCCAAGAGACACAGCAGGTTGGGTCTGGTCATGCGTATCTCACTAATGCAAGACGGAGATGGAAGCTTCATGGCACATTCTCAATGCAGACAAACCCCAAGCTCTCAGAAGCAAGCACAGTGTTACAAGCACAAGCATCAGGACCTAAAATCTTATATATAGTTGCATACTCGGGCACACTGGGTGTGAATGAAGCCCAAATTGGGTGCTCTTTGGGGTTCAAAGCAGGGTGTATGCAGGCAACACTAAGACATAAATATGTCCCTGTTAATTTCCATTGCTTGCTTATAGCTGGGGAACATAACCACTTCAGAATGACCAGTGACTAGTCAGTAGAACACTCCCAGTTTAAAGATCAAGGCAGGTAAAATTGTATCTTTCTCAATCAAGTTCTGTTCATTAGCCACCACTTTACCTCTTCCCATCTGGCATGTACCTTTTCTACTCCAGTTCCGCTCCTCTCAACAAGACTCAAATGGATAAGACCTACAAGTACTCTACTCTTCGGTGTTTCTGTAGGGTCTATGTCATGGGTTGAGGCTGGGGTAACCACGAGACGAATGAGAGATGATGTCTGTTAGCCCTTCTCCTTCCTCAAAAGAGGAAGAGAGAGAGAAGAATAAAGGAGAGAGACTTCTGGATTGGAAAAATAACTACAACAGCTTTAATAAAAATAATGATATGAAATATATAGAATTCCATATCATTTTGAACCCCATTCCCCTGCTGGCAATTATATCACCATCATCACAGATGCAGATGCTGAGGAGGTCCGAGACTGGACGCAGCAGCAGACAAGAACTGGATGCAGGAGCAGGATTCAGGAATGCACAAATTGGGATCAAACACAGAAGGAACAGAGTCATCCTCAGACACTGGCCACTAAAGAAATGGGCAGAGAGCAAGAGGAAAGCCCTCTTGGTCCCACAGCTTTATACCCAGAATGTCATATGGAATACCCTTACCTCTTCACTCTAAGGAATCTATGTATTTGCAATATAGTGCTTCCTACCATCTGTCACTTTACCTAATTGTTTCTCTTTTTTCTTATCTAGTCTTACCAAATCTGCCCTGTACCCGTATCTAGAACACTTTTTCTTCTGATCATCCTTTATCCCGCTACAACATCTCTTCTATGTTCCCTGATATCCATGGCCCAGCCCAGCTCTCTTTCAGATAATTTCTCATGTTAGTTACCTCTTTATTCCCTTATCTAAGCTACTCTTTCTCTTTCCTCTTTTTTTTTTCTAGGTCTTAGACACTTCTGTCCAAGTTTGCAGCTCTGGTCTGGTTTCTTATCATGTCCCCATGTCCCCTTATTCCCTTTGTTCTACTTCCTATTCCAGCTTTAGTGTCCCCTCATCCATTTTTAATTCTTATCTATTAATACTCATGTAGCATTTTTCATCTGTAAATTTCTAATAATTAAGAGCCTGTGGAGAAACCTTACATATCAGTTTTTCAGATGACCTCTTTATTCACGTTTCTCTGAGACACTCACTTGTATGATGATCTCAAATACTAATTCAAAGGCCTTTTGCATCTGTCATTCTATTAATCAATGCAGATATCTGCAAGAAGGTCTACTGAAATCCAAGGCTTCTGGGAGAAAGCGCTTTTTCCAGTCAAATTAGCTCTTCTGAGTTAACACACTTGAAGAACCTAGAAATGCCACACTCATTTTTTTAGTCTGAGTTTAATGTTATGTTGTAGTCACCTCACCAAGCTGAAACAGTGTTAAATATAGATGATACAGTGTCTTTCCAAAAGCAGTAAGATAATTTGACAAGAGACAACCGCAAAGTTCATGTAGAAAGTTCTTTTGAAAAAAAGAGATAACTGAGTGATGTAACTTGAAGAATAAGGACTGAAGAATGAGGGAAACAGTACTCAAGAGTGACAGTTGCCTTTTATTTATGCATTGTTAGACCACCTGAAAATATGTTGGGATGTTGGTTAGCAGAAAGGTGTCTCTGGTCCTTGGCCTTCCAAATCTAATGATCTCAGGGACGTCTTAAAATTACAATGGTGCAAAACACTGTTGCCCTGGTTATCCTCATAATGACTGTTTCAGCCATATATTTCAGTGTACCTCTACCCCTCTTTCAGCATCTTAGCAAGCAAAAACTACTTCACTTTTGTGGCTCTTTACACCTTATTCCTGCCTTTTAATATCCTGTAGAGAAATCAACATCTTGTCCCCACACGTTTCATTCAGCAATAACTTTCTACTTGTTACATTTTCAAACCAGCACCTTCATACTTTCCCTCGCTGCAGCTTCTCACTCCCACTCACCTAATTTTCCTCCTTCAAATCCCTCCCTAAAAATCTCCTGTGCTGTGATGTCTCCTGAAGGAATGATAATGAATCGTCAGCTGTGTGCCAAGATTACTGTCTGTCTAGTGACTCGTGTTGTCTTTTCCTGATCTCTCCCTTGCATCCATTTCTTGTGTTGGACTCAAAGTGACTTGAGCAGGCCCCCTCTTTTCACTCTGTTAATTATGTGTTTGGGAGTGGACTCTTAACACCCATTGCATAAACAAATAAAAATAAATTGAGACAACAAAAATAATGGAAATGCCAGCCAAAGCCAAGAAGATTAGGCAAGTTATGATTCATCAGCTTAGGTAAATTTACATGAAATTTATGTGACTTACAACTCCCTTCATTACAAACATTATTTTACTAAATACGGATTTGTGGCACTTTTCTATTTTGATGATCTAGAAGGACTTGGGGAGTATGCTGTACTTTTTTTCCCCTTGTACTTTACACATTAGATATTCAATTTTGGGTTTATCTTTTGTCTGCAGCCTGCAAGACTGTGGTGACTGAAGAATATGAGAAAGTATAATGCTGCAAGAGCAAAGACTGAAAGGAAAAAAGATTTCTGATCACTTTTTTTGGTAACATGAGTATTATCCAGGTAAGTTGAAGACAGAATGATTTGCATTACACATTCAATATTTTCGATTGAACTAGAAGTGGCTGCTGTCAATACATATCTGTCAGAACCCCAAAGATCTTCCAAGAAAATCAATAAAAATCCTATTTTACAATCCTGATATTTTCAGAGAGTTTAAAACATTGGCAAAAAACACCCTTTTTTTAGACATTACAAAAAAGCCAGTAAGGTGCATTATTGATTTTTGACAGACCGTTGTAAAGTGAATGTTGAGACTGGATAAGAATGAGAAGATGGAGTATTAACACAAGTTTTGCATGTGTTTCACACAATCACAGAATCACTCTGGCTGGAAAAGATCCCTGGGATCATTGAGTCCAACCATCTACCCTGCCTTACAAGTTCACCCCCCCCCCAACCTTGTCCCTTAACACCTCATTCAAACAATCTTCAAATACATTTGGGGATGTCAACTCAACCACCTCCTTGGGAAGCCCATTCCAGTGCTTGACCACCCTTTCTGTGAAAAAATTCTTCCTAATATCCAGTCTAAACCTACCCTGTTTTAATATGAACCCATTCCCTCTTGTTATATCACTAATTGCTTTTGAGACCAGCACCAATGTCTCCACAATGTCCTTTCACATAGTTGTAGAGTGATGAGATCTCCTCTCAGCCTCCTTCTCTTCTTCAAACTAAGGAGCCCACAGATCTGGTGTGATGTATGGTATGGTTCTTCAAAGTGAGGACTTAAAAACCCAGGTGTAATTGTATAGAATTCATCTAATTACAGCTTTTGTATTACTTTCCCTGCACACAAAAAAGTAGCACATATATTCAAGTACATGTTCTTCATATAGAATTACAGAATCATAGAATCATCATGGCTGGAAAGGACCTTCAGGAGCATCAAGTCCAGCCATCATCCCCAGAGCTCCCTAACCCTTAGTAGCTAGAGCCTCAAGTGTTGTAGCTACTTGGTTTTTAAACACCTCCAGGGACGGTGACTCCACCATCTGCCTGGGCAGCCTGTTCTGGTGCCCAACCACTCTCTCAGTAAAGAATTTCCTAAGATTCAGTCTAAACCTACCCTGGTGCAACTTGAAGCCATTTCCCCTCATCCTATCATTAGCAATTTGGGAGAAGAGACCAGCACCAGCCTTGCTACACCCTCCTTTTAGGAAGTACTTCAGCTTTGGCTGCTGTCAGAGAACATGCCATGGCAACATTTCTGCTCCAAACAGGCCACTGATGCTGGCTGTGCAAGCAGAGTAGGTACAATCCAAATTAAAAATCCATTTTAAAAAGAACATTTCTGTTCGGAGGTTCTAGCTGGGATGTTAGAGCCTGGTGGGTTTACGCAGAAAATTAAACCTGATAAAGAAAACAAAAAAGGAAGTTAGAATGAAACACCAAAGCCTAGACTAAGGTAGCAAAATTGTAGCGAGCATTAAAACAGTGTACCCAGTGGAGGAATGCTATAATCTTATTACAGTAACCTTGATCCGCGCTTTCTCTTCTTACAGCATTTATTGCTCTCATTAGTTATATAATATCAAAAAGCAGACTGTAAATTTCTTGCACCAGGACAGTGTCTTTAATGTATTCTGAACATGCCCAGTGTAACTTCAGACGCTCTATACAGAAATAATACAATCTCTTGGGTTTTTCAGTATTATTTCCAAGCACAGGAAAAATTTACATGCAGCAAGTCTGGAAAGGTCAAACCATGTCTCCCCTCATTCAGTGCATGACTTCAGAAATAATCAAAAAGTTACGCTGAGATAACTGATGAAACCTGAGACATTGCGATCACAAAACTTGGATCAATTTGTGCCCATGCGGGCGAAGCACCATCTCATTTCACTCCTGAAGATATGTTTTTTAATTTTACATTTTATGGATATTTTGAACTGTTTGTTCCTAACGATTGTCCTCACGGATGTGCATCGATATTGTGTAATTACACAGAGAAACTGTCAGCCCGAAGGAACTCAGTCTGTAAATTACAAGCACATCGAGTGTGGAAAGGTGAGCAATTTGTGACTCCAGGATTTTGACTGCTGCCTTGCTTTTCCACTCTTCCACTCTTCCACAAGTACTTTCAAAGCTTGTAAAAGCAGGGAACTGCTTTCTCAGCCACCCCTCTCAGCCTACTCCTTCCAATACTGTAGAGCCTCTAAGCAGGGCAGAGCTTTGACGAGGGCTTGGTTGCTATCATGCACTTATGCCCTGCTTTTGGCTAGGAAAGGAAAGAAAGGTCAGTGCCAGTCACCTGGATGCAAAATGGATAAAGAAATCATTTAAAAATTTACTCCAAAGACAGGAGTAAATTCTTGCTATTTCAAAACCAGTATTTTTACTATTTTCAGGAAATACAAAATCTTCACTTTTAAGTTCCCATCAGAAAAGTATAGATGTGTAGATGGCACAAGTGTTATCTTGAAAGATGAAGGGCAAAGTCAGACTTGAGCAATGTGGACCAAGGCAGTTTAAGAATTTCAAGTCTGAACTTGACACCAAGCTGTAACTGTGTGCCAGTTAGAGGCAGGTGGAAGAGACACAAAGAACTCTTCTACATGGGAACCCTGCAAATGCCTTGAAGCCCTCAGTGGTGAAAGCACTTCTGAGTAGTTCCTAATCATGTGGCAACTAAATATGCTGTTGTTTTGTGGATGATTCAAAGAGGTCGGCATTGACCCTGGTAAGATCCTGGTGTCAGTGATTACTATACCTGCACTTAGACCTTAAAATACTTGCTTGTGTGATACTTTAATATATTTATTGGCAATTATTTAATATTCAAGTATAAATTTTGCATTCATACTTCTGTATTATTATGGACATTTTTCAAACTCTGTCCTGTATTTATATACACAGACACATGTTACGCATTGCATTGTAATAGTCTATAAACTCTGGAATTCTCGATCCTTGAACCCATTTTAGTGTCTACTCTGTTACATTTCTTCTAAGGTACCTAGTGAACATCTGGAAAGATGAGGGAGGTAGAATCAGAACTTAATTTGGGATGAACTGAATAATTGTTTGCTGTCTTGAAACTCATTACTGGGCCCACAATTGAAAGTTAATTGTTTAGAGAAAAAGAAAGTTCATAATGGATTTAGGAACCATATTAAGTTCCATACTTCTAAAATAATTTTTTTTTAATTACAATTTTTCAAGGTTCCAGTGGCACAGAAAAAGGAGCAGCAAATCACGTGGAGACAATCACTACATGTGGCACTGGGAGAAAGGAGGTAAAGTGAAATTGCAGGAATTTACTTTAGACTTCAATAAGCTTATGTGAGCTAACACATGGCAACTAATACACGATAAAATCCCAGTGCAGAAAGGGCGTTTTTAGTTTTGACATTTTTGAGCAGATCATGGTAGACAGTTGGCTCACCTTAACACGCACTTGTCTTCCCTAGGATTTTTTTCACGTGCTGAGTGGCAAGGAACCATCTTCTCCCTTAATATCTATACATATATATATATATGAGTGCTCAAACAGGAATGAAGTATCTCTATGCCAATCTAAGCTACGTGGACTAACAAAGATCTTTTTTTCACTTGTAGAGGAATCCAAGGAATTAATTCAAAGGTGGCCAGCAGATTGCTTTTGGCAGACCAGTTCACATGTGGGTTTGAGTTTAATGCACTGAATGGCTTGAGACTGTCAGGCGTCAAGGTCATCATTCACCTTACACCTTTTGTTGTTGCACTTGTACAAAAACACCGCTGGCTTGCTAGTTATTCCAGAAGCTGTGCAGTGCCACCAAAAGAAGTCCTTGCAGTGCATGGTATTATCAACTTTAATAATAGCACAACAATAATAGTAATAATAGTAAAATACCTTTAATAGCAGTACAATACAGGAAACCCAAGCCTTCCAAACAGCTTACAAACAGGATAACAGCAACTCAGAGCCATTCTTTGTGGAATCCAGGGTACAAGGCCAACCACCTTCCTCAAGAGCACAGCAATTAGCATTGTTTGGTCAATCTAGTTCTAAATACTATTTACTGTGGCAAAAGAATGTCGATTCAAGTGAACAAGGTTGCTATGCCTCTAAGGACAAAACTGTAGCAGGACAATCTTCAGACAGGCAGAGATATGGCCTTAACATCATTACAGAACCATCACACCAATACTACATTCATAATAACATTTTTAAATCACTGTTTCATGTGTTTGTAGACACCAAGTGCACAACATGCTTTCTTTAATTTCTCTGTATTTGGCCAACATATAATTCTAGGTACTCCTGAATATTATGATTACAAAAATTGTTTCTCTTGTTATAAGGAGCAATGCTGACAAGTAGATATGCTCAGTAAGACATAATCACACCCAATTATCTGTCCCCAGTCTGTAGAAAACATTACATGGAGTTTTTTAAAATTTGTATCCATAGGATCTTCTGCATTCAAGAGCTTCAGGAACCCCACCTAATTAATTTTGGAATCAAAGACAATTTCAAAATTAAGACATTACTATGAAATTAGAATGACTTGAAGTTTGGATGAAGGAAGTACACAGTAAAATGTAGTTACATGGCATGTTTATCTTCTAAATGAAGATACTCAGTGAAGCACAGATGGGCTACTCTATTTCTTAATTGTCTGACCCGTAAGGATTGGCAGCAAGGCAGCTTTCCCATTAATACATTTCTCACTCCTTCTACTTTTTTTGCATAGCATTGAAATATTACTCATTGACTCACTTTGGATGGCGGCTGCTACACCAGAGGAAGGAAGCTGATTTCCTTTTCATATTTTAAACATAGATAAAAGTGGTGGCAACTTAGGAACCAGCTGTCGGAAGTAGTACCTGGAATATAAAAGCTCTTAAAACCTTGCCTGTCAGAAAGCAAAGGTTCCTTATACAAGAGAGCTGAAGTTCAGGTTTACTTAAGGTGCCATTCAGGAGTGGGCACAGCACTGTTTAGGACAGCTTACCCTGGGCAATCCTGAAACTGTGCCAAAATAAGAATCGGTGGCAGAGTTGCTCACAGACCAGATACAGTATCTCCAACTTAACAGCATCTACTGAGGAGGGCATTGTATTGAATTCCACCTTTGCTTACATTTCTGTACTGGAAACTGTGGGATTGAATACTAGAGTGGTAACCCCAGCAGCCACTTCAAGTTATACCATCCTGATGAGGTCATATACGACAGCACCACTTGAGAAGCCCACCACAGAACAAAGAAACTGATTCAGTTTCCTAAGTCTCAAGCTTACCTATCAGGACCTTCCTCCCATACAGTAATCAAGAACTTTCAAAGGTTGGTGCTGGGACCAGCCAGTGAACCAGAAAGTGGCAGAAGTGTTGGTAGTGCCCCAAGGGCAGCACTGCCCTCTTCGAAGACTTACACAACAGGCAGGATTTAGGACAAACACAAGAATAGACACTATTTAATTAGGACCTTCACAGAAAAACATCTGGTATAATTGGTTAAAGGGAAGTCTTTACTCAGGCAACATTTATTGAGATATAAACAATGTCCAATTGTAAAAGCTAATTAAACAGCAGGGCTAAGGTAACAGAGAGTTTTGCCTGCATGACTAGGATATAAGCTTTATAATCCATGCTGTGATGGGACAACTACAGCAAGAACAAATAATTGTGTATCCAAAAAGTCAATTATGCCCTTCTTTTCATAATGACATGCTCCAGAGGTCAGAGAATACTTTAAGTAACACAGCCAGTTTTCGGTAGAGGTTGAAGCTTGATTACTCTTCAGCATCTGTTAGGAAACTGAAAGCAGCAAAACCAGCTTGACGGATATTCCACCCTACACAGTGATACGTTACTAGCCCATCACTGAGAAGCTCCAGGCACCTACATGCCCTTTGCTTTCATAGAATCATAGAATCATAGAATCATTACGGATTGGAAGGGACCTCAAAGATCATCTAGTCCAATCCTCCTGCAACAGCAGGATCACCTAAACCAAGTCACACAGGAACTGAGAAATTCTGTGATTCTGAGCCATCTGCCCTCTAGCAGTTTCCAAGGAACCTGTATCATTGATCATACAGTATTGCCAAGTGTCCTTTTAAAAAAAGTTCATTTCCAAGTAATAGGGATATTGATATACATATAATTGATCTAAAGCAAATTAAACTGCAAGTACACACACACACACCCCCCATGTAGCTAAAATGCAATGACAAATGCATCCTGTAGAGCTGCTTTGATCAAGTATTGGGACAGGCTGTCCAGGGAGGTGGTGGAGTGGAGTCACCATCCCTGGAGGTGTTCAAAACACCTGTGCATCTGGCACCTGAAAACATGATTTAGTGGGCATGGTGGTGTCGGATTGACAGCTCGACTTGGTGATTTTGGAGGTCTCTTCCCAATCTTAGCGATTCTGTGCTTCTTCAGATACTTTGCAAGGGATGGCAGCCTAGATTTACCAAAGTACCTCAGATTGCCTCAAGCTGCTACATCATCTCCAGTGTTGTTTCTTCTTGGTAGCACCATACCTGCCATTCCTAGCCATTTAAATGCAGACAAACAAAATTCTGGTTTGTGTGCTTTCTTCTTGCTTATCTTCCTTTCATGGGTGGAACAACAGACCTTTGCAAATTCTACGGGAAATAAGAGGTTTGGAGGTCAGGCATATGTGAAGACAGGGTGATATTTTCCCTTGAATGTGGCTCTGTGCACGGATATCAACCATGGGGATTGAGACGCACCTTTTGTCCTATGAGTAAACAATACTGAAGAACGTCACTAGAAATCCTCTCTTCCAAACTGGTGATGGCCGTGACAGCTTTACTGGTTTTCATGTGAATACTATTAAGATGTCTTTTTTTCAGCAGTTATCTTGACACAGTATAGGCTAAACTGTACTTGCAACTCATTCCAACTGCACCATCAAACAACTTGAATTCTGTGAGAAGGCTGCGTAGCCATCAGTGATGCCCAAGTGCACTGAAATCTTCAGCTAGTTAATAGCCTTTCAAAATGCAGACAATTTTCTTAAAAACCAAGTATCTGTGGCAATCCAAGTGGGAAAGCTAACTTTAAAAACTTTTCATGTTTCTTAAATTCATTGCCTCTGGCAATACATTATAATGAACGATAACACAAAACTTTAAATGTTTTCACAATAGTGTTTTACTTTTAATAATTTAATTTACTGCTTTTTAGATTTGAAAGTAGCAAGGACAATTTCAAATGAAAACTTCAAAAACAAGATACAACCAAAGACTGTAAGGAGGATCAAGACCCTATAGTGAGATCAGCTATTAGCTAATTAAATATGTGACTAAAATTCATCATTTTAAATAGCAGCTGTATTGATGGTGAGCAATCTGGTAAGCCAACAAATGATAGTGGATTTTTTTCACATATTCAGAGAGAAACATTTATCTTAATAAGATTTGCTATGCTGTAATACACATTAAATAAGTCAATGTCTACTAATTAAAGGACACTCTCAACCTGATTTTCTAAACAGCTAATTAAACTATGTAGCATCTCATACAGCACTTCTTGCAAAGCATGCTCTGTTTAAAAAACACATCCCTGTAGAAGTTACTTGTTTTTCTATTCCCTCGGGTTTGCTTTTTTAACTGGTTTTTCAACAAAGGAGGATCTGCTGAACTGAGGTTCTGTTTCTGTATTAAGTTCCATTAATGCACAACCCTGTACTTATGCAGAAGCCCAATGATTTGTAGGTCTAAAAGGCTACACAAGAAAACAATGACACTAATCCAAAGGGTCTGCAGTTGCTGCTTTTTCAAGGACAACAAGATTTTCTTTCTCTGTTTTGGGGAAGATTTCAGATAATCTAGTTACCTGAAACTTAAAATTTTCAAAAAGAAATGTGATTTTCATATTGATGAGGAATCTTTAACATTCCATTTTTATACATTGCATTCATTTTTCAGAATAAGCAGCCTTCTCTTATTTCTTATTCTGATTCTGTATGTAGCTTTTTCAAGAGAAAGAAGTTGTTGTAGATCTGTCAGCAAGGCTCTGGGAGTAGGAGGATGTTTGGATTTCCGGCATATTGCAACGCAGTTCTTGGCCACCAGCAAAGCTATGTGTGTGAATCTCATTTTTAATCCGTTGTTTGCAATACCCCACATTTTAAGAGACATTTGAAATAGTCTCTGTACTCCTAATCGTAGATAAATAATCACAAATCGTTCCCTAAAAGAAGTTGAGAATACAAAATACATACCTTTATGCAACCCATGTCATGAGACACTGTGGATTAAATGGTGCTGTCATAGAAATAAAATAAAATCTGTTCTATCTTAAACAATTTTGATCTGATTTTGAAATTCTTAGCTCAAATCAGGCTACTGTTTACTGCATTTTTTTCTTTCCAAATTCAACTTTAACAGTATTTACTATGACATGCTTTTTGCACTAAAACAGTATTAGCCAGCAAACCTTTTTAGTCAATATTAAAATCTTTGAAAAATGTGTACAGTTGCAGCACAGAAAATCTGATATATCAGACTATGAAGTCCATGACTGCTAATTAGTTCTACACCTGGAAGTATGCACATCTAATTTTCAATTCATATTTGCATTATTTTTTATCTAAAGACCACCCAAGTCACCATGCCCATCATTTCCCCTTCTTTCTATCCACAACCAATACATAGAAAACATCCATTTTCCAGCCAAGGCTATATGCAGCATCCTTCAGAGTGCATTAGAGCAGATCCTTCATCAGCTGGAGAAATGGCTGTGCTAACAACACGAGATCTTTCCTGCCCCGGGCAGCACAAAAAACTCTTGGGACTTCCAAACGTTTTGTCTTCTCCAGTGAGGACATGAGTTTAGCTTGTGTTAACTAACACATGGTAAACACATCTTTTCCTTTCACGCAGCCCTGCCCTTTTGTAGGCCAGTGCCCAGCTCCTCCCAAATTAGAGTGAAAGTTGGGTGGCTGGCCAGAGGCTTTGAGAATCTCTACACAGGACAATGACTTGAAATCAATACTCTCCCTTGTAAAAAGAGTCCCAGAACAAAAAAAACAACAGAGTATTGTATCAGCAATGTCTTGAAAGGGCAAAATGCTTTTCCTCTTCTATAACTGACTGCATTCTGCACTGTTAACAGGAGTGAAAACTTGGTTTAGTCATGAAAGTAATCAGGTATGAAACAAAGAAACCTCAGGAGAATCTGTTGTTGAGAAAGCAGGGATTATTTTCACACAAACATGCATTTTCTCATCCTAACTTTCTCTTAATGGGTATATATCCTTAATAAAAAAAGCCATTGTTTTGAATCATATCAAGAAATTTCCATCTTTCATTTTGTTCAAGCAAAAAAATACTAAAATGCTAAAAGCAAATTGATTTTTTTATACGCACATCTAGTAAGTTCATTGCCATAATGCAGTATCATAAATGACAAAACAGTGAAGCACTGATCTATAATTTTAAAATGCCAACAATTTTAAAGCCATCACTGGTCATGGACAATATACCCTGGTAGCACATGGAGATCAGTAACTTTTTGCAGACTTTTTACTCCTCATTTCTAGGGAATGAGTAGCTATGCCAAATGTCTTAAATGTGAAGCCTGATTCCACAGTTAAATCTGGCTAAACGCAAGTATGTGAAAGAAATGCAAGAAGGATGATCAAGGGAACTACAGGCCAGTCAGCATCTGCTTGTTCTCTAGGACAATAATGATGCAAGTCCTCAAGAGCTGTTTCTGAAGAAGAAAGGCGATTAGAAACAGTAGGCAGCATGGATTTGCCAAGGTTTGCCATGCTCGACCAAGCCTAATTGGAATCTGCCTTCTGTGATGTGCAGACAAAAGGAGAGCACTTAATGTTGTCTACTTTGACTTCAACGCAGCTTTCAGCAGGCTGTCCCACAGTGCAGTCGTAGTCATGTTGGACGATGTAGTGTGGATGAGTACATGGGTGAAAATCTAGCCTGATGGGCACAATGAGCTAATGATTCATAGTCCGTATGACAGCTGGTTACAGGTGGTATTCCTTGGGAGTTTAGTCTTAGACCTAGGTCATTCAGCACCTTTAGCAGTGGCTTGGAGAACACAGAGGACAATTTCATCAGTCTTGCAAAAGCCATCGAACTTGGGAATGCCATCAGCATTCTCAATATCGCAATCACAAGAATCTTCACTTTAAGGGACATCCACAGGCTGGAGGAACAGACCAATAGGAACCTCATGAAACTAAACAAGGAAATGTGACATGTCCTTGTGTCTGGACAGACTAACCCCTTACAATGGTACTAGGTCGGACGGACAGGCTGAGGAGCAGCTCTGCTCAGAAGCACACAGGGGTCCTGCTGATACTATATGCTCAGCATGAGCCAACAATGCACTGTGGCAGCACTGAAGGCTACCAGTGTATAGTGCTGTATCAACACATGCATGGACAGTAGGTTGAGTGATGTAATCTTTCTCTTTTACTCTTTATTCTTCAGGCTATTTTAGTATCTGGAATAGTATGAGCCACTTCAGACAACCATGTACAACAAAAATGCTGCTCAAGATACTAAGTCAAACAGATACTAAGCACTGAGGTGTTTAGAGGGCTGGAGCATTTGGTATTTGACAGAAGTCTGAGAGATGAATGTTTCTTTAGTCTAGAGAAAAAATAGCTTCCAAAATACCTAAACCAAAACTGCCCATACTTACTAAGAGGCTGCCAAAATGATGGAGCTAGGATCATTACTGAGGTACAACTGGATAGAAGGAGAAAAGTAATTAAACACAAGCATGGGAATAGGTTGCCCAGAGAGGCTGAGGAAACTCTATTCTTGAAGGATTTAACAATTTAATTGCACCAAGTCTTAAACAAACTATTTCAGTACCGACCCTGATCCAAGCAGGAGTTTGTACAGAATCATAGAATCATAGAATCATAGAATCATTACGGATTGGAAGGGACCTCAAAGATCATCTAGTCCAATCTGCCTTCAACAGCAGGATCACGTAAACCAAGTCACACAGGAACCTATCCAGTCGGGTCTTGAATATCTCCAGTGAAGGAGACTCCACAACCCACCTGGGCAGGCTGTTCCAGTGCTCCGTCACCATCACCGTGAAGAAGTTCCTTCTCAGGTTGATGTGGAACCTCCTATGTTCCAGCTTACAAAGCGTCCTAAGGTCCCTTTCAACAGAATGGGTCTACAATAAAGAGTCTTTTCAACTTTGGCAGCCATCCTATCCTTGGGGTTGTCACATTGCATGTGTAGTTCCGGGCTGGCATACAAAAGAAGTAAATCAACACATCCTCCTCATCCTTGTATCTCAGAAGCAGGCTTAAGATCCTATGCATGCTGATTCAAAATTCCACTGCAATGTTAATGTGGCCCATTATCAGAAAATACCTTTTACTCATTGTTTTCCTTCCTTAACGTACGTGGAAGTGGGTAAAGAATTTCATTGTATCACAACACCCTTCTCTGCTGAATCCAGATGGATTTTTTACAGATTTGATATTTCACAGGAAAGGTACCGAAAAAGAATTTTGTAATGATCATGTCTCTTTACAGTTTACTCATGTATGTTTTTCAGGTATGCTATATTGATTATTTTCTTTGCTCAACCATTTCTCGGTAGTCTTTTTAGTTTAATTTATCATCAGTTGAAGCTTTTACATAACTGAAAGCTGCAGAACTGAAACACAAGCTATAGATTCACACACATTGCTGTGCCTGTAAATCCTCAGTACCTGAACTTTAATTGGGTAAGAAACTGTGATGCAAACAAAGCATGCTACATCCCAACACTGTACAGAATTGTGAATTTTGAGCAGTTTTCATGAAACCCACGATTACATTACTCCATTTAATTAAGTCAAGCATATTGGAACTAGCATCCTCTTACAACCTTAGGTTCCAACTCCTTACAGCTATGCTGACACTGTAATCTCCCTGGTTAGCAAGTCAGACACTGCAGGCGATCCTCAAAATGAACAATATTGTAGTACAGTCATTTGTACATGATTGCACATTCTAAATGTGATGGTATTTAGCAAATAGTGAAATGTATACTGGGAAAGAACCAATATTTTCTGCCTAATTCCTTCAGTAAGAGTGAGTAAACACATTAAATCATGCAGTTACGTACGCAAGATCTTATTTCCAACATTATGAAAGAGTATCATTTAAACCTTAGTGAGATGCCATCACGAAGGGAAAACCCAAGGCATAAGGAAATCTTCAGACTATCCTGGTTGGAGTTAGAACAGAACTAATTCTGTTCAGTGATTTTACTTTGGAGCTCTGTCTGACTGTTTCTGCAGTTAACAGCAGATTTGTGCAGGCAGTGACTGCTTCTACAAGTGATAGATAGCAGTTGATGTTTACAGTTCCTACCAGGGGTTGGTATGTAGAAAAGATTTTGCTTAGACTTTAGCTTGTGAGAACCAGGGTCACTGCTAATCCTTGTGTGTCACACTGAGGGTGCAGTAAGGTAAGAGGTCACATCTGTGGAGAGGAGCAGACAGGACGGGATCCTACACTGACTAATAAGGTGTTCCATCCTATATAAAAGTCATATTTGGTATAAAGTTGTGGGATCATGAGCATCAGCTCTTTTCCCTCTTCACTCTCTTCTTCAATGTCCAGCATCCGAAGAGGAAGGACATGTCTGTTCTGCCTTTGATCCCAATCTATGCACTCCCAAATCCAGTTGTGGAATCTAGCTTCTGTATCTGATTCCTGTCTGCCACTGAATCCTGTCTGTGACTTCACCACCACCTGCACCAGTGGTGACAGTGATATAAGTGCCAGCAGGGCATTCAATGTTGATTTTGTGTATATTTAATAATATGGTTATTTTCATTAAAGCTGCTGTGGTTTTCTTTTCTAATCCTAAATCACTCCCTTATTCCCTTTCTCTTCTCCTTTTGGGGAAAGAGGGGCCCAATCAAGAGCATCTGTCATTCATCTCAGGGCCTGCCCGGCCTCGACCCATGATGCAAATATACAAAATTGAAGTAGCCACTGGAATTGCACTTTTGTGCAATTAAAGTGGCCTAAAACGGCATTTCAAAGGCATGTTAAATATACAAGAATAATGAAAATAGGGAGGAGCCTATTTGGGGGCTGTTACACCATATGCTGATGACTTTGCCACAAACTGAAGCCAAAGACCAACTTCTTTTAATGCCATGAGAAATACAATACTCTTCCTGAGGTGCAATATCATGTATATCAATACAGGAAGCAGTTTCACTCAAACAAGTTAAATATCTTAAAAGTACAGACAGGTAATAAAACCAAACAATGCATCTGTGGATTTTACCCTTGGTTTTTGACTCCTGGCTGTGCAAAACAAAAGCAGTGGAAAGTTGAGGTATCAGCAGAAGACCTACCAAGACACATCTTCAAAAGGAAGATATTTAAATTGGTGTAAAAGTGTCAGTCATGTTACACTGAATGTTGAAGGCAGACTGAGTACGAAGTCATGTGGCTCTGAGGCCTGATTTTTTTAAGCTGCTTCTAATTAAATGCAGCTCTGCTCCTACTGAATGCTAAGAGCTTTCCACGTTACTGCCTGTATTAAATGAAAATTAGATACTTATCTGTATGAATGTGGCAAAGTTGATTGAAAAAAGATAATGTGTGAAGTCTGTGTCAAAAAAGAATATTGCTGATTCATTGTAATGTGCTTAGACATTCCTGAACTGAAATGGTTCATCAGTGCCTTGTAGTATAGGTTATAATCCTTAGCAGATAAATGCTTAATCCAAGCTAAATCGTAATAAATCCAAATAAGATTAGACCTTTACCAAAATATTCAATGACTGGTGTAAAAACATGTTTGAGTGATTGCGATACATCAGTGGGAGACACCAACTGAATTAGGTACAGAACTTCTGAGAAGGTGCAATAATAGTTAAAAGCAAAGCAGAAATTTACTGATAAGCACCACTTGGGGGGCTGGAGTTGAGTGTTCGTCACTTCTGAACAACATTCTTCTGATCTGCGAGTCTTCATGGTTGAAATCAGTGCTCTGTCAAAGTCACCTACTTTCTGAAACAAATGTTTTATTTATCGCTTCCTCCCCACTCCTATT
This sequence comes from Rhinopomastus cyanomelas, assembly GCA_013400115.1. Taxonomy (NCBI): domain Eukaryota; kingdom Metazoa; phylum Chordata; class Aves; order Bucerotiformes; family Rhinopomastidae; genus Rhinopomastus; species Rhinopomastus cyanomelas. The sequence continues at coordinate 466,659 of VXBP01007926.1, read as the reverse complement.
ATTCTGAATCTGAATAAAACCTGCAGGAGCCTTAAGGCTAAATCGTTCAGTGGGATCCACTGGCATTTTCATTCCCTTTCTATCTGGCAGCTTATGATATCTCGATGATTTCTTCCGAATTTAGAGTAAAGCACATGTTTGCACAGTATTCTACAAAAATACAAAAGCCATATTAACTAAAATTGTTAGGCTGTGTTTGACTAAAAGCATTACGCTTAGAGCTGGGCAACAAGGTAAGAAAAACTGTTTGCTGCCAATATCTGAGATTGCTACAAAAGCCTAAAATCTTTACCTGGAAAAAATGTCAGCTGTCTACTTGTGACAAGAGTACAACCTCTTAACCTGCCAACTGTAAACAAAAAGCTGCTGTCTTGAAGCAGAACCATTTCAGCTACATTTTATTTTTATTCCGTAATAACAAAATCTTCAGGAAATCTCATTCTAGAAAACTGTGTTGCCTGACAGATTTTGTAATTCCTCAACAAAATCACAAGAAATAGCTACTTAAGAGGTAACACAATTATAATTAACATTCTGAATGAAGCTGCCCATGTAAGTTTGAGCCCCAGTACTATTACTGAGCATACTCAGTAGCGAACCTGGGACACTGGTTTCACGGGAGTTTCGACTGTGTGAAGAATTAAAGTTGGTATCCGATGTCCTCAAAGCCTTTGATGTGTTTATAGGTTTTGTAGGTCACTTGCAAAGATAAGCTTTGTAATGGCTTTCTACACTTACCTTGAAAAAGCACTTAGACTCCCTTTCCATTGCTTAAAATACACAAACACATACTTGTGACAACATTTGCTATTTATTGTCAAACCAGTGGCACGCATCTAAGACTGTATTGATTCAGAATGCTATATTCTGCATAGGCATCTTAATCACTGTGCTCTAATAGCACAGTGAAGCTCTCGGATCTTGTCACCATCTGACTTTAGCTAGTCCTGCTGTTTCATCATAAAGTAATACAAGCAGAATTCTGCACTCGCTGTTATAACAGTGCATTAGGTAAGCCACTTCTGCAAATCATGCCCTCTCTATTCAGTCGAGGTTTCTAAACTTCTGTAGATCCCTTTGTTGGTTGCTCAGATTAGACAAAGGAGTGGGGCGGAGTGTGGGAGGAGTAACGTGAATTGGATGCTCAGGTAGGGCCAGATGCACATAGACAAAGCAACACAGGTGGCTTTTCTAGTTCATGTGTAGAATGAGCACCCAGGTCCTCTGAGCTGAGACTTCACATCATTCTCATTGCCTACAATATACAACTCATACGTAAGTTCTTATTTTAGAAGGTAGTTTTATTGTTGGTTTTGTCATGTAACTAAAATTAGAAGTAACGTGGAAATGAACTAAACCTTTTACTTTGCGTAGAACCTATTTAGATCATGCATTGCCAGTTCTGACTTGTAATAAACATTCACATTTCTTCGTATTTGAGCAGATCTAACTCAAATCCTCTCCTCAGAATAACAAGCTTTACAGTGAAGAAGTATAGAAGATTTTCCTATTTTCTGTTCCATTTTTAAGTGGTAGCTGAGAATATTGTCTGGATCTAAACCTGTATCATTAACTGAATTCCACATAATGATCATTAGTTGTTCAACAATGTAGATCTTTTGATTCGCCTGTGGAGAAATGTTTCCACTGTAACCAGATCCATTAGGAATTATAAAACAGTAGCTATAATGTTTTGGAGCATTAAGTAGAATTTTTTTAACTAGTTTTTTTTTTTCAGGGGCCTAAAGAATCTAAGCAAATAACCAAAAATACTGAACACGGCAGACACAGAATACTGCAAGTAAAAAGCTGTGTAACAGATGTCATTTTCTTTTTGTATATAAAGCTTCAAAGTCAAATGCTTTTTAAAAAGCTCCTGTCTAATGGGATTATACCTTATCATTTAATGGACTGATGCCCTTCTCTTGACTGTTGTTTGGAGCTAGACTTCTCAAGTTTTGCGAATATCAACACCTCTTCAAAAGACAGTTGTAGAGCCTAGAAGTCAGGAAGGATTTCCATAACTCTGTCCAAACACACAAAAGGAAAAGATGCAGGGCACTCAGAAGTACAGCAATGCTACTTTGGTTCAGAGAGAAGCCTTTTTGCTACCAATACACTGTTTAGATGATTTTTAATATAACATGAAGTACACTAAGAAAGTCAAACTTATTTCCAGAAAAAGAAAATAATACTCTTAACTCAGCTTTGTCTGGATTTTATATCACATTTTATATCTCCACTCCTTAAAATAATTTATGTATTTTAGGGGATGCCTGCAGTGAGTACATCACAGGTCCTTTCTGTATGTGATTGTGTGTCTCTAAAAGAAGAGGATTTTGACCAAACTAATAGACAGATGAAGCCAAACAAACAAATTGCTGCTATGCTAATTTCTGAAACAGATGGCTCTGATCCAGTATTTGCTAGCAAATCTGATTCATTGTCAATCTAACACAGCATCAAGTATGTCTTTCTGTCATTCTGTATGTATAGCACATGAGGAGAAATCTGGCTCAGGATACTCCACCCACAGCTAAATTTATACACAAAGAACTGAAAATCAAAGGGCAAATTCTGCCATCCTTACTGGAAGCAGAGATTAGACCACTGTTTTGAAGATTCAGGTACAGATCTTCAAAAGGCCTAAGATGTTAAGGCTGTATAGTTTTCCCTCACTTTGTGCTGGAAATACCCTTGAAATTAATGTGAGTTGTATATGCAGCTTACAGCACAAGCCAAGTATCAGGCAAACCACTCTATAAACTTCTACATTTCTAGATGCAGGGTTTTTATTTAAATGGCTGAGATTTTGCTACCTTTAAACAAGCTCCCTAAAAAAAAAAAAATCAGTAAAAATGTAAATATTTTTGCTTCCACCCTCCTGACCAGGCCGTGCAGCTGAGACTGTGGGTCTAATTCAGCTTTCTGAACCAGTCCTGCTTTTGCTGCTGGTGGATCTTTGGCTAAATTTAGCCTAATGTTAAGAATGACCTACACACCGAGGAAATAAACTGTTTGAAAAAATATAGGACAAAGCTTGTGTTTAAGGGAAAGCTTCCCACAATGTTCTATTTGTGGCACACGATCATACATTTTGTGTCACATCATCTTATCCTTTCCTTCAGCATTGATTGAAAAAGAGGCTTTTAAAATCTACTCCAAAATCTTCTTCGTGCATCTTTCATCGCCGCGGGTCACGGACCAGGTCAAAAAGCAGGGGGAAGCACCTCCGAGCAGGAAATCGGAAACAAATCCCCCCCTGCCCGCTGCACTTTATTTATTTTCGTTTCCAAATCGAGAAGCACCTGGATGCGCCGCGGCGCCGAGAAGGAGCAGAGCTGTGCGGACCCGCCGGGTACGTTACCCCGACCGCGGTGCTGACCCTCGCGCACCCTCCGCGGAGCTCACCGACTCACACTGGCGGACGGCGAAATAAGCTGCGGTGGATTTCGCAGGGCGCCGGTGTGAGTTTAAAAGGTCCTTCCCCGCTCCCCCGGCCCCCCTCCGCCCGGGCGCTGCCGCCAACAAGATGGCGGCGCCGCCTCACGCCGCACCGTAGTGCTGCGCCGCGCCCCTCGCTCGTCTGCGCGGGAGACCCCGTGGCCACCACCGCCACGTGCTGCCGTCGCGCGTTGCCCCAGGCGCGCGCTTCTCGTGGTCCCCCCTCGCAGAAGATGCGCTTCAGAGTCGCGGTGAGGAAAAACCCCACTCCCCCAAGTCCCCTGTTCGGCTCCCAGAGTGGGTGGGGGTGTGTGTGACACGGGAGCCGCACGGGCAGCTGCGGAAATGAGAGCGAAAACATGATTTTCCGGTGCCTTTTGCCTCTTTTCTCCCCGCCCCCCCCATCATCCATACAGTCTCCGGGAGTAGGGGATTCCCCCCCACGAAGGTTCCAGCCTTCGTCAGGGTGTTGAGTGGGTCGTGTGGTACTGCCCGGCAGGGTGCCCCGAAGCGGAGTTGTGTGTGGCGTTTGCTAAACTGGCCGGTTTGGACAGGAAAAAGCTCTTCGCGGCCCCTCCTGGCGGTGCCAGTTGCTGGGCACCTAACTCCGACCTCAGCAGCCCCCAGGCCTGTTCTGGGGAGAGGGTGCGGCAGCAGCTGCCCGTGGCCGATCGTGGGTAGGGGCTGGGTGGTGTCGGACAGATAAGAATCGGGCTAAAGAGGGTTAAATTACCCAGAATAATGGCGTTGCGCGTTTTGTTTCAGTGCGCATGTACGCGGAGGTGAAGTCGGGAGTTTCAGGCTCAATCTAGTTCACTCTGATTAGCACAATTAAGGTGGTTTTAATTAAAATTTTTACCCATGACAGTATAGTTTTAATTGCGTGATGCCTGCTATGGAGGCTAGCATGAGTCCGTGTCGAGAGCGTGTTTTTACTGCAGTGGGCTGCTAACACTGATGTTTCCCGAGGTGTTAAAAGGGTGACTTTGACTTGCATCAGCGGTATCATTTTCTGTGTTAGATAGAAAAGCGAACAGGAGGTTTTATCAAGGAGCACTTGTGTTAAGTCTGTTTCTCTAATGATTTCCGTTGAGCACTTTCCGACTGTGGTGGCACATGTTGAATGAGAGGTGTGGAGACACTGGCTCTGAAGACTTAGAAGTGGGGCTTTGTGGCGGTGAGAAATGGTCTTCTACATCATCGTCTACATTTCACCAGAGCAAGATCGGGATCGTTCTCGTTGCACTATTCAGTTTATTGGTTCCTAAGCAGATCGTCCACTGACTTTGCTGAAGGTGGCTGTGGCACCCTCAGCGCTGTTTAAAACTTCTGTTGTCTTTTTGTGGTGTTAGAAGGCCCCATAATACTATTTCATAGGTACATTGGAGGTTTACTTTTGTGCCAGCACTTGGCCTGTCCTTGTAAAAAAGGGCCAGAGAGAGCTGTTGAGTACTTTTTAGGTAAAATTAAAGCGGTTCCCGTATTTTTAATTGAAGAGGTTTGGAACAATGTTTGAAACCTTAAACGAGAGCCCTGTTGTGGTGGTTTGAGAAGCAGGCTCTACAACATACTCGAAGTAAGAATGAAACTCATAGTTAACTTTTACTAGCCACACGGAGTGACACTGGAGAAGCCTGGAAGTGATCTGAGGAAGCAAAGATTTCTGCACCATTCCAGCTCAGTATTGTTAGTAAGGTATGTGGTGCTGGCACAAGTTTTGGGGGGGGATTTTGGAACTCTTAATTTTTTTGCTGTGTGCAGGAAGGGCTTCTTATCTGTTTCTCCCAGTAGAGAGAAACAAATGCTTTAAATTGTGAAAGTTCAAAACTAATGACTGATAAGCAAGATGTGTGCAGCAGCATTAAGACTGCTTTACAGATTCAGGACATTCACCTTTTGCAGAGGAGAAAAGGTGCCATGCTACAGTTGTAATGGCCTGAAAACTGCATGTGGGCCAGCAATCGGGTGGTGGTTTTGCAGCCTTGAACCTTAAAAGTGGGCATGGGGAGAAGCGTTGCTGTAGGCAGTGAACTCCTCTTCGGTAGATGCAAAAATTCTTTAGGGTAAGGTGTAGTGATAACCAGAACAGACTTTTTTTTTTTTAAAGACAGTCCATTTCTGTGAAATGTAAGAACATAGTTTAAAAAGTAGTATTTTGATTTCCCAGAGCTCTAGAAATAACTTTGTGTGCGATGGCTTCCTCTAAGATTTGGCTAAGCTGGAACAGTCTATGCGTATTTCAATAGGATGTTAGGTTTCATGCCAACGCTGTGTTGGGGAGAGGTGGCAGTGGTTAATAGCAAATCACTTTCCTGTTTGCATGGTGGGCGGCAATGCCTTTTTGCCCATTTTTATTTTGCCTAGGTATGCCTGGGACTTTGGCAGCTAGAGTCAGCAATTTTTACTAATTTTCTAGAAAATACATGTAGCAAATAAGTTCTTAAATAACTCCAAGTTGTGTCAGCGTTTTTCTTGGCTTGTTTCTATCAGCATTAACAAACTGTTACTGTTCAGAGGAGTCTGGTAACAGTTTTGAAGAATGGCAAAAGTAATGAGAGTGGATGTATTTTCATGTAAAGGTAGTATATAAGAGGAAAGAAGTAAAACCTTAATATTGCCAGTTAGATTCCTATTATCTGTAACTGCTTTTCAGCCTTAAGGGAAGCTCATACCTAACAGTAAAATCTCTGTGAAGTCACATCGTATCTTTATACTGGTCTAGCTGCATGGATAAAAGAAAAATATGTGGGATCAAGCATTATTTTGATGCTGGAGTGCATCAGGATCCATTTGTAGTAACTGTGGACTTGTTCAGGATGAATGGAGGAGTTTATAATAATGGTAATTCTGGACCTATAAGAGAAATACTGTCCCAGGCAGGAGAGTGTCTCAAAACTAATGACAAAATGTGCCTTTTGTACAGAGGTAAATGTCTTTAACCAGTCTTTGGTTTTGCTCAGTTTTTGAAGAATTTGGGTGGAAGAATCCTGCATTCAAACAACAAAGGAGTGCAAACAAGATGTGGGATTAAAGAGCAAGCTGAAAAATCATGACTGAACTCAGTAACAGTGACAAAATAATTGTGGTCACTTCCAATTAGCCTGTTTACTTCACAGTACCAGTTCAGATTTTTCTAAGGAAGTATATACGCTGGTTGCTTTTTAATTAGCTCTCCTTGATTTTTCTTACATATCTTAATTAGAAGTTTGATTGTAGTTGTTAATTATGATGTACTTGTTTAGCCTTTTGTTTAGTCTTTGTTCTGTTTTTGAATGCTGCCTTCGAACTGCAGTGCTCTTAAGCATCTCGCACGATAGTTTTCCTTGGGGGTTACGGAAATGATAATCAGCCTTATGCTTGCTCTGTTTCCAGGTGCCAGTAAGAGACTCTTTGGAAACGAAAGCTCAGCAAACACATTTCGTGTTCGACTGTGACCTAGTCTAGTTTGTCAAAGATTGAGTTTTAAAGCATTAAAGTGCTACCACCAACCTGAACTGTTGAGATGTTTGTTTCCCCTTCAGTTGACTTGAGAGTTCTGGTTGCAGTGCATTCTCTGGTGTGGAAAGGGGGTTATAGTTGAGTATCCAAAGTGTGTTACACTTCTTGCTGTCTTTTATCTTTTGTCAGTTTGTTTCAGTTCCCAAACTGCAGTGAGTATAGCATGGAAAGCATGGAAAACTCTTAACCTCTTGTGAAAAGAAATAAAATGTCAAATATTACAGTATATTACTAGATTCAAAAAGCAATTGACTTGTGAACCAGGCTTGGTGAACCGTTTTATTCACAATGTCTTTTCATTACTTATTCAGATAATTGATGCAATGTTTGAAGTCCCTGAAGTGCACAGAAGCATCTGCAATTTCATTGGCATAGTAAGCTTTTTTTAAAAAGTACTTCTGTGTTCCCACAAAAGAGAAAAATATTCAGCCTTTGTTTCCATAATGATTTAAAGTTAATGTGTGGGAGATGGGATTTGGGATTTCCATAAATTAAGGATTTTTCCCACCTTTCAACAGTTGCGTTTTAATACTAAAAAAACAAATGTCATTTTTGTATGACTTCAGTGAAAATACAGGCTTTCTGGCGTTCCCCACTAATTATAAAAAGTAGTAATAAGTGGCTCTGTTCGTAAAACTGCTGATACTTCTCCAGGTTAAGAACACAGTGAACAGATGCCTCATTGCCATCCACCTCAGTATGTTTACTGGTGCTTCATCCAGCCTAGGCCATATTCTTGTTTTTGTGTTTCTAAGTGCTCCTACAGCCGCCTCCTTCTGAATGCAGTCAGCTGCTCCCTGATTTGGTTTACGTGCTCTTAGTGTCTCCCTCGGGTTCTCTCCATTCACCATCTTTCACAACAGTCTCTGCAAGCTTTGTTAATCAGCTCATCCATTTGCATTAGAAGATTTGGGGTTTTTTTCAGTGCAAGAAAAATGGTTTGCGCCCCTTGCTGCTTGCTGTTCCTTAGTTTGAAGCACATCTGTCTCAGTTTATCAAATGTATGACTTGCTATACTTGCAGATAAAGCTACAGTGTTCTGTGGGGTTTCTTGCATGTGTGTCTATGTTATCTGTCCCCTTGCCTGCCTTCATGGGAAAAAAAAGCTTGCTTTTTCTTCTTGATTGATTTCTTCCACTTGGCTCCTTTCATTTTCTTTACTGACTAGTAGTTTTGTCACTTCTGGGATTTCATGCACTATTTCCAACACAGTTGACTTTATTTGAACCGTTGTCCTCTGTAGTTCCACGCAATGTATAGCTGAAGAGTCTTTGCGTCTTGCTGTTACTCAAGTTTGTCTGCCCTTGATTTTTAGGGTTGTGGGGTTTTTTTTAGGTAGGCACACTGGCTTGCTATAAAATAAATATCTACGTGTTGATGCTTTTTTATGGATAATATATAAATAGCCAAATTTCCTGACCATCCCAACAGGCACGTTCCCTTCATATCCTTTTGTGTGTTCTTTGTCTTTTGAATGCATAATTCCAAATTTCTTTTAGGAAATGTTTTTACATCTCAATTCCTGTGTTTTTACATCCTTGCCAGGTTCTTTAGCTATAGTAACTGAGTGAAGCTATCTTTGGCTAAGCCATTGCTCATCTCTTATGCAGAACCTCAAATTCTCTAAGCTGTTGTTTAATAGAAATAATTTCTTGGAGGAGAGCTTATTAGGTCAGAAGAGAGGGCCTGACACCTTTTGTGGCCGAGAAAACTTGTCCATCACCTGCGTGCATTGTACACTAAAAATTTCCAAACTTCATTATCTTGGAAGGATTCTTTTACCAGCTGCAGGACTGTAGTGCCTACCCTTTGCTGTAGATGTAGCTGAAGATTACAGAGTTTATCTCACCTCCTTACACATGCCAATTTATGGGAGTATTAATACCCTGGTGAATCCACTTGAGCTAGTTAAGGGATGTGATGAATTATGGGGTGGCCGGTTGGGTGCAGTTTCCTGTGGGCTTGCAGGAGAGAGGCTTCTGTGCTGCCTGTGGAGGGTGTGCAGACTGGGTTCAGGTTGTGCTGTAGAGCTGCATTCAGCACCCATGGATTTGAAAGACAGGTTATTAGTGTTTTTTAGATGTGATATTAACAAGCGTCTCATTTGCAAAAGTTTTGATAGAAAGCTGATGTGATACAAAGCTGGTCTGATAATCATTCCTCTTTCCAAGCCTGCTGCTTGCGAGGAGTTTTTAGTTGTTGGTCCTTACTCAAGTAACTGCTTTTAGATAGCTCTTGTTGGTTTTTGTTTCTGGTTTTCTAAGAAAAGTCCTTATCTCTCCTGCTTGTGTGTTAGTCGTATATTCCCTGCTTAGAAGCTTTCTAACGTGCTGGCAAGTCCTGAATGGATGACGGAAAGGTGGAAGCTTTGAAGGTGCTAAACTATTACAGCTTTGCAAAATCAAACATCCAAGAAAAGCCTTAATTTGAGCTCATTCCTGGGGTACAAGGGGAATGCACAGCAGCAGAACTGAACGCTGAAACCTTAGAGAAGCTTTGCTTCCATGGGACAAGCTTCCTGCTAGCAGCCTTAATATGTGGGAGATTATTTCTTATACTGAGATGAGAAGAGATAAAGCATTTTGTATACCCTTACTGACATCCTAGGTAGCATCTCATATTCTAGGCAATTTACTTTGTGGTGGAGTCAAGATGCCTGTTGTCTGTTGGTGTTTGCAATTCCAGCCTTGCTGTTAACAGACTTCTTGCTGAATTTGACTTCTTTAAGGAAGACATAAGCTTTAATTATGCCTTGGAGGAGTCATTCAGATCTGTCTCCTCGTGAGTTTCCTCTTGCTCAGTGCTCCGCACCACAGTTTGTGCCTGGCTCACCCGAGCTTTCATGAGGCTCTCATGTAAGCACAGAGCTTACAGGACTGCTCTCTGCATCTGTACTATGACATGGCAGCAGACAGAAGAAATGAATAAACTACATGAAAGCAGTCAAGGAATCCAAGATAGAGATGGGTAAGAAAAGAGTAATTTCCTGAAGTTAGCAGTTCATTGAGCATATTGGTTGGGGTGGTTTCAGTTCCCATCTCAGGCAGCAGTGTGGTGTTTCTTGACCAGAAGAGCAGATTCTGGAAGAAAAGTAGGCCTAGAAAAAGAGATGATGAAACACAAACTTGCAACTTGAAAATGTCTTGGTCATGACTGCATGTTTCACTGGATGCTAGAATGTGGCCTTACTGCCTTGTCCCTTAACCTGCTTAAATCTGTACAGGTTGTTACTGCAGGAGTCAGTTAAGAGATCCAGTACCTGTGTGTAGGTAGGAAGAAGGTGCAAGATGTCCACTAGGAAGCATTAAGTAGCTTGTTTCAGCAGATGTGTGATAGGAAGGAGCAAGAAGATCAAAAGCAACAAAGTGTGTATTTGCAGTGCAGTTCTGTGTGATGCTGAGCACTTTCCAGTCCAACGAATGTCAGTTTTTTTTGTCCTTTCATGTGATTTTTGAAGCTTTTCTTCTTTCCAGTAAGCAAGATTCTTGTAATATCTTCACATTAACAGGATAGCCAAATTTCCCACTTCACCAGTGGGACCTTAGGAGGAGGAAAAGTTGCCACTCAGGATTTCCCACGACTAGCAGTGTGACTGGAGGGGTAAGAAACTTGTTTTCCAGCCCAGATATGTTCCTCTGGCAAGAGAAGCAAACTGATGCCAGATTTATCTCTTTTCCTCTGCTGATACGTGGGGAAAGATGTTAAGGTCAGCCCCAGGCTCAGTGTGCTGTGACACCATAGGTTGTTCCCTTCACACAGATGGTGTACCTAATGAGAGTACACTGCTGAACAGAGTTCTGAATCAGGGTTATTAATGCCCTGAACTAACTGCTCTTAACGAAGCCACGTAGTTTAAAAATAGTCTCTAATGCTGTGATGCTGCATGCTGCACAGGCATACTTTCTGGATCTTTGTACATGTCAGTATATCTAACTAATCTTATTGTACAAATGTTTAGGACTGTCCAAAATCCCAATCCTCTGCTCACAAGATGTATTGTTGGAGGTCACAGCTGGAGGTGTGCAGCCTGTTGTGTAGTTGTTTTTTTTTTTTCCCCATCCATTTTCACAAGAGTGATCTCCTTACCAAGTAAAAGGCTGGGTTTTCCCTTCTGTGCCCCAGTCCTGAGCTTAAATGGAGCACCTAAACCAGGAGTGGTGATAAGGCTGCAAATAGGACTGATCAGGGCACTCAGGACCACATTTGGTAGTGGCATGGCCCCCCACCTTTCTTGCTGTCTGTATCTCATACTGCTGTATGCAGATCATTCTGCTGGAAACCTGTTTGAAGTCGTACCAGGTTACGTTGCTCGTATAGCATTGAACAATGCATTTGTGATCCTTCTGTAGTGTGGGCCTGTCAGAGCTGATGTACTCCCTTCTGTTAATCCACTAGCTCTGACAGTCAGCACTCAGGCTTCAGCAGAGTGGTTAGGCTGAGCTTATGGACAGGATAGAGAAGTGCTGATAAGCAGGTTTGGTACACCAGAGCATCTGGCTTGTCCATCTCAGTATGAACCTTACAAGCAGTCTCTTATGTAGAAATTTTGAAGCTTTTCCGGTTTCTTAAATAGCTGAATAAAGTAAAGCCTTCATTAAGCTTGATTTCACTGTTAGAATTATTTCTGTCAGCGTCTTGTGGCAGTGTTTAGAGCAAGATTTTATGGTGTACACTTACATGTTATGTTTTTCCCCCCCCCTCAGCGTGGGTTTGTATCTGGTCTTATTTCTGTTTGCATAGCTGGTTTGACTGTATCTGAGATGTTTTTTCTCCTGCATTTATTACTTGAAAGTTTAATAGAAGTTCAATGATGTCTAGGTTTGACAATTTCCTAAAAGTAGTGTTTTTCTCACACTGAAGACAAGGTGGTGCCTGCTTTCCATCAAGTGATGAGATTTGGGGCAGACATGGAGTCACATGTACAGAGGTGTGTTCTGTGTCAAGGAAGCTTTCATAGTGTGGTGGCGTAGCCACAGGTCATGTGTATTTGACTCTTGACAGTGAAGGCTGGAATCTTGCATTTCTTAGGGTCCTGACTGATGGCAGTGGAAGGAGCAAACCAAAGTTCTGTGCAAAGCAGTCTATATTGCTGAGGGGCATTCTGTGCCAGTTGGAGTTTCCTAAGTGCTGAAGTCTTTCTGCCTTAACATATGGCAGCTGAGAAGTGACAGAGGCAGGAATGAAGCCATGTCATCATCCACCAGCCTGGGATAGTCTCCAAGCCTGTTGAGGAGAGTGGATTCCTGAACAGATGACAGCACCTAAATAATAATAGAATTCACTGGATTGGAAGGGATGTTTAAAGGTCATCTGGTCCACCCCCTTGCAGTGAGCAGACCTCACTCTCATTGTTGATCACTTTCCAGTTACCAGTGAAGTTAGTGGGAGTAAGTGATTAAGAGCTTCATTGTGTCTTAAATTTACATGGTGCTATTAACCTAAAAGGGTCATGAGCTGAAGTTTCCACTATTTCACTAATTCAGTGGTGTGTCCCCCATCTACCTGATTTTTTTTGATAAAGGAAAAGATCATCCAGGTGATCAAAACTGAAGGAAATAATCTGGAGAAAGAACAGTGCACATGTGCTGTAGGGATTTTGCCAGTTGTTGCCAGCAGTTAACATTTTTCTTATGTTCAACAGCATCACTGATCTCTGGTTTTCCTTTACCTATAGAATAGGGACCCTCTACCAGAGGAAAATGAAATCTAACCTCTTATTTGACACCGTTTAAAAAAGTAAATATTTTATTTGTTCTGTAGGTATGTGTTGGTTATGTGTAATCTTTAAATGTTTTTAAGCAGTATGTGCATTTGCACTATGGAAAATGTTAAAAATAGAGGCCTGTTTCATGTATTAGGTGAGTTTAAAGTTCCTTCATTGTTGGATGTCAGAAGTAAAATTAAGTTTTATCTGAGCAGAGCAGGGTGTCCCTAGATGCAGGTTACAACGCATCCAGTGATACTATTAAAAGAAAGCTCGTTTGTTGTTGCATTGGGGAATTTTTATAAAACATCAGGAAAACTGCCTGGAAGAATATAAATGTGTTCAAGCAATGGAGCGAAATACTCTTAAACTGCAGAGTGATGGCCTGTAGCTGGATATGTTTTCAGAGTAACTGTTTTGATGTGATTGTTGCTTTTTCCGACAGCTGTAAATTGGATGCACTGGAACCCTTTTTTCTTAAGGCTGCTGCTGTTTAGAGTTAGTCCAGAATCAAAGCTGCTGTTATTAAAGAGAGGGTACCCATGTCAATGGTCACCAACTAAGCCTTGGTGGGTTTTTTCTTTGGGTATGTCCTTCCAGAGATGTTAGGCCCACATATAATGTAGTTTTGAAAGATGTGCTTCATATAGGTGTTTAGGGATGCATTCAGTGTTGACTTTGTCTGTGTGATCTGGTTCCCTTGACTGAAGCTTGCCTTTCTTAATTCACTGCTTGTACTTAGTGGATGTGCTGAGTTACACCAAAGACCACACTGTACTGACAAGAGTCTCCAAGGTGGCTGAAGTTCAGGTTACCTTGCATCTAGGTGAGCATCAACTGGAGACCATCTCCTTGGTCATATAGTCAACCAATAGCGGGATTGGTCTTGCTGAGCATGAACTTCTACTAGCACTAGGCTCTATTGGTAATCACTGGAGGTATGCTTAATGCATAGCCAGCCAAGTCAAGAGCATAACTTTAGCTTGATCTTAAACATTTCTTGAGCAGGACAGTTTAATTGTGCCTTGGAAGTGACCATTTCCCAGAACAGCCAATATGATGGGGTTTGAAGAGACTACCTCCTCTGTGGATGTGTAATCCATTGTAAGGCTAATTTATCCATGCTGACCCAGGAATGGTAGATCTCATCCTGTCAAGCTTTTCTCCACAAACTGGAAAAAGACCTCTGAAAAGCAACCTGGCTGCTACTTCACTCTTTTTTCCTGCCTGTGGAGTTAAAAGTTAGTCTGAAGTAGTAGTGAAAACCTCTATTGCCTGTAGCTGTGGAAGAGACAATTTAGAGCAGAAATAAACTTGCTCCTGGGTGCCAACCTGCAGCTTCTCTAGCTCAGCTATGTATATCTCTTGAAAGGCAAACATGTATTGCCTGGCAATTGCAATCAGTCATATATTGTCTGTTTGAAGGCTTAACTTGCTTGTATAGCTGCTAACACTATTTTTCTTTTAAAAAAGTGTTAAAAATACCCATTTACCCATTGTTCTTTATCTGCCTTACTTTAAAAGACATTAGCTCCACAAATTTTAGTTGCCTTTCTTTAGCCCCATCCTGCTAGAGTTCAGAGTTAGTATTGGTCTTTTCTTAAGTCATTATACCTACTTTAGCTACCTTTTGCCTTCTCTGTTTTACCTTAATAACAATAAACAGAAAAATTAAATTGTCATTTCTGTAAACCAGATTATGCAGTGAAGAGCTGTATGAGCCATGCCTGTGATAGAGCTGTTTGTCCCCAAGTTTTGGGGTACCTTAATTTGGGCAGCTTATTTAATGCTCCTTTCTCAAGGAGTAGAGTAACATGTATGTATATGGAAAGCTTCTGAAAGTCCCGAGCCGTGTAAATACAAGTGTAATCTTTGGAGTGTGAGACAGGCTTCCTTTCTTTAGTTAATCCATTTTTAACTTTTCTGTTCTTAAGCACCCTGGTTTGGGCACAAGTAGCATGATAGAGTTGACCCAAATGTCCTTGAGACTTTTCAACATGTGTGGATTTATAATACTTATTTACATTCTGCTTACTGTTACTAAAGTACTCAGTATAAGTGCCAGCTGTTATGGTGAGAAGTAATTGAGACTATTAATACCTCCTAACACTGTTAATTGTTTTTATTCTTTTTTACATCTTCCCTGCTTCTGTATCCCTCTTGTGTAATTGCAGGTTGCAGAAGACATAGCCCTTCTGCATGCTTGCTTGTCCATCTCCATTGATTCCTGTTGTACCTCTCATCCAGCCACCTCACATTCTCCCTCAGACCTTTTTCTGATTGCTGTCTCAAAGCTTGGAAACATCAGCACAATAATCCAGTTCAGGTTTTTCATCTTTGTTCATGCTATTGATATTTGGCCTGAGTGCAAGGCATATAGCACACATTATTACAGATGGGTTTACAGGAAATCCATCAACTTTTCTAAAATTGGGCAACACTGGTTGAAAGACCCAGTTCACGTTTTTCATGAGAGTTTTTGTGCTCATACATAAGCACATTAAAAATGGCTGAACTCATGTAAATCCCCCTCGTAAGTCTAGACTTCTTCAGTGTCTGGGTCCTTTCATTATTTACAAGTAAATACATTTTAAAAATGCAGTCATAAATCTTTGAAAACATGTTCATTTGTGCTCAGTTGAAACTTTGATAACTATATTACACAAAATAGACAGCAATGTAGAAGTGTTTTAACTCTCCCTGTAGGTGGAGTTGAATCCTGCTTGTAGCGATGGGAAAGCAAATTACAGAGCTTAGGATGCCTAAGGTCAAAGATACATTTTAGTATGTCTGTGAGAAATCAAAATGGGGGGACTAAAAGCATTGAAATGTACATTCCTGAGTCAAAAGTAGAGGCTTAAGAAGGTGGTAAAAAAACTGCTGTATTAACATGTGTCCTTAGCATATATGCTGCCTTTTGCCATTCAGTTGTGCAGCACAGGCTGTGGGTGCTTTAAAGTGTATTGAAAATCAGCCAGGCAAGACAAACTGAATGACCAAGTGGCTGACGTTTTTTGCAAAGCATTAGGAGCCAGGAGAAGAGCGGGGAGCCAAGGTGCCGAGGACACTGCACTTCAGACATGATGAGAAGATGCTGAGTCATCTTCTACAAACCCTTTTTGCATTGTAGCAGAGGTACTGGCCCTCCTTGCTGGTTTGTTTTGCCCTGTCATTCAGAGGGAATCTTGGAGGTTATTCACTGACATGTGTATTCGTACACCTGTATGGGTGCCCAGCTTTCAGCTCTGAAAATGAGGATGTGGTTCCCATCACTAAGGCTTCTCTTGCCATCAAAGATATTTACGTATACTTTTGTTACCTCTGTGCTCTGGTGTGGCCTGGAGAATTTTTTCCAGTCTCCTGGTGTTCAAACGTAAGTATCCACAGTGGGATTTGCAAACATACGTCTTTCAGAAAATTGATGTGTGATACTGAGAGCAGCTATGCAGCATCCAAATTACACATCTCATAAGCCATGAAAAAGAAAATGGACAAGCAATGTTAAATAACGTATTTGTGCAAAAGCAGCTTAAGTGTGGTTGTGGGAACGGTATATACTTGCCTAAGCTTCAGGTACCTTTATTCCTCTTTTAGGGTTGTATATATATTTAGGGTTGTACATAGGAGATCTTTTGGGCTTAGTTTTGCATTCCAGACCTCTTTAAGGAGCTAGGTCTCTACTCTTGTTTGATTTTTACTTTTTGTTTCTGGGCACAGATGAAAAAGGTGGTATTTTTTTTTGCAGGTGGGTTCATGGTATGTTTAATCTCTTCAGCACCAGGAGGGATTGCAGTGTACCAGATAGTACATTGCAGCAGCAAAACTTGTTCAGCTTGTCAGTGGTGTCTATGTTAGGGACAGAGGATGCGGAGACAGGTTCCTATGTTCTCATGAGGATCGAAGAAATAAACTAATAAACTCCAGACTGCACTGGTCATCTTTCGCACCTACAGTTTCCTCAAAAATTGTGTGGTACTTCAGCCTTTTTCTGTGGGTAGTGGTCATTTGTATCACAACTGTAGTGAAACTTTCAAAAATTTTACATTTCCTAAAATATTTTAAATCAATAACTTTAAAGAACAGTTGCCTGAGGAACACTGACTGTCACTTAGTGTTACAGTCTGGATCACCCAATCCTGCTTGATTTCTACAGGGCAGTTAGTAGGGTGTTTTATTTTGCTGGCTGTTTTTTTGAGCTGGTAGGTAGCTAAGCAAATACTGTTGATGTTTATATACACACACCTGATTGTAAGCTGCTGAAGTAACAGTGGAACAAACCTTACTGTGTAAGTAACTAACTTGTTTAGTCAGCCTTTTTCCTTCTACCCCGGGTCTGTCCCATTTCATCCACACATGTATAGAGAAGGGCAGTTATTTAATTGGACTGGATGTTTGTTTCTGTGTTTGACATTTTCCTGTCATTTCATGGATGGTCTTACTGTTGTTTGTTTCTTCTGTGTGTATTTTCAAGGGGTTTGCACTGCCTTCAAGTATTCTTTATTTCTGTGGTCTCTTTTAGTTAGTTATGCAGTGATTTTTATATGGAGGATATTTGAGATTACTAGGAGTCTACTGATGAAAGGGCTGTGTGTGAGCTCCGTGTTGCTAGTGTTGATGTTGAATCTTGTAGACGGTCTGCAGAGGTTTTTGAATTGGGGCAAACCCTGGTGCTTGTGTTGTGTAATGTCCTTGCTGATCCCACAGTCTCTGGCTACATCATTTTGGAGTTAAAATCCATCTCTTAGTCTCACATACATCTCTTCTGTTCATGATCCACGTACATCCTCCCATCTGTCAAACAGCTAAATACTTTTTAACCAAAATTACGTATTAACTTTATGATAGCAATGTCTTGGAAAAGAGCTGGCCCAGTTCTAGGTGTAAATGTTTAGTCCTCTGGAAGAATGGTGAGGTGATGGAAAATGGCAGTTTGTAGTTTGCAGACAGCAGCATTTGAGTGGTTTGCCCTAATCATATTAGGATAGAATTAAATAGTCTTTTATTTAGTACTGCTTTGAAATAGGGTTGTTAGTGATCATGTTTTCCTCCCTCTTGCTTTGATTGGAGTGAAAACTTGAGCAGGAAAAATTACATGAGTTTTGCAGCAGTACGTGGAGAAACACGTGTGAGGGTGTGAGCTGGAGTTTAGTGTCCTTGCTCATGAGAGCTCTGATGCTTCCCTAATAGACTGAGAATGAGAGCACTGCTGCTTCATAAGAGGTTTGTTCCAGCCACATTGCTCTACAGCTCGGCAGATGGTGGCATGTGAATGGTTTCATATTGATTGGATGGATTTGCCTCAGGGTAAGAGGAGTGTGGGTCCTTAAAGATGTGTTTCTAGGGGTTTTTTTTTTAATATTTAGGAAAATAAAACTTATAAACCACTTCACTTTAAAAATCTGGGGAGTATGTGCTAATCAAACCACTGAATTTACCTGGAAATAAAAGGTCCTTAAATAGATTATCACAAAGACCAAAAAGCCAAGAATACTTATTTACTAAATGATTGTGTTTTTACATTAGGAGAAAGTGACACTTTTAATTAGTGTTCAAGGCATATGGTGAATGAGAAAATAAGCTTATTTCATGCAAACAGAAATCAATGCAAATAACCTTTCTCCTCATATAAAAAGGGATGACTTGAAACTCAATACATATTCAAGGAGGTTAAGTCATTACTGCATCACTTTAATATTAGTTAAAGGCCAACAAAGAAAATCACTACTCTGCATATACTTACTCAGCAAGGATTGCTGTAAATGAAAGATTTGGGTGATGTACTTTGTAGATGATAAATCTGAACAAGCCCTTGTCCATATAATGCATTTATTCTTTAACCTCAGTACCTAACCATTTGTATCCTGCGTTAGTGCAGCTAGTTGCCAGAGATGCCTGAATCGCCCAGCAGTTCATTCCAGTTGGTCAAGTCACTGTGATGTTCTTTGTTTCTTCTTTCTCACATCCCTGTTTTGTGCTTCTGTCTTGATGTTGATGGTAAATCCTTGGATGTGAAATGATATTGTGGATCCTCTTGTGTGGCACCTTATGCAGAGATCCAAATCTCATTTGAGCCTCTGGGTGTTGCTGTGGAGCACTGAGTAAATTTGTATGTTTTCATAGTAGTGGGAGTATTCCTTGAGGTGTTTGACCCTCAAGTGGAAAAAATAGTACTGTAACTTGGAAGACTTGGGTGCTTTTTGAAAACGAGGTCCTTTCTGTGTATTTGTGTTGTGCTCTGATGTGTGCAGTAGTGGTTCGATAAATGAATTTAAGCCAAAGGACATCATAGCAGTATCTTACCAAGTTGTCTTAAAATTTGCTTGAAGGTGTAGTTTGTATTTTCCAGCAAACTCTACCCACATGTGAATTACTTGATCACTGAGCTTTTGTTTCCATGAAGGAATACTTGTGCTGAACTTAATACTAATTCTGTTTGTTCTGCAGTCCAGACCACTTGCTCTCGCTTTTAATTACACTGCTTTGATAACTGATTTGATTTAGTTAATTTTGTGGAATGAAAGGATCCTGTATCAATTTTAAGGTACCTTTTAAAAAAAAGTGTGAAACTTAAGTGCTTTCAGGGTGGTATTGTGGGCTTGCTTCTGTGCGGGATACAGTGTAAAACAGTGCAAAATATTTTCCCCTCTCCTGCTTGAGAAGGGGGGGCTGTTATCCTATATTTCACAACCAGCATCTATTGCAAGAAAAATCTTTTAAGATGGTTACTTCAATCTGTGTACACTGCCCACCTGGTGGTAATGGAGTGAACTGTTACTTTAAAGAATAGTTTAAACAACAGCCATGTTTGGGGCAGGCTAATCTTGCAAAGAGAGCAGTACATATAACAGGAGTCTACAGTGTGATAAGGGGAAAATTCAGCTCACTGACTAGATGTTTTAATGTGCGAACTCTAGGGAAATAACATATTGACTATTCTGTTGTGCGCAAGAAAATTGAAGAACCCTTTGCAGACAGAGGGCTTGCAAAGGATTCTGTCTGTTTCTCTTAACCAAAATCTGTGGCAAGATGTTTGAAATCAGCAGGACGCTTAATGCTGCTTTGTTAAATAATGAGGTAATATTTTGTCACTTTTTCTGGGCAGCATCTGGTAGGTTTTTTCTTTTTGATATGTTTGTGAAGGATTCAGCTTAATCTTATGAAAGTAAGGTTTTCTTTTAAAAATCATTCTTCAATTTATTATTTTTTTCCTTTGGATGCTTTTGGAGAATTGGGTTGTCTTTTATTTGCGGTTTCAATCGGCTGCTGTTGCCTAGGACATTATGCCACGTAAGGCTTCTAAACTGCACAGAGTAGGTAGTTATTAACGCTGAATTGGCTTCTGGTATAGTCCATCTGGGCTCTGTATGAGAGAGCTTGCTAGCGGCTACTGATGCTAAGATACCCGCAACCTTTGGGATGTATGCGTGGTGGAGAGGGGCTCAGTGATATGAGATCACTTCTTTTAAGGGAAACTGTCATTAATGAGTCAAGAAACTGCTCATTTATGGTAAGGAGGGGGGGGTGGGCGCTGGGAAACAACCCTGTGATTTCATTTTGATATTGGATTAGCTGTTTTAAGACAAGTTTCTTTTTCTGGGAAACAGTATTAAAAATATGCTTTCCTCAGGGGCTTGCTGACTGATGCAGGAGAGACTGTATTGAGAATCTGATGCTTTACAAATGTCACAACCATGGTGCGGTGGTCAGTCCCCTACCCTGAAAGATAAATGGTACTGTTGGAAACACGAGAATAAGATTGACTTTTTCAACAATAGGATTCTGCCTTTGTCTTTACGGAGAGGCCTCTGAGGACGTTTGAGCGTTCGTTTTAGTGTTCCTCGGAAAGGCTGCATGCGTGGGGTGCTTTTGGTGAAAGTGGTCAGTGTGCGGGGTACCTGCATTTACAGGCGGATAAGATAGCTGATTTTTTTTTTTAGAGGAGCAGCGTGCAATTATTGTTTCAGAAAAATGGCTGAATCTTTTGATATGCATAATGAATTTGTAGTAACAAAGTCGGCTGAAGTTGAAAAGACTTAAATAATTTCTGGATGCCTTCTTTGGTGTTGTTAACCCCTGAAGAGACCTTAAGTAAAAATTTGCATTACAAATCTAACTTTAATGTTCAGTGTATATTTGCACAAGAATGTGTGGTAATATACTGTCTCTGTAGCATTTCGATGCATTTCTGTTCGGTTGTGCAGGTCACTTAAATATTTGAGTCAGGAAACCTTTCTTACAAGCTAGTTTTACCTTTGCTAGTTTTTGCTAAGCTACAAATGTGCTCGGAAAGATACGTGGTGAGAGAAACCCTTTGCCGCCTTTTATATTGTTCATGTTTTAATTGAATTCGGTGCTCATTCCACGAATACATTTATTATGTATTTTTAAATGTGGTTTTTCTCTGTGCTTAGTCTGTGTGTAACTAGAGTTTTTATTATCTTACTCTATTTCATATGTTTTGTTGGTGTGTGTAGTCCGTGTGTGTTGAGTGTGCCTATTATTTAGAGAGATTTTAAATGTACAGGTTGTCAGTTCAGAGTGCGTATTTATACTTCACCAAAAAATGAAAACTCTGATAATCTTGACTATCTGGCTAAATATTTCTGGAAACGGTTTTGGTGGTTTGCAGTCCAGGTTTTCTTTCTGAAAGAAAGCTCAGTGATCTTATAACATGGCCCATGTTAGCTTTCTCCACTTTTAGCTCTTGTTTAGAAGCTCTTGTAATGACACTGAAGTTTTTAAAATAATATTTGGCTGTTGACATGTGAGTGAGAATTAAATGGTTTCTGTGTATGTTAATAGAAGAATATTCGGGTGCTTTAGTTGAGATCTATGTAAATTCAAGGTTAGTTGCAATTACAGCACATGCTGTGTCTTGTTACTTTGGCCAAAACATGCTTTAGGAAAAGAACTCTGAAGTACGAGATAAAAAAATGAATGCTTCCTAAATTGAGATTTTTTTTATTTTTTTTTTAACAAATGTGCTGTGGTGGGGAGAGGGCTGAATTGCTGCCTGGAAGTGAAGTTTTGTTAGTCAGTGGCAGTGAGCAGAGGATTAATGAGCGTGCATTGTTAAGTGCAGCACGTTCTTTTCGAAGGCTGGGGAAAAAGAAATAATTCCCTTTAAACAACCCAAAGTTTGCCGTTGTTTCATTTCCTGTAGAGCTGAAGAATAACGAAGCGAGGTGGTAAAATAATTCTGAAATACTACTGTTGTATGTTACTACTGATATATATAGGTGTGCCTTAGCATTGAGTGACAGCGGTATCAAATCCATGTCTAAAAATAATGTATTTCTCTAAAAAAAGCACGGGGCTGAAGAAAGAGAGAGATGGGATGATTATTAGAATCAATAGTACCTGAAAATAAATACAGCTTTAAATTGCACGTCGAAGTGCTTTTGTTGTGCCTTTAAGCCTAGAGGCAGATCATTAAATATGCATTTCTCCGGAAAGCAACTGTCGAAAAAGATAAGGTAGTTAAAATACGCCGGACCTGGGAGCCGGGTGTGCAGGAGGTAAGAAGATGCGGGTGCTGAAGCATGGCCGAGGAGGTACCACATTGCTCCTGCGCCGGTGGGGTGGGCAGAGGTAAAAAAAAAAAACCAAACAAAAAAAAATCAGAAAAAAAACCCCCAAAAATTTCTAAAAAATAGAGGGATGCGTGCTGTTTCTTCAACCGGGCCTTAATTACTAGACACAAGCAGCAGTTCAGAAATCTGGTCTCTTGTTGTCGTAGAGGTCACCGAATCATTAACACTGTCAATCTGGCCGCGGCTAATTTCAATGGCACCTGATGGCGCAACGCCTCCCCGCGCCGCCCGCCGCCGCCGCCGCGGCCAATGGGCGCCCGCGCGGCGCTGACAGATGGTCCCATAAATGGCTGCGGCGGGGCGGGCGGGCGGCGGCAGTGCCAGCAGCGGCGGCAGAGGCAGCGGCAGAGGCAGCGCCAGTGCCAGCAGCAGAGGCAGCAGCAGCGCCCGCCCCGCCGCGGCTGCCGCACCGCCACAGACCCCGCCACAGAGCTAGCGCCGCTAGTATTATTTATTAATAATATTTAATTATTCTTCTCAAACGTCTAGCGCTCTGCTTTGTGGATCTTTAAACAGAAATAATAATAAAAATAATTCCCTTTGAAAACGTATAGCAAAAAAAAAATAACCTTGTAGAAGAGTTTGAAGCCTTTCAAGACCCAATATTTGCCATTAAGAATGGTTATGGTAGGTATTAGTAGATTTTTTGCGGTCCGGTCGTAGCCGGGTTTATGTAGAGGTAGATGTAGAAGCTAACATACAGGCTTTTATTTTATTTCCCCCCCCCTCCAATCTTGCATCATTCTGTGTTTTCACATGGATTTAGTTTTCTGCTACTGATTTGTTTGTACATGATCTCTCCCTTCCCCCTTCTCTCTCTCCCCCTCTCTCTCGCTCTCTTTCATATTTAATGTGTGCATATCCTTTAATAAAGGATGTACTTTGTCGTTTTAAGGTAATTGCGATTTCTCTCCGAATAAAGGAAAAGGCTCATTGCTAATGCGGGGCTGGTATGTGGCTAACTGAAATGCAGGAGGAAGAGGAGGCTTTTTTCTAAGTGGTGGTGGTGTGGGGGGTGAATTTCCACATTGACANGATTGGAGTTGGGGAGTGTGAGAGAAAGGAGGGTTGGAAGGTGGGGGGGAGTGGTGTGGAAAAAAAAGGCTGGAGATTGGTAATTTTCTTTTGGTGGACTGCGCAATAGGTATGGTAATTTTAAAAGAGGGTGATTTATATGAGCTTCAGTAAATGCTGCATATTGTATTTCAAAGAGTTTCCTGTCATGACCTCATAAAAAGAGGAGGAGGCTTGTATGTGTTGCAGCGCCTAGTATATGTCGATTTTGTTGCATCGTTGGGCAGCAGCGCTGTAAGAAGGAATGTCAGCTTTTACATAACGCTCTTTTTGCTTTTGACTCTGTGAGGGGCTGTAAGGGTCCATCTTTGTGATCACAGATGGAGTGGAATGGCTTGAAAATGGTAAGTGAAACGGGGAGAGCCTGCTCATGGGGTTTTGTCTCGCTTCTCATGTGCCTCGCGGATGTCTTTTGTTTCGGGGTGGCGGATCGCGAGGCGTTAAATAAAATTAGAGAGCCTTGTTTTATTTTACTGCGGATGTGTCTTCCTGTGCGGGTATATATCTCTATCTATTTAATGTATGTAACTGTGATGGCACTTCACGGCGTTTCCATTGAACGTTGCCTTTCAGTCGAGCGAGGATGGTCTCTGCTGACAGTGACGGTGTCATTGTACTGCATGTGCCTAGCGGATCAGGCGGCCGATGATGCCTTTTAATCTCCGTTTGTATTACACCGGCCTTAAATACAAAGCTAATAATCGCCTCTAAAATTCAGGTATTGCATTTCCTGTGGAGCCGGTGCTGTAGCGGATGGATGGAAGGATGGATGGATGGGTGGATGGAAGGGTGTGTTTTTTGTGTGTGTCGGGCTGGGGGTGGGGGACCCGTGTTGTTTTGTGCTTTTTTAAATGCCGGGAGAAGTCAAAGCCATTTATGTGAAAAATAGTATTTCTATTTTTAGACCATGTTCTCCTGGCAGAGGAGGCTGGACGCGCTCGTCTCGTCCCTTCTTTTGTGCTTCCCTTACAGATTGTGCAAAATGGCATGATCAAATACCACTGCCAGGGACTTTGGGCTGTGCCGAGCGGGGCAACCCGGGCTGTGGGGGCTGGGACCGAACCCACACAATACCCATCCCTCCTGCCAGCCCCACGGGATGCTGGGGGGATGTGTGTGGAGGGGTCCCCCCCTTTCCCCTTAATTTAACGTTTTGCAGACTTTGGCCGAGGATATTTATTATAACGGGGAAACAAAGCGACGGTCTTTTCCCATTCTTACAGGATTGTCTTTGTCTAGCTGCTTGTTTTGATGGGTGTAAAACAAATAAGATTAGACTGAGCAGCCGAACTGAAAGCGATAGCTGGGAGGAAAAGCCAATGAAAGGTTGCCGGGGAAACGAGCATAGGGGAAGCTGAGTGGGGGAGCAGGTGGCAATCATGTGGGAATACTGCAAACAGTGTAAAAAAAAAAAAATCTTAAAAAAAGCAGGGGCTACTTCGATTATCTCTGCTATTCTTTGTGGCAGTCACAACTTTAATTATTCTTTATAAATAGGTGTTAATTACATTTCTGGCTCAGGCTTACAGTGATTTCTAGAAATCTGGTTTTTAGCATCTGTTCTTTCTCTCTGCAAAAGAGGGTTATCTTACCTTTTTTTTTCCCCTCCCCCCTGCTGTGAAATTGTACGTGCAAAAAATTGCAAGGAATCCTGTGAGGCAGTATTAAAAAAAATGTAAATTATATTGAATGAAGTTGACAGAGGTATAATAGTGAACTCCCACAGCTGATAGCTTCTGCAAATCATTTCTTAGAATTTTCCAGCAAATGTCCCTATGAGAACAGTAGGTAGAATGAATTTACCCTAAGCAGTGATTTTGTGTTAAGTGATAGTGGTATTTTTACAAAATCAGGTGGTTATATGGCAGAATAATCAGTTCAGGGGAGTTCACCATATCCCAGGGTTTATGTGCTGAGCAGAATTTACCAAAATAACGAGATTATTCTTTTCTTCATCTCCAGCCCCACCTTTAGCCACAGTCTATTGTATTTACTGGAGCACTATCCTCTTCCAATGTCAGGCTCCTTGTGGCAACTTTACTTTTAAAACTGTGGCTGAATATTTAGCTAATTATAGTGGTGGCAATAGAATAATGGGAAAGAGCTTTTGGTGCTGGAAGAGTTTTAAAAAGCGTAGTAGACTAGTAAGTGATAGACAGTAGCGTAAAAGATATAAAAAATGTGGTTGCCCAGAAAATGATCATGTATCTTGTATCAGAAGGCACAAGAGAAGCAAAGCAAGTGTATAGAGCATACCTTTCTGCCTTCACATTTTCAGATATTTCGTTCTTCCTTTCTCTCAGGCAGGGTTACTTTGAATGCAGATTCAAGCAGGCAGTGGTAGTGCTTAGTTTTAATATGAGTAAAAACACATTAAATCCCTCTTTTAATTTGTTTTGTTTTACATATTGCATTTGCCTGAAGAAATAATTGAATGGCACTCTGAAAACTGCACTGCTTTACAATGTAAGGGGCAGGAAGGCGAATCTTGAGGTGTGTAAAATTCAGTGTTTTACAGTCAGTGCCTGTGCACGGGCATGTATTCTGACATGCATTGTACTTGTACGTGAGAGTAAAATAATTTTTCTTCTGTCCAAGACAGAGATACTGTGTTCTATATCTGTTAAATCAGTCATGACAATAAATAAGGGTGCCTTTTATTATACACAGCTGCATTGTTTGCTTTAAGAGTCAACAACCAGTAGTTACATTTTCATTTTCTGTTCAATTTGGTGTTTCAACAAAGATTTATAAATAATGTAATCCTTGTTTTATGCTGCACGTGTTCCGGCCCCCGATCTTCCCCTTTTCTTTGTTTTAAGATTATATTAATGAATACAGCTTGCATGTACATAGTGACATTTTCTTTTTGCATGTAAAAGATTGCATTGTAAAGCCTCGCCTAGAAAAAATATCTGAAGTTAGTGAAATTGAATTAAGATTTGCAGCCACTACTAAAAATAAGAATATACAAACTTTTCAGAGAAAAAGGTAGAGAAAACCTAGTTGCCTCCAGGCATGACAATTTTTTTTGTTGAAAAATTGTTTTCTCGGTGAACTCCAAGTCAGGATGAAATTTTGCAGTCGGATATTGATCCAACGTGAATACCAGCCATCAGTTTAAAAGCCTATCCCTGCGTACTCCGTTACAAGTTCCCATGTTAGATACAGGGATGCATCTCCGCCGTTGACTGGCTTGGTTGCGTCCTTTGCTTTCTTCTTTATTAATTTTAGCTTTTTGAGTTCTCTCAAAGTGAACCTGAGCTGTTGTGACAAAGGATGGTTACAATGAGTTGGAAGGGGTATACTTAAAAATTCCATTTGAATGGGTTTGGAATAGTCTTCGTCATCTTTATTTGGTCCTGTTAAATATTGTGACTCTACTGAAAGAAAATCCAGTTGCATTAATCTTGCAAATCTTTAATGTATTTTTTCAAATAATATCTTCTAGGTTACAGTGACAGTTTTTTGCCTCAACCTCCGTACTTGGTGTGCTGGGGGTGTTCTGATTAAGCGCAGGTTATTTTGTGTGCAGTTGTCCCACTGTTGGTGCATAACCTCGAGCAACTCCACACCCTGAGGTTTTTCATCAGAGATGAACTGTGATTGTGTTCCGTATTCTGTCAGGGGAATTTGTGGTTTTCTTTGGTAACTTGCACTTTCAACATAATTTAAGCAAACACCCCAGGCAAGAACTGGGCAGTGGAAGGGAATTTTATAGCAAGAGGGAGAGAGATGCAGCAAACTTGACAAATCTTCTTGTCTGTGTTGGTAGTCTATGTCCACTATACAACTCATTTACATGCTTGGACACATTAAAATGTACATTTGTTTGTCTGTGGGACAGCTAACTGGATACACTCCGATGCACTGGCAAATACTGCAATGCAGTATTTTTTCAATGTCATTGGGGTTTTGGGGGGGAAATGGGCGCAAACAGTCTTTTAGCAAGCGAGGCAATGTTCAAAATCATGGAGCCTCTCTACAAGATAGGCCAGATGTAGGAGGACTTGCTTATCTCTGCTGGAAAGTCACCCCTCCCCCATTGCTCTCCTCTCCCTCTCTTGCTCTTTCATTTTTTATTTCCGAGTGAGAAGGAGGAAGAGATGGCTATGCATGTATTTTTATGTGTGTTCATACGTGTGTGTCTTCCCTTCTCCTTTGAATGGACGCGAAGACAAATGCTGAAGTTTTTAGGAGAAAGGAAAAGGCGTTTGTGTAGGGTAATGCTTCCCGATTGTTCATTTGAATGTCTAGTTACCAGCGGTGTAAGAGTAACTTCAAAAGCAAGGCACTTCTTTCATTCTCTAAATTTTTAGAAGAGGCGAATACCTGAATTCAACAAATAAAATTACTAGTGCTAAGTTAGGGACCTTCACCTTCCCTTAGCATTTGAGCACATTAAGCATTTGAGATAAAATAAAGGTGTTGGGGAAATAGATATTTGGGAAGTTTGCTTGTTTTTTCTCGTCAAACGGTCCATCTTTACTCTCTTAAATACAGGAATATTTTAGAGGTGGGGTGGCTTTTGTAGGTCACTAGCTTTACAGCAAGAAGAAAAAAGAAGGGATAGAAGGTCTCAATGTGTCAGAGGCAGTAATTGTCTAAAATTAGCCATCTAGAAAAGGCAGGAAAGGCTTGGAGGAAAGAGAAGGAGGCACTAATATGTGAAACAGCACTGTGCTAGTTGGAGAGATAATGAGTGATAAATTTGAACCGGTGCAGTGGTGTGATGCCCATTAATTTCTCAGAACCTCGACTTTGCAGGTTTGTTACTCTGTTGTTCACACCTTTAATTATAACCAATTTTGGATGATGGCTTGGGGCACTGAAGATGAAACCTTTTGTTTGTTGTTTACTTAAGTATTCAGAGTTTGCCATAGTGTTGGAATATCAGTGTTAGAAATTAAATACTTTCAGATGTGATTATAAGAATAATTCAGTTTTGGGAACTACATGGTGTAGTCTTTATTTGTAGCGTATACATGGCCTGCATAAACTCACTGAAAATTAGTTCAATAGAACCACTCTTAAGCTGATCTTTGCTTTCTGCCACTGTAATCTGGAGCTCCTTGCTGGAGTTCCTAATGCTTCACCTTGTTAGGGCCTTAAAAAGTAGGGCGGAAGTTGAGTCTCCCACTTTTTGTTCTGCCCTTGCCTGTCTTACGTGAGGACTTGAGATTTCAATGAAGAGTAATCTGTGAAAGTCAGGAAATGCTGCAAACCAGTTAAGAATTGTTAACAAAATGGGGTGAAAAGACAATATGAAGAACTTATAAAATGAGAGACCTAAACCTTTGTTCTCTCTGGAAATGATTTAGCCACATAATAAAACGCAAGCGTGGCTTTCACAATATTTAGCATCACAGTGTGTGTAAAATTCTGTAGTAAGCCTTTGTTGCTAAGGCACACGCAGTTGCGTCACTGATGTGGTTGTGATGGGAAATTGTATGTCCTTGAATTCTGGGAAAAAAACCTTAATCTTTAAACTCCTTTAACTACAATGTTAAGTGTCTTCACTAGTGTTTTCCCTGATGTGGTGCCCTGTGCCAGTATTTGTCAAAGTTGAGGTGGTGATGTATTTGCTGGTGTTTAAGCATGGTGAGCTCTTGGAGATAAAGGTGATAGTGATGTGTGTTTGTTTCAAAACAGACTCAAATGGCTGTGGGAGGTGGTTCTGTCATTCGCAGAGCTTCAAGAAGGTTCTATGCTTAATATGTCTCAGTCCATGTAAGTGACTTTAAGTGTTGGCAGAGGGCAGCAGTGCCAGTGGAGCCTCTCCTGTAGTGCAAGTCCTTCAGATACTTTCAGTCTTCTCTGTACCTGGGTGTGTTCACCAAGATGTGAAAAGGAAACCAAACAACATCCTCTGGCTTTTGCTTTCTGGTGGACATTTGGTGAGGAGCTCCATGTAGACACCAACAGATGGCTGCAGGAGTAGGTAACAGCACTGCGCTTGGGCCCTATGTGTCGGCCTGCAATTGCGTGTGCACTTGTTTAGAGTAGCTGATTGCTTTTCCAGGCACTGTGAAGTATTTACTCCCAGGCTGAGAGCTATTGAAAAGGTTTTGTAGGCACATGAGGGATGAAGGAAGCTTGTCCTTGTTTTTCTTACCTTTATGAATCTCATTATTGCTTATTGGAAACATAGCCAAGCCAGCAATTACTCACAATTTATTTAAGGTAAATCTGACTGTTGTAATTGTCCAGTGAGGACATGGAATTACAGGAAGCAGCTTTCTCTCCCATCTCTCCTGCTGGAGGTAGCACAGTTGCAGATATCAGTGTTTCTCTACTCCTGTTAAAAGCAAAAATTTGTGACATGGGTAATAGTTAGACTAAACTTACATGGAGGATTTCTCATTGGGAATTTTGTTTAATACATAGAGTAATTCAAAATTTCACTGTCTATGATGCAGTTAAGATGTGCGGAAGTCAACCTGTGCATAGGCTTGAGAGGGTTGTAGTAAACCAATGAACCTTTTTACTTTTTTTCAGTCCTAAGTTGACACGTGGACTCCTGTAGTCATCAACAGCTAGATGTTGGGTGATATAAAAGTCATGACTCAATGGCTTGAAATAGCATGTATTTAAGTGGCAAAGTGTTAATGCATTCTGTATTTAGCATCAATTATATTTGGGGACAGTCAGGTTGGATTTTTTACTTGACTGAAGGGTTAGTAAATGTTTAATTGCTGTATTTGTTATCTACTGGTCGTCCCTGATCTTCTGAATGGTGGTCGGTGACTTTTTGCTTTACTGTGTGCAGAAGAACTTGCAGACAAAGACTCATTTTGTTATTTTTGTAGAGTAGAAGGAACAGTCACGACACTGTAGCAGTAATAATGCATGTACACAAATGCACCTTAAATAAAAATAGTTCTAATACTGTTCCCTGTACATTTTTGTTCCAAATGAAGTTACTGGCAGTAGATGAGTAGGGAGAAGTTGATTTTTAGCAGAAAGCATGAATGCTGGAAATTCTTCCTAATATGTGTGTGCCAGTTATACTGTGGCAATGTTGCTGTCAATTCCCTTCCTGTGAGAGCAGCTGTTCAGGGAATTAAAATCTCTCTGCTTGATGCAGAGGGTCCTGGAAAATGCAGTGCACGACTATGGTGGTGGCTATGACCATTTTTAGTGTGACTGTTGGTAGGCACCAAGTCCATGATCCAGCACGGTAGCATATTGTTCTTTAGACTAACTGGGCCAGGACAAAATTATCATTCTGTATTTCATGTGCTCTGTGAGAGATTCCGGAGTGCGCTTCAGAGTTTGACATTGTGTTTGATAATTTATGGAGCACAGTTTATATTTAACTGTAGACACGCTAATCCAGGGTAAAAGAGTAGTATATTTTTAGTCTCCCTTTTTTATTGTCTCTGCTTGTCATTACTGAACTACTGAAAGAAGTGTTCACAAATGTAAATGCTCTCTGGGATAGAAATGCAGTTTAATTTCCATCATTAATCTTAGCTATATGCAGAAATGAATGTTATTTATATGGTGTTCCCAGTGATTATCAAGAAGCAGTGTAGCCATGCATAGCCATTGCAGCTGCTGCAAGAGCAGTGTTGTCCAGCATTGTGACACCAGGCTGGTCCAGGACATGTGGGCTGAATGCCTCAATAGTTAGGGATACATAGTTTCTAAAATAAGTCATTTCCATCACCAGGTTCTCCTCCTTTGAGGTGAAACATGTAGGTGGAGTGGACCCAGCCTTTAAGTTTAAAAGAATCTACCTATGACTAGTGTGAGGGAAAGGTGATCAACAGAAAGGAGTGTGGTTAACTTGACTCTTTTAATATGCAAACTCACCAGTTTAGGTGATTAGGACATTTCTGCCTAGAGGTCTGGAATACTGCTTCCATTTTTCCCAGGTGTCTTTTGGCATCTAATCAAGATGTAACATGGGGTTTGAATCAGGATATCTAGGGTGGTCGTGGCTTATGGACCACGTCCACAAGCACCTGCATTTGAGCAGCATCCAAAGTCACGAGGGCTCCTATTAGGTGCATTGTGCTTTAACCACTAGTATGTTAATCATTATATATGCTATTTGGTTTTTTAGGAGGAGTTTTGAAAGGTTCTGAATTTCATTATGTTCATGGTATATTTAATAGAAATGCATTTGATGATTTTGAGCATGATTTAACTTGGAAATTTTAAGAGGCATTTTGGAATAAGGACGGTGTTTGATTTAGCCTGTGGCATGTTTACTTTCCTTGGTACAGAGACTAATAGTTTATGTCCAGGATAAACCATTAGGATCTGTTATGTGGCAGATAGATGCGTATGTTTTTGATATTTTGTCCTTTTTTAATGAACAATATTCATGTGCGATAGTGGATCCTTGAGCTTAGATGCTTTTATTCAAGAGATCTTTGAATTCTGCTAAGTGAGATGTTATTGCATACAGTACATTAAAACTTAGTCTCATTTAAGCTATTGTATCACCACTTTTTGGGAGACCATCAGAGTAAATAGCTGACGCTGCACAGAGGCAGCCTATTTTTCCCAGTGAACACTTCTCAAGTTAACTCTCTGTTCATGACCTTGAAAGTGGTGATGGCACCATTGCTTAGTTCACATTGTCTGCCATAGCTAAGTTACAAAAGGAATGCCTATTGATGAAGAGATTATTTCCATGACCAATGGTAAAATCGTATCTACAGTGCTGTAGACTTAGAGGAATTGCAAAAAGACGTAAAATTCTTTATTACTAATCCAGTTAGGTTTTAAAATAAATAACTTAGTTTATTTTGCAGTAAACTAACTTTTCCTGTAATAGTGATGGAGACTAGGACATTAGGGAAAGCCCTATTTTGGGGTGGGTCTCTTTTGGACCTGAAAGTAGCAGTATCCATGGAGACGTTGCTGCCAGCAGTCAAGATGTACAGATGTTGATTAGTGTTTCTTAATTGTGTTTATCAGCGTGTCTTCATTAAGGTCCTGTTGAAGACAGAATCTTAAAGCATCTTGGGTGTGGTATGTGCTTTGCTGATCCATCCATTCCTGCCTAATAAAAGCCCGTCCCTTGCATGGAAAATATACGGGCAGTGTTTTCAGAAGAACAGCTTATGGCTTAGGAGCCGAAATCCTATTACCGTGAACGTTAATGAATCTTAAATTGCTTAGGGGCTTCTGAAAATTGTAGCTTTTGTTTCTAGAACTTCAGTAGGAATAACAGCAGTGGGGGGTTGAACGTTACCAGTCTTCATAGAGAGCCTACTCTGTCCTTGTTTTGCCTTCTGGTAAGTGTTTTGTAGTGTGGCTTGTAATAACGGTTTTCTATCTCCAGACTTCCACGTTGCAAATTATTCTGGATGATTGAGAAAGTAGAGCTCTGGCAGGTCTGTAGCTGCTGAAGATTTGCAGCTGACCACTGCTTATATGAATGTGCATATGCTCGTAGGAATCTGTCAGTGTGCAGGGCAGCATACATATTCCCACATCAGTTACACAATTTGCTTACAGATCGGTAACGTTTAACTCAGTCGCTAAACTTAATGAATAGGGAGCGATTAGGAAATCAAACTTGGAGCTAAAATAATGTGGAAAGTATTTTTGTTTTTATTTCTCCATTTCCTTTGCTTTCATTTCAGTGTATTTTTAGCCTGTGTCCTTCAGACTGAGGAGCTGCCTTAGATGTCCATATCTTCCATGCTCTTGTGATATCGTGTAACCAGGTTTCTCCTTTTTGAGAAACATTTTCCAACCTTTTAAGGTTTGCCTTGTATTCATGTTTTCTTTGGTGTTTCTTCTTTTGTCACCCTGCTAGCACAGATTTTTAAATAAGATTTTTGTTAGTTGCTATTTCTTTCTCAAGAGGGACAAGACAGTTACTGAGAGACCTCTTGCCTTTGTGGTATCTGCTTTATAAAATGCAGTCGATGGAGAAAGAGGATGTTTTAATAAAACTTTGGCTTTGGAACATCAGTCAAAGATCATCTTATTGTTGAGATTTGTTTCTTCTGACTCCTTTAGCCTTCATGTGCATCTTGAAAGAACAAGTAGATCCAGAAGGAGCAGTCCAGGCTGATGAAATAAATAAAATTATTGTAAAATTTTATGTACAGAGTTGGCTGGTATGAATTTAAAGTAGAAAGGTGATTGAAGAGGAAATAGATGTTCCTGGCAGAGTCGTACTGTGTTGCCTTTGTTCCTGCTGAAAACCAGTGCAGACCTTTGAGTGGAGGTGGCTGGTGACCCCTGGGGACACAGGTGGACAAAAGCCATTTGATGGCTATGTCCTGGTGCAGAAGTAGGACACCTCCCCACCACTGGCCTTTGTGTGGTCCTTGGTATATGGAACACAAGTAAGTTGCATGAGGTTTTAACCTGGGCTGAATCGTGTAACCCATCTCCACTGGGGATTTTCTTGTCTGGATGTTTTTGATGACTGCCCTCGCCAGAGCTGTTCGAGCGCAATGTTTGAATGCTGTGAAATTAAGACTGTTCTCATATCATCATATATAAAGTATATTTAATGGCAGAAATTATTTACAAGCAAGTTCTGGTGAAACTAGCCTTAACGAAGAAGGAGATAGCTGGCTGACTTGCTG
Source organism: Rhinopomastus cyanomelas (assembly GCA_013400115.1). Classification (NCBI taxonomy): domain Eukaryota; kingdom Metazoa; phylum Chordata; class Aves; order Bucerotiformes; family Rhinopomastidae; genus Rhinopomastus; species Rhinopomastus cyanomelas. The sequence goes on along the minus strand of VXBP01007926.1, from coordinate 432,781 downwards.
AGATGCCAGTTTTAGTGAAAAGGATGACCGTGATACAGGGATAAGAAATTCCTGTGACTGCCACCTGTTATACTTGTTTTCCTCATTTAGTTTCACTGTTGAACGTTTGTACATTTGAGAGATGTTTGGAGAACACTGAATAACAAAACCACACAGAGGTTTCAAACAATCCTAGCTTCTCTGTAGCCTTCACATGAGGTGAAGCTGGAAACAAGTGAAATTGAAGCCCAGAAGTTCATAAAGAACCTTAAAGAATTTGGAGATAATACATGTGATGGAGCTAAAACTCTGTTGTGCTCCTGGAAGAATGCTTTTGTCCTTGTAAATGTGCTGTGCAGCACTTTAATTGTCCTACCCAGGAACTGCAGTGTTTGGAGTGCTTGTTCATGCATCTGCTCCCAGGTCCTGTGTTTCCTCTGGGCTTTGGGAAGTGCTGAGCTGTATGTATGCTAATTGTAGTTCTCATCCAGTCTGTTATCCCTGGAGTATCTGCTGGAAGAGTTAAGAGCATATGAAGTGTGTGACATTGATGCTTTTATTCCTGTCTGTGTGGTTGTTGGACATTTAGTTCTCAGTGGTTTCCCTACTGATGGCACCTTAATGATGAAGACATTAAATATTTCATCTGAAATGTGCACCAAATTACTTGGTTTTCATAATTACACTTTTTGCTTTTTGAAAGTTGTTTGGCGTGGTGACCCTAATCACTGGACCATGTTTGAGGACACAGTGTTGTGTTACGCAGTAAGCTGTGACAGATCCATAACCTCAGCAGCTTGTGTAGATGCTTCCCTCTGGTTTTATTTTTCCCTACTGGAAAACTTCAAATAAAAACAACAGGTTTTGCCTTTCTGTTTTTTGTCACCATGTTGGTTCAACAGCATTCCCTGCCCTTAGTACCCATTTGTACAGCATCTAGCACAATGTCATGCTGCTATCAGGTATATCCTTCAGGCACTGCTGTGATAACAAGTTATATTGCCAATAAACTTTGTTTTCATTTGGCTGTAGAGTGAGGACAAAATGTTTAGTTGTAGCATCTCACTCGAGTCTGTAATGGACTAGATCAGGATAAATTTAGCTATTAAAGAAAATAATTTTCTCCTTTATTTGAACTGAAGCTTGCCTCTTGAAAAGAATCCATTTGTTGTGTTCATTTGGGTCATTTGTGTGCTCTGTACAATTACTGTGGCACTCATAAATGTGACATTTGAAAGCCATTTCAACCTGCATGCAGTGCTCCCTGAAACCAAGATGTTCTGAGAAGACTATCTCTGACGCGAGTCAGACTCATAGTTTTCTGTGAGCTGTGACTTTCAGCTATTTTTATACCTAAAACATTAAATATTGCTTCTACTGAAAAGAAGGTGAAGATGGAGCTTGCAAAAGTGGGTATGAGTGGGGAGCATGTCAAAATACAGAGGGTTAGATAATGATTTGTTTCTGGTATGCTGGATTTACCTTCAGGCAGATTTACTCAAAAGCTGCGGTTTTTTTCCTCCTTTATTTCATGCTTATGATGTATTTATTAGGTAAATAATAGCAAGGTCTAGTTGTGCAGTACATAAGCTTTAATAAAAATGTAATTGACAGTGAAATTTGACAGTTGTGTTCCAAAGAAGATAATCTGTACTGCAGTTGTGCTCAGAGTATCATTCCTCTCCTCAGGTCGCTGCAGAAAGAACCCCATGTAGTGTGTGCCTGAGGTTCAGGTGCACCTGTCTCTTGCTTTGGCTGACTGGCTGGGTTTGAACCAGTGAATGTTTTAAATCACTTTTTTAATACCATCATGGGGAGAAGTCATGGTCTGTCCTGATGACTTTTGCTGGTCCATTGCCTTATTCAGCAAAAATACAAACATGCACTCAGTCCCTCTGAAATGAGTAGCAGTGAGTGGATCTGGAAGTGCATTGGGGCCCACAGGTATGGGCCAGGTATTTTTATGTTCTGCTCCATACCTATGGATTGAACTTTGGCTTTGGCTTGGCTGCTTACATAGAGATCAACAGATGGGGAGAACTGGGGATGAATCTTTCAGGGAGCTCCTGTAGTTTGGGGTTTTCTCACCTGCAGAAATGTTCTTTCGGGGCAGAGCCTCGTGCTGTGCTCGTTTCTATTCAGAAGAGCAGAAATGCTGGCAGCTAAAGTCTGTTTACCATTCTAGAAGGAAAACCTTTGCACATCTTCAGTTTTTCCTTTGAGAGGTTTTGTTTGTTTTTCCTTTTGTCATCATTTTTCAGGAGATGGCTATGGGACCTCTGCCATGGCACCATTTGTTTTCATTTGTAAAAGCAAACAACTTGCCATGCTAATTAAGGAGCTTTTTTAGATAAAGTAAGAGGTTTGCATTATTTATCTAAATTCTTTTTTATGGGAGAGTGTTCTGAGTTTGTTCATTAATGAACACTTAGAAATAATATAAAATTAGACCTCATGAATTCTTCATGAGGTGTAATTTACCATGATCATTTTTCTTGGCATTTAGGTGCTGTGAACAGTTCATTATTCATAGAACTCTTCAGACTTCCAAGTCCTCAAAATGGATATGTCTGCATGAATCCTTAAGCTTTTAGGAAAAAAATCCCATATTTTAGGCGAAGATTGCTTGTGGTATGTTTAAAAACACTTTCCTAGTGCCTGTAAAAAACACTCTGAGGATTGTTAATTGTTACTGGATTTTTCATACATATCAAGTTAATTACTGTGCAGTGTGGCAGTGGACTACACATTATTGGTAACGTGAATGGGTGCCAGTTTGCTGAATAAAAGCTGTGTATGTACGTGACAGTGGTTCAGTTCACAATGCAGACCTTTTTAGCTGCAATTCTGTAAATATAAAGCATGTGTATTTACATATATGGAGCCATTGGCTATTGCTTATGCATGCACTAGGGAGATAAGACTGTCTTAGGCTGTGGGTACTTTTCTAAATGATTCATTAGCTGTGCTTTGTAGTGGTAGATGGATGTCACCTATTTACTGTAATAACAGAAGATTAATGTCAGTTACTTGGGCTTGTTTAAGCATTGTTGTAGTTGTGTTTATACACACAGGTGTTCTTCAGATTACTTTTGGAGCTCATATTTCATTAGGAATAAATGGAAATTAATTGCATTATTGTAAAAAATACACAAAGATGGAGCGCAAGCGTTTCTGAAACGTTATGTGTGATGTAGGAGTTGCTGTAATGGGTGTTTGTCACTGATACTTTGTGAGGAGGGGTTATACCAAGCCTTTTGATAAGCAGTGATTTGCTATACACTGGCAAAGTTGATGCTGTCTTCCCAAGCAGCAAAGCATTTCTTTGTCAGATCTGTCAAACTAAAATACCTTGTGCTTTCCGAGTTTGTTAGCATACTGAGAAAAGTAGTACACCAAGAAATTGTTTTTAAAAGCAGAAGTCTGATGAAATATATCCAGAATTTGAAATATGGCTTGTCTTTAACTTGCAGAACTGCAGTCCTTTAAATTTTTGCAAGATTGTATTTTTTTTTTCAGTGTTATAAAGATAGAATATTGAAATTATCAGCAGCAAAACTAACAGTATCAAAAGTAACTGCTGCTTATTCTCATTCGGATGTTGTAACTCTGTATATAGAACATTGTGTTACAGTGTTGGGAATCTGGCTAGTTGTTGCCAAAAAAACCCACCCCAAAACAACATGCCTTTTTATACCAGTAGCATGAGGATATCATCACACATGACGTTTGCTCTGTAAATTCAAGACTACTACTAGGTGCTTAAATGAGGTCAGAGAAGGCCTACAAAAGCATAGGGATGTTGCTAATTTTATGTGGTATTATTACAGCTGTACAGACTAAGATATAAAGACTTGACTTGTTTAAAATTAACATTGAGGTTGCATTAACGACTGGGTCTTAAACATTTATTTTGTCTGTCTGTGGATAAGCTCTTACAAGTTACCTGTACAGACTACTTCTTTTTGCAGAATTGAATTTCCATGCAATACTTTGTGCTAAAAATTATTACCAGTAACTAAAACAAAATGAAAGTGACCTGTGTTCCCAGGAAGCTTCAGTATCTGTTTCTAAAAATTTAATATTGTGTTAAAGGTGTTGAAATGAAAAAAATCTAACTCTTAGTGCTGTGGATTGAAACAGGGAATGGCATGTTGAAATCTCATCTTTGAATAAATGATACTCTTAGGAAATGCTGACTGATGTAGTATCAACAACTATGTTTTGAGTGTCCTACTGCATGCACATGAAATCTTAACAGTCTTTGAACAGGCACATAGGGGAGAGGACAATGTTTGGGAAGGAGAGCTAGGAAGTCTAGCTTTTTGTTAGCATTAATAATTCAAGTCTTTACTGATGACCTGAGTCAGTATGTACATCTAAAATAAGTCTTATTTCTTTAGACCTGTAAGAACATTGAATGTAAGCTCTGATATGTTACTGGTTTTGCACAGAAATCACTCTAGGTACTAAAAATGATACGGTTGAAAAACCTCAGAAACATGTTTAATAATTCTTTGGCATTTTTCTCCCTCCATTATCTCTTTTCATATAGCAAACTGATTTTCAGTAATCTAAAACTTTGCAATAATTTGAAAGGCAAATAAATGCCTTGATTTTTTTTTTTCTTATCTACTACTGAAAAAAAATCAGGAAAAACCAAATTGGAGTTGTCTTGAGAATGTAACTAGGAAGAAAACCTGGCACCTGGTGCAACGTTACTTTATGCCAAGATCTTTTGAAGAAGTATTATATGAGGAAATGTACTTGTTCAAGAACAGGTTTTTACAGAGCAGCTTGCTCTCGGTGTTCTGATCGAGCTAAATACGGGAGCCGAATCCTGTTTATTTGCTTGTTGTGGAAGGTAAGCAGGCATGCTGCAAATGTAACCAAGACATCTTTGCAAAATGCTTAAGTAGGACACCAGCCAGTTTTGAGTTTTGTTTTCTTTCACAGATTATAAAAGATTCGAGGTTATTGTTTATCGTGGGAAGCTATAGATAGCTTTTGTGTCTGCTACTAATAATAGATGCTGTACCTTGCTTGGTGCATTGTGCTCAAGTACTGCTTCTGCTGTAGCTGAAGCCATGATGTGGTGGTCATGCTGGCTTTAGAAGGGCAGGATCTGTCCCTGAAATTTACCTTGTGGGGTTTTTATGTTGGCAAGAATATGATGAGATGATTTAAATGCATACAGAAAGCTGCCGTTAACCATATCAGCTGCTTCACTCATTCCCTGGCTGCCTTAATGTCAGAACTGGAATAATCCTTCCCAGTCTGAATCAGGTTGATGGCAGGTACAGCTTATGTGATCACTCTGTACTTAGGTATAGCATGTTATCTTGAGGTGCAAAAACCTGACCCCCCCCCACAGCAGGCTGTTAGAAAAGTGTGGAGGAGTTGTTAGTGTCTGCTGTGGGGTCCTAGAGGTGCAGAGATCGGTGGACAACCATCCAGCTGAAATCCCAAGCTAAACAGTTCTAGTAGCATCTGAAACATTAAGAGTAGTATGTGTGAATAAATACATGTATGAGATGATTGAAATAAGGAAGTATGGCTGATGATGGTGATGAAAAAGGAAAGTCTTGAAGGATGGAAAGGATGGGGCTGGTGCAGTTTGACAGAGGATGTCAGCAGTACCGGGTGTGCCATGTGGCTGGTAAAATTGGCAGAGGGGATTCTGGTTTGGATGTGTCAATGTCTTTCAAGAAGTTACTATTTTTGTGGAGTTTATTTTCAAAATAATTCTGTTGTGTGGTTTAAGGCCTTTCTGTTAAGCACAATGTGTCGAGGGTTTTTTTAAAAACAATTTGTTAACTCAAGTAGCTCTTCCTGGGCTTGATAATAAAAAATAATGGTAATTCAAAACTTACTTCCATTGATAAAAAAAGAATGTGGTTTCCTAAATGAGGCATTAAACTAACAATGAAGCATTTCAATTAAAAATATTCTGGTCAATTCTATTTTTATTATAATCTGTTTAGAGCCTCAGCCACTCTTCATGCAGATAATTTTAGAACACATACCCCCTCCCCCCTTTTTGGTGAGTACCCCACATCCTCCAGACTTACAGGCCTGATTTGCCACAGTGTATACCTCCCTGGATTTAGAAGAGAAAGGAAATAAGGTCCTGATTATAATAATTATCAGATAAACATAAGGTTCTTTGTGGGGTGTCTTAGCCCTTGGTTCTTGTTTATCCCTGTCCCTGGGCAGTTGTATCTCTTTCCCAGGGCAGCAGTTTGCATCATTGACTTTGAGTCTTTGATGGAGGGAGGCTGAGCCTATCCCTGGCAGGCCCTTCGATATAAGAAGCTCACATTGCCAGATTCGCAGTAGACAGCAAAATCCACCATTTGCATTGCTTAATTTATCCAGGCTGAGATGATGTCCTTTCCTTGTCAGCACTGCTGATAGTGAAGCCAGACTGGAAGCCATCGTAAGTGCTGAGATCTACAGGCAGAAGAACTGAAGCCACCCAGGTTCTTCTCTTTCCTTTGCCTGAGCACTTTTCAGATGAAAACTTGCATTCTTTAGTCTTCAGCTTGCAGATAAACATGCAGGCAGCTTTGCTCACATGACCGGTGACACTGGTGACAATGGGGCCACTGTTTTGCTTGCGTTTTGCTAAGCTGTATTCTTATTTGTCTTTTTTATTGGAGAGGTCTATTTGCGTCTCTTCTGTGAAAATTGGGAGTTTCACATTTCGAATGAGATGTGCTTGTTAAAATTCCAGCCTGTGCCTGCTCAGCCCTTCTCTGATTAAACCTTTTTGATTCCAGTAAATATTGGAAGACCTTTGTATCTCTGAAGATTGCAAATCCAAGGCTTTATTATTTAAAGAGGTATCGGTTCGTTAGTGAAAAATATAACTGGGAGAATATAGGTCATCACAGGAACCAGTAAATGGTATGTCTTGGGACAACGAGTTTATTAATTGAAAGCAATCTGAGTGACGACACGTTGCAGATCGACTGTGCCTGGTTAATGTTGTTGTCATTGCACTCTGTGATACAGTTATTAAATAGGTAAAATATTTTACCTTTTCGTATAGAGCCATACACTTACTTCATCTGATTTAATGGAACTATAATTTTAATTATGATTATTACCTTAAATTATAATTAAATTTGTGGTTTAAATTTACATTTGTGAAAATGACTGTGATGAAAGCAGAAATCGGCTTCACATTAACAAAAAAAGAAGGTTTTTTTAACTGCATCTTAGTATACGCTCACAGCCAAAGACTAGCATGACCTACTTTGCAACAATAACAGAGGAATCAAGCTGGGTTTTTTGTTAAAGTATCTAAATTGGCCATGAATGCTACCTACTCATTCGTTTGTAAGTATCTTTAAAAATAGCTATTGTGTCTATGAAACTTAAGGATATTTTTTTCCTTCTCTTTCCTCTTTTCTTGATGTAGATAATTAGCACCATGGAGCCTCAGGTGTCGAATGGCCCTACTTCCAATACAACCAATGGACCCTCCAGCAACAGTAGAAACTGCCCTTCCCCCATGCAGACAGGGGCTGCTACAGATGACAGCAAAACCAACCTCATAGTCAATTATTTACCCCAGAACATGACCCAGGAGGAGTTCAGGAGTCTCTTTGGGAGCATTGGTGAAATAGAATCCTGCAAGCTCGTGAGAGACAAAATCACAGGTAAGCACTTCATGTTCTTGACTTTACGTGCATCAAGGTCAGTTTACATTCAGGGTCAGCAAAACCTGAGCACTTACAATGTAAGTGTTTAGCTCAGGCACTACAGCAAATACTGAGGTAAACTAGCGGTAGGTGGTAAATTTATTTTCAGGGGTGCACACTGGATCTGGCACAACTCTAAGAGAAAACCCCCTGTCTTTCAACCTCTGTGCAGGTTTGAGGGGAGGCAGAGATGTCTGCCTTCATGCATGTAACTAAGTAGCTTCTTGCAGCCAATTTCGGATGATGGCATTACTTTCCTGATCATTCTGTTTTTTATTTAATGTTCTCTTAAGCTGTAGGAGGGCAGTCTAAATGGCTTGAGCCAACTGACTGTTTTAATTAGGACTTCTGAACCTCACCAATATCTTGAATTTTTGCTCTGCTGTCAAGATGGTGCTGTGTGCCCATCACGACTTGCTTACCATGGTGTTCTGTAACAGCAGAATTCAGCCACTGAGAGCCACTGCTGGGGATTTCAATTAGATATTTGTGGATAATGGTTAATGAGCACTCTTCCCTGAAAACCTCCTAATTTTCTGTGATCCTTTCTTGCAAGTGACACCCGTTGGTAGGAGCCTTCAGAATAGGAAAAGCCTCCTGTTACAGATATCACACAGGGGAGAGATATGTCTGTAGCATTGCTGGAGGAGCTGTGGACAAATGCAGATGAATCTAGCCTACTCCTGCTGCAGTCAGGCATTCACTGATGCACACGAAGATGGGATGAACAGTCAGCTTTTATACCTTGTTTTGTAGGTTAGTTTTATGGGTTGCCTACTCACACCATAGGTGGCTTTCACTGATGCATCACCAGCACCGTTACGTGTAGCATGAGAGCAGCAGCCTTGGGAAGGAAAGGGTTCTGGAGAAGGAGCCGTCTCCTCTCACATGTACCCCTGGCAACCTGGCTGTGTGGAAAGAAGCACCATGTAAAGATGAGGAATTAAAATGCAAATCTTCATACCTCTTCCAGTAACAGCTTGGCAGATGTTGTATTGGTAGCATTAGGATGACCTGCCCGGTACTTTTAAACAATGCTTCTTGTTTATTTGCTTCCTGACACTAGCAATGTTTGGGTAGAACACAAGACACATAACAAATGGCAGTAGCTTCAGGGAAGCTCCAAGTCCTCAGAAGTGTGGTCTGGCAGAGCTTTCTTTAGCATGTTGACCATGATGTATCTATTTCAATTTATCTTCTGATTAGGCTACAGCTTCAGGGGCATTACAAGGAAGAAGACTGAAAAACAGAATTGACTTTTACTCAGACTGTACTTTTTTTTTAAAGAAAAACAAAATCACTTAACTGCTTATTCTAAAAGTTCACATGCAAATAACTGAAGTCCTTTTCTTTTTAAGCATAGCTGGCCCAGTATCCCAGTGTGATAAACTATCTTTAATGTCTTCCACCAGACCAGTTTAGCTCCAGTCTGGTTTTTTTCTTACGCTGAAAATCATCTGAATTACAGGTTACTTGAATTATTTCAGACAGACCCGAATACCTAACTCTTACTCTAGTCTTACCTACCTAAAGTCTACCTGTCTTGCATTTTTATCATGGTAGGTTCTTTCTGAAAGTTTTTTTCTTCCTGTATCCTACCAATTCATAGCCATTTTTTGTGCACATAATTTTGAGACTTGAGATATTCAGAGATGTTTGCATAGAGAATTTACTATCTTTGGACAGAGCCATTACTTAGAATCATAGAATCATTAGAGATTGGAAGGGACCTCAAAAGATCTAGTCCAATCCCCCTGCCACAGCAGGATCACCTAGACCAAACCACACAGGAACACATCCAGGTGGGTCTTAAATGTCTCCAGTGAAGGAGACTCCACAACACTCCTGAGCAGCCTGTTCCAGTGCTCTGTCACCCTCACTGAAGAAGTTCCTTGTCATGTTTATGTGGAACTTCCTATGTTTACACCCATTGCTCCTCGTCCTATCACTAGATGACATGTAGAGCCTGGCTCCATCCTCATTACTTTATCAGCTAGGAACAGTATTCTTTTCTTGTTCACTCTCCAGGCTTTTGTCTCTACTTGAAGATGTGATAAACTTGCTGTATGGTCTTCTGACGTGTTCTTGGGTGGTTTTTTTGCCTATGCTTTTCCTTCCTATACAAGTGCTTATATACTTACACAGAGCAAAACACTTAAAAAAACCAACCCGGCTGCTTCGAGGACATGACCCATACGTGATGGAGGAGCCTGTTCATTCAAAAACTGATGCAAGTACAGAACCAAATTTGCACAGAAAAAATTGTCCTCCAAAGTCTCTGTGGTTTTTGGAAACAGAATTTAATCTGCTGGGGTTTTCAGGCTTGTTATCAGGGTATTGTACAGTGTGACTACATTTCAGGATGTGTGCTCATTCCTGATGTTGAATAGAGAGATAGTGAATCAAATGCAGCTCTCTACCAGAAACGATCTGTGGTTCTAAAGACTCTTAGAACACAGTAACAAAATGGGAATGTACAGAGGTCATACTCAGCTCATCTTGCTAGATCATCACTTCAGGGAGGTCTCTTATCAGGCGTGCTGGGTTTTTATGACTTTTTGGGAGGCATGAAAATATGCCAGTAGATGGTGACAGGAATGACTTCTCGGTCATTCTTTAGTCATGTTTTTCAGGGCCTCTCTGCATTTTTATTTTAAAAAAACAGTTTTTAAAGAGAAAGCTGTATTGTTGAAGAAACATTAAATTCTTAAGCTGTTATCACTAAACAGGTGTAGTATATCTGTTAGCAAATGTTGGAGCTCTTTCCGTTCAAATTATGTGATACCTTCATAGACAGTGTCTTTGTCCTCCTGCCAATGTAAAATAACAGGTAAATAAAGGAAAGCTAGAATAAAAAGTTAGCTGTAGAGAGATTGTTTCAAGAAAAACGAGTATCCTAAACCAAATTGTGATCATTACATAGTTACCTGGTAAAATCTCAAATGTATTTGAGTTTGAATAGAATTGAATTGGTTCATGGAAAAGATCTGCTTTGTGTTGTGCTGTTCAGGTGTTGTACGGATTGTTGTGAAATAATGTTTATGCTCCCAAAACATTTTGTGATGAATTTCGAAGTGAACAAAGCCTGTTGAGTATGCAGACAGACTTGATCAGAGTTTCACTTTTAAAATTAATAAATATACATCAGCGTCTACATGTTTAAATAAGCATATTCCTTTACTTAAAAAAAATGCTAATTTGGTAGTACACTGTACTGAGCTGAATAGGAGTGACAGCTTCGACAGCCTTTAATTTGGTATTCAAAACCAAAATTGTAAACTTTGGTTTTGTTTGGTAGCTTTTTGGAACAGGCAGGATATACAGTAGCAGTTTTTAAAGATGCTAATGACTTGAAAGAGGAGCTGGTAGTCAGGCATACATTTTAATTTAGGGGGGAGGGGCTGCAACAGAAAAAATTTGTTTTTTCAGCGCAGAGATTTTAAGGGAATGAGATGAGAAAAATCAGACCAAAGATAGTTGCCTTCATTTGGCAGGGGTGTTTAATAAAAGCAGAACTTGTGGTTGTAAAGTGTGCTTATTAAATTCTTCATTTACACTACCTAATTAATTCTAGCATTTTAAATTAACAGTGAAACTGGTCCCTGCTGTACCATTTCATAGCTACAGCATATTTCGTCCAACAGCCCAGTTGTTCAGGTTTAATCAGCTGCTCTCAAAAAATGAGAAGGAGCTGGAGTTAAAAAACAGCGAAATGGCATATACATTTTAGAGCGGCATTAGATGAAGGGAGGTGACTTCATGGAGGACGACTACGGCTTCAAGTGGATGTGATGCTTGATGCTAATAAGCAGCCCTAAGCCATACAGGGTTGCACGTAGTCTTTGTCTTGATTTGTCCAAAGAAAGCCAGTGATAAACCTAATCCTGTGTTGGGGAGGAGAGCACTTGAATTAATCAGAATTTTGAGAGAAGAAATGCTGAACTTGTTTTGTCCCATGTTTGAAAATAAAAGCTTCAGTCAGCTAAGCGTCCATCACAGACACAGTAGTTGCTGCTGGCCAAGTGAGTTGTCCTACTTGACATAGTTTGTATGTGGGAGAATGGGATGTTTGTTACTAATTTTTAATAGATTTCTTAGCCTTAGCCGACCTCTGTAGAATTAGATTTGTTCCTCTGTCATCTACACAGGAATTTACATCTGAGTCTTCAAATGATCACTCCTTAAAATTTTTGCCTCTCAGTCTTTCATATCTTGCGATGATCCAGGCACACTGTAAATCAGAATATTTATTGATACGGGATTTCCATGCATTGCTTCACTTCTGACAGTTTGCATATTCCTGCTGTATGCTACAATTGGATGTTCTTTGCATGCATAATCAGGGACTGCTTTGCTCCTCTGCCAAGAATTCAACTTGTTTAAATTGTTCCTTTTGAATTTGCAGATCCTTTAAGATTATTTCAAACCTTTACATCTTTTGTTGTAATATCAGATATTCATGATAGGGCTGTTGCAGACTTTGACTAAAACTGCAGTTCAGAAATAATTGTGCTATTTTAAGTGCAAAATATTTCTGATCCCAGTGAAAATCTGGGACCAGCAAGCTGTTAGCTCAAAGCAGTAGCATTAGCGTTGTCACATGTTGGGGAGAAGGAAACAAACTGCTTTGCCTGTAGTCTGCTTGAAGTTAGGGTTTGGCCATCCTTTGAGTGTTCAACCATTTGAGCCTAGAACTGCAAGCTAACAAAATGGCAGTCAGAAATGCTGCAGTATTACGAGAGTACGGGAAAGACTTCTCTGTGCTCATTCATCTATAGAAACAAACTCCTAACCTAGAGAGGCTGCCTATCTTCTGAGCAAGTCACCGTGAACCCCAGTATGTCCCCACTAGAAGATGGTATCTATTGTCTATTAAAATTTTTTTCTATCTCCTTGTATAATGAGCACATACTGACAAGGTGCTGCTGTAAAAAACAAAGATCAGGTGAGCAGTGGCACTGAACTGATGTTTCTGTCTGGAGTGTGCCAGTCAAAGATTGCATGCTTGGAGGTTCCTGAAACTTGGGGCCTAATTAAGCAGTCTGTATTTCAGTATCTCAAATCAGTAACTGTTTTGAAAGCAGCTGATGGAGAAGATGCCATGTCCATCTTAGGAGCAGGAACCATTAATTACACAGTGTGGCAGTGACCCTAGGAGACAGGAGGGAAGGCAGCCCAATGTGATCATGTTCCCCAACAGTACTGCTCTCCAGAAGAAAACCTATTGAATCCGATGACAAGTACGCAGTAGCTGTTTATGCCTAAAAACTTCATGGGCTCACAGAATGCTTTAGGTGGGAAAGGACCTTGGAGATAATCTCGTTCTGCCTGCCCCCACCATCAGCGGAGACACGTCTCACTAGACAGGGTTTTTCAGGAACCTCTTTAACCTACCCTCAACCACAGAACATTGACCGGAGAGTTCACATACAAAGGCTACCAGTATAGGGTGGGGGGTTTTTTAAAGAATTTTTTTAGAAGGAAATACTAAAAGCCTGTTCTATTGCAGGAAAAAGTGACCCATACGCAGATAAATGTAGCTTACTGTGAAACGCAGCTTTGTTACCTGATCCTAAATGACTCAGTTCTAATCTGAGCATAAACTGCTTTTACATTCCATGTCCATTGTCTGATTGTGCTTTGACAGTGCCTTCCATTTTGAGATATTACTGGTTCCAGCAGTTTTCCCCACTTAAAATCCATTAAACAGATAGGATTATAGAATGTAGGGATTATGTTAGATAAGACTTATTAACTCTTTAGAAAGTATGTAAACACTCATGCCTCATGGCATAAGCCCACCTAATAACAGGGTTTAGGAGGAAAATACCTTGTAGAGGTAGTTTATTCCCTTGTTGGCTTGGAAAGGTTATTAGTAATTCTCCATAAAGCAGTGGTAACTACTTGCTGATCTCTGAGCATTTATTTGGTATCAATCTTGTAACGGCAGATTGAGTGGTAGCGGCAGTTGCTTTGCACTGGCAGGAGATGAGAATTAATACAATTCTTCAGAGCAGAAAAAACCCCGGATCCTGCACGCCACCTGACATACAATTCTCATTTAGTTTGATTGCATCTACAGGCTGTATGTGGTAGTGGCCCCTTGTCTTGGCTGCATAGGGAATCTCTAAGCAGCAGACCAGTTTTCTTCATGTTACTTCCCTGAAATTGAAAGTATTAGTATTTGCTGGGACAGGAAAAATACTTACGTAGCAGAGTGCTCTGCTAGAGTTCTTTTGTCTGAAAAAATAGTATTAAGTTAATTACCTTGGGTTTTTCAGGAAATTACTTGTAGATCGGCCTCAGTGCATTTTAATAGGTACAAGAGATTTGTATGATGGCTATTTCTTTGTGTTGAGTGCATGGTCAAAATGCAGCAAGGAAAGCGTGATCAGGTGTAGTGTAACTGCAGGTGCAAGTCCAGTTCCCAGAAAAGACTAAGTCTAAAGTAAAGTGCCTTAAGGTTGAAAAATGAAAAATGTTTTTGTGAATGAGAGAGAATACACCGCATGCTTCAATTGTTGGTCGTGTTTGATACCTACAGTTGCACGTAGGGAATAAAATAACTGGAACGCATGAAAACACAAATATGTTTCAGGCTTTAAAGTTGAAAATAATTTCGAAGGCTACATGGATTTGAATGTTGGTGAAAACTTCCTGAAGTGTATTCTCTTATTGGGCAGGGATAAACCTAACTTCAGGGTTGTATATTCTGTTCTAAGGGGGCTACAGATTCAAGGCAATTCTGAAATGCTGATTGTCCGAAAGAGCATGTGCATTATCTAAACTAAATTCATTAGCACTGTGGGGGAGGGAACACAGAAGTAGCAGCGAGGGTCTTTTCTGAAGTGTTTGCTATGGTTTGTCTGTTGTAAATGCTGAGGGAGACGGTCAAATTTGCATCAGTCATTTTCTTTATCGCCACTCGGCAGTAGTCTGGTGCATGCTCCGCACTGGCGAACAAAAGAATTTTGATTTCTTGATTATTGGAAAAGAGCGATTGAAATGAGTGGGACAAATAGGCAGAAAGCAAGTAGGCATGACCCTTGTGCTGTGAAAGAGCTTTCTAATTAACTTCAGCAGTTTCAATCCTGAACTTGTTCTGAAATGTATTAAATACCTTTAATGCATATTTAGTTTTTTCTTCAGTTTTAACTGCTTGGTTTGAGTAAATAACATCACCTTCCCAGCAACTCCAGTGAGAAAGGATTAGCCCTATGATTTTTCTCAACAGCACAAGCACGCCTGCACCACTGAAGTCATGTCTTCCAGATAGAAGGTTATTTATGAGGCTTTTCAGTGTCTGCTGACCTCGTAGTCTGAGACATCTTGCTGTCCTTAATATGTTGTGCATTGAAGATAACTGTCTACTTAGGGAACATCCAGGTGAAACAGTTCTGTTGGTGTAAGAGTCAACAGTCCTCCAGTGTTGTCCTTTTTCAGTTGTTCTACCCCTGCTTCACTGTTCATTCTCAGCCTGTGTCCCTAACCCTTTTTTCTTTCCTTTTAGCCCAAGTTGGACAAAAGAGAAAGGAGAGGAATGAGAGTTCCAGGAAAGCTCAGGGAGATTGGTAGCAGTCTCCATTAACAGTGGCACAATGGCACTTCCAGCTGAGGCAGGGTTTTTAATGGCAGCAGTAGACAGCACAGCAAGAGAGAACTGGGAAAATTGTTCTGGGAGCTCTGGCAGGTTTCATCTGTCCCCTGCTACACAAGACCTTCTGTCCTTCAGCCATACCAGTGAGCAGCATTGCAATGCCATGGTGGTCATCTCTGTCCATCTTCCCAAAGCTCTAGCTAGACGACTTGTCTAAGAATGTAAGTGACCTGTGTAAAGAAACCAGTCTAAATGGTTTTGAAAGTGGCCTGCCACTTGTCTTCCCTTTTCACAAGACTGTTTTTTACCAACACTGAAATAGGAGTTTCTTCCTGGATTTAGGATGGCATTTAGCAAACTTGTGACCAGGATAAATCAACCAGTCTGGAGTAGCTGTTTCAGATTTAGTGAGACAGGAAGCTTCCGCTTCTCTGTTATGAAGCTCATGTGTTATCAGTTGGCTTTGTAGCATGCAGGTGCTTCTATCTAAGTCCAGAAGATCCTTGCAAGATCACCTTCACCTTGACTTCTGTGAATAGTCAACCTGAGACCTTAAGATCAGTATTGGGATCTGCTGTCCGTAGGAGTGGATGTCCTCAGCAGTCTTTTTCCTATTTTCTGCTAGCTCAGTTTGTGTGTGTTCCCTATATTGATGAAACAAACTACTTCTTCAGACTCCATCTGCTTGGAACTTGTCCTTCAGATCGTCTTTGATTTTTGGGAATTTTGAACAAGGACCACTGACATCAAGTCAACCTGTTCTCTGCCTTGATCAAGTGAGATGCCATCTATGAAGAGCAGAGTTTCTTTGTGGATATCTCACTGCATGTAGGTTTCACCTGGACTTTCCTTCTTTGCGTCTGGAAACTTTGGACATTCAACCCCCAGTGCTTTGAAACTAAGGGTATCATCTTTATCTGTTTAAAGTTGAGATGTTAATGACTACTTCTGTGTACACATGTGGTTTTCTATACCTGCAGATTCTTAATGCTGTTCACCATCTATTCTTTCTCTACTGCTTAAGGGATTAGTGACTCCTCCTGCCGTAAGTAGGAGCCCAACAACATTTTTATGAAGCTCGCTGGGAGTTGTGTGCTTACAGTCAGTACCAATAGCCTTCCCTCTAATCTCTCAGCTATTGGAAGCTGATCTGACGCTCTACCTTTACCAACAGATGAACACATGCCTTTGGATTTCAGCACCACCCCACTTCATTCCTGGGCAGCCATTGTCAGGGTATTGCAGTCTGAATTTTTAAACCACTGATGGTACAGCCTGAGTCTTTTTCAGGCCAATCTACATCTCTGCTTGTTTAGACAAGTTTTACCCAGATGCTGTGTTTCCCACTTCTATGATGCCACAATCTTGTCACATCCCTGAGATTTTTCAGCTCTGAAAGGAGTAGAGGAAGAGGAAGAGGGTGAGGAAAGTATCGTGTTGCTGAAGTCCACTTCTTTGATTTTGCGCCATGGCTCTGCTTTGGCTGACTTTTAGGGTTGTTTGGACACGGCTGCTATTCTCCATTCTTCTTGGGCAGGATCCATCACCAACGTGATATTTACTTGTGCCTGCTAGGAATTTCAGTGCAAGTTACTGACTTGCAGGTGCTGCTGGAGACAGGATATTGGTCTAGGCAGACCTCTGCTCTGACCCAGTACTGCTGTTCTTATGACTCTCGCAGCATCTGTTTAATTGGTGAAATTTATCAGCTTGAGGGGGAATTAAAAAAATACTATTTTTATTCACAAGAGCCCAGACTGGTGGTTTTTATCAGTTACATGGCTTTTAAGGGGTGTTGCAAAAGCAGATGGACAAAAAGCTGCGTCATGTGCACCTGCAAGCAAACAAATGGCAGTGCTGCCAGCGTGATTAATTGGTGCTGTACTAGAGGGGCTGCTGTTTCTGCAGTAGGTCTAATGTGCGTTCTGGCCTATGTGGATAATTGTGCTTGCATGCACTTTAAAGCACTACAACTTCCACATCAACAGGCTCTCTTGCTAACGTGTTCTAGGACTCAAAATGAGGCCATCTTTGTATTCCTTAGGATGCTGTTATTTAGATGTAGGGGGTGTTTTGACTTTTGCTATTGTGAGGATGGTAGATAGGACATGTAACAAGGAAGAAGTCCTTCTCTAGCATTTCCTTTTTTTAGTCTCCTCTCTTCTCCTCTGGGCTGTATCTGTGTCATTTTTATTTACCAATGCATCTTTTGCTGATTTATCTCCTTTTTTTATTTAAATTTTCTTGCTTGGTAAGCCACTTTGTCTTAAACCAACAGAGACCCACCCTCAAACATAAACAGCATGAGCATGACCAATAACACTTACACTCCTACTACACTGGAATAGCTACTTAACCTTAATTTTGGTTGTTAGGATTGTGTTGGTTGTTCCAGGTGAGGTTAGGATTGTGTTAGTTGTTCCAGATTAGGTATGTTCAGATACTTGATGTGACTGCACAAAGAAGGGAAAACATTAAGCTTCCTCCTCTTATATTTATCAACTACATGTTTAGTAATATGAAAAACCTTTTTACAGGCGGTGTATCTTAAAGCCCACTTTGTTTTCTGTAGTGGTCAGCCATCAAGAACAGCTTGCCATGACAGCTACACATGCTATATCCATTGCCATACACGTGGGCAGTGTCACAGGAGGACGTGTTAGCTGATGCATATGGGATCTGCCCCATCTAATAGGGAAGATTTGCTTTTCAGTCTGCAGAAAAGTCATTGAGAAGCACATTGATGCTGATACTCATATCAACAAAATTAGTGAGAAGTCTAAGTGACAGAACAAAGCAGTATGTGCATACAGCTAAGTCATAATATTTCTCCTTAAAGCAGTTTGTCTTTTCTAGTACCTGTAAGTACCTAAAAATGGTTAGAGACATTTAAAATAAGTGTCTTCTCTTGGTTTCAAGTTCTTGAAAGCTGTCTCAAAGCCAGACCATATTTAAATATACTTCCTGCATTTGACGTATAGACAGATAGCAAAGCTCTTGGAGGTATCACAGTTTTGCCTTTAGTTTTCTCAGCGTCTTTCCAGATGCTGTGTAAAGTAATCTATGTAAATCTAACCATTGGAGATTAACCTTCTTAGCTGTCAGGTTGCAACTTTTATTTATGTTTTCACTGATCAGATTAAAAATGCTGCAGACACAGGTTGTGCTGTTAATATTAAATTTGGTATTCCGGTCTGTAATAAATTACTTTCCTCTGTGCATTGGAAAAACTGGTTAGCAGAGCTCAATGAGAGTTTAATTAGTAGGCTGTTTATGAGACAGAATAGGTATTCTGAGTCATTGTTCAGAATTACTGTGAAAAGTCTTAATGTTTTGGTGGCTTTTTCCTTTTTTTTTTTTCCCGAAGGCTGAGGTACAAAACTTTAAGTGTTGCTGAATAAAATCATTTAATGACAGAATTACCAGGGTTTTTTGAATTTGCAGTCAACAGGGCTTCAGATATTGCTACTCCAGTGTATCATTACATCCTATTTAATATCCTTGTTTTGCCAAAGAAAATCTTACTTTTTTCTAGTTTTATGTATATCTGTAGTTTCCTTTAGACTGGAAATGTTACTACCCCTATTTCCACGTAAAATACTTAAACATATGAGGATGCACAGGTTTTCGTGGCTTAGCCATGCCTTTTCCTTTTTTGATTCCTCTGCTCTCCTACTTCAGCTCACTGAGAGCACATTCTTGGCCTTTTAACAAATATTTAAACTAAGGTCACTGTTACTTCGTTAAGCGATGACTGTTGGTTTTTCCTTGTGCCGTTCTGACCCATCGCAAAAGTGGAGACCTTGGTTAGTGCACAGGCTCTGTCTGGGTTCGGACCTTCTCCCTTTCTTTTCCCATCACTCCACCACTCACTGCCATCATCTTCTAAAATGGTGTTTTTTCATAAGCTTTGACTCAAATGCATGGCATCACTCAGACCAAAAAGTTGATGCATTTGCACTGAAATGATACGGTATGGGGTCATTGACCCTAACTTGGTGTCACTTTGGTTGAAGCCTGACCAGTTCTTTTTTGTTTGCTTTCAATTTGTTGTTCAGTATTACTTTTTTTACTTTCATCTAAATTGCACAAATACCAGCATTTGGGATGGGATACAGGAGGGCAAGTTGGCTGTAACGAAGCCGCCACCCCTTTTATGACCTATTGGTTCACGCTGTTGAAGGGCCTTTTCTCTTGTTTTCAGACTGTAATTTTTTTACTCTGTCTTGTAAGTGACTGTGTTAAATATCACACTTAGATTTCCTCTCTGGTCAGTCTTTAAACATTCAAAGTATCTGTAGTCTTTTGCATCTTCTCTGTCACAGTTTAACTACAGGATTGTATGTTAATGTTCTAACACAGCACACTTTAAATCTTCCATCTTCAGTTGCTTATGAGCCTTAAGTAATTCATGATTCAAAAACCTGGTGGTTGCTGAAATGCCTGTTTGGGTTACTGCTTTCCTTATCTCAAGAGAAATAAATCTCCTTTATTTCTTGTCACAGTTGAGCAGTCTTTACCACTCTTTTCTGTACTGCTGGCCCAGCGAGGCTGTCTCCCCTCTCCATGATGAGACATTGACGGTTGGGATGTGAATGGTTTCCTGTCACCTGCTGCGTACTTTGTGTCATGCAGATCTATTTCCACACTGCTGCTTGCCATTTGTGTGCTGTTGTCTACAGTTTCTTTCTGCATCTGTACTTATTTTCACTTTAGCTTATAGAATACTGTTTTCACTTAGCCTGCTCTTTTCCTCATGTCTCCATTCTTGTTCAGTTTGCTTCTTCAGCATTGGATTTTACTGTTAGGGATAGACAAGTCATAGCTGTTTCTTGTCCATTCATGTCTGTCCCCAGAACACTGGATTTTTGTAGTACAGTCCCTGTTCTGTTCTGGGACAAAGCGGGGAGGAGCGCAGCCTTGCTCTTCTCAGAACAGTTACTAATACAGAGGCACTTATACTCCTTGAAGGAAGGGGGAGGAGAAAATTAAAAGAAGGGAAGCAAGAGATACTAACGGGGGGGGGGAGTGAAACACAAACATTTGTGCAGAAATGGAACACAGTTGTCTTACCTATTTCAGAAGCAGCTGCTTTTGAAAATGTACTTAATCACTTGCATGCAGTAGTATGAATGTGCCTGTGCTTAAAATCCAATTTTACATTTGAAGAAACTTGATAAAAGCAGGAAAACAAAAGAAAATGTATTCTGCAGCATTAAATGTGCATGTTGTTTACAAGATATCTCCAACCCAGCACAACTTGCAGTCGGTCCCATAATAAGGCTACTGTCTTAGGATGGGGGAGATAGTTTTAGATTCTTGTTCTAGTGCCTGTGTTACACTGTCCAAGTTCACCCTGAAAATCTTGATGCCTTTCAGCCCCAGAATAGGAGCAAAAGTGCTTTCCTCAGTGGTGTTTGAGGAAAGGTGCATTGCAGTGATAAAATGCTTCCATGCTATGGTAGTGGGAACCACAGAAGACTCCAGCTAAGTAAGCAGCATCTGTCTCAAACAGCCACTTAGGCTTTGCATGCAGATTAGTCTCACGTCCTCCACAGTAATTGCACAGCTGACTTTGTTAACAAACTCTGTAATGTGCAGGTAAGAGCAGAGTCTTGTTTCAGATGAGATGCAGGACATCTGAAATGTCAGAAGCCTTTAAGAGACTATAAGGCATTAATTGCAAGGGTAGCCATGTTTTACATTGCCGGTATGGTCAAGTTTAAAATGGAGTAGCTGCAGGTTTTTGAAAGCGCTCTGAATTTCTGGGGAAGTAGGATTTTCAGAAGCAGCTGATGGTGCTGGGCAGCAGCAGGCTCTGTCAAAGCATGCTCTGTCTTATTCTGTTTCCTGGGTGGATATATAAGGCTGTTGGGGTAACTGCTGTCTAATTTTGAGGGATAATGGCTACTGTCAATTGTTATTTAATTTACAGAAGAACTGCTAGTGCTGCGGCATCTGTGAAAATCAGGACATGAAGTTACTGTCTGGCATAAAAGGATTTGTCAAAACTACAAGAGGAGGTCAAAACTCATGTAACCTCTGGCCTCTGCTTGCTGAAATCACATTGCTTTCTATTGTGGGGAACTTGCAATTAGTTTTTGGGGATCTTGCTTGGATTTTGAGATCATGTCCCGGTCCTAGTGGTTCCCATCCAAACAAGTGCAGAGGTGTGGGGTCACTGGTACCTCACTAGCACTAACCATTTCCCTGACTGACTCTATGACTTGGTCTAGGTGGTCCTGCTGTGGTGGGGGGATTGGACTAAATGATCTTTTGAGGTCCTTTCCAATCCCTCATGATTCTATGTGATTGCTTTAGCTCCAGTTACTGGGTTTGTTTCACATTTGGGGCAATGCTGGTTTATAGTCTCCTTTTATTTTTTTAGGCTTGTTGTCATGGCATCCAGCACTTCCCATTGAGATATTAAAATTGAGTGAGTGGTGTCTGTATGTCTGGTTCATTTTTCCTCTCTTACCCTCTCCCCAAGGGAGAGCTTTACGTGGGATGTAGCGTGCTGTTTGCAAGGGCTTCCTTTGGGGGGGTTTTTAAATCACATAGCATCCCTGTTGGAGAAGGCCTAGTGCAAAGAAGCCCCTTCCTCTTGGACTGGAATTTATTAAATCCTACGTGCGTAGAGCCCCCATGGGAGCTCATTGTGCAACATGTGACTCCTCTCAGGCCCCCCAAAAATGCCTGTCTCCTGCACAAAAGAGCTTTTATCTGAAGTCTGTCTAGCATTGCCGGGATTAAGGCAGTGCTAGATATTTTCTCCCTGCAGATTTCCTATGGGCAGGGCCCAGCCTTTGCTGTTTGAGGATTAGGCCTATGATGACTTAAGGGGAAGAGTTTGCTGAAGTAGCCTTGTCCCAGTTGAGCAGGTTTGTATCTGCATGCAACTTTACAGGTGTTCTTGCTAGAGCTTGGCTTCAGCTGGTAGAACACTGAGTAATTGTTCCTGAGGTCTGGATTTTAGACTTGTTTTTTAGGAAACAACAAGCATATTTTTAGGAGGTGGGGGCTCTGTTATAGGAGTATCCAGTGTGAGTCTGCAAAACTGGCTTTCCTGTCCAGTAGGAACTTGGAGGGATCTACTGACATTCAGCATAATTTGTGCTCTTTAATGGGAGGTACAGCATTACCTCTGGGGGCTCTGGATTGGCTTGTGTTTAAATACAGCTGAAGGAGGATCTTCTCAAAAGAATTAACGACACCTGAAATACTGTAATTTGGTGGAAGATTACCAAACAAAACCTTACCTTCGTGCAAAGGCCAAAATCAAGCTATTCACTACGCACCACCTTCTTGGTTTGAAAAAGACGACACCTTTTTCCCTGACTTGCAGAAGTTCCCTTTTAACAGGAGAAGGATGCTTCCTTCCCCTTCCTGTTTATGGATAAGATTATTTTTAAAATCCTGGTTTGTACAAGTCTGTGGAGTCTCTTTTCTAGGTAAGCTGTAGACTGAATGGGTGAAGAGAGCTGCATTAAGCACAGAACAAGATACTTAGGTAGTTGGATTACAGTGAATTGTGACAGCGACAACCTTAGCTTAATTGTTTGGTCACAGGAACACTGTGCAGAAAGCTGCTTCCTTCCTGATTTACTTCTCCTGTGAGTGTGGTGTGCCTCACTGTGTTGATAACAGGTGCTTGTCTTTGATAAGTGATGGAGGATCAATGAGCCTGGAGTTACTGGCATAAAACATCCGAAAAGTAGCAAGGTTTGAGCTGGGCTTATGACACCTCATTTTCTCTTCATCTGAATCTTCTCACCATAACTTGCTTCCTTTTTTTTGGTGACTGTCATCTCAAAAAAAATGAAGCAAGCAATTCACTTGACCCTCTTTGTATCTTCTGAATTTATCTTCTCAAGTATTTATGTAACCCTTTCTAAAAGCCCTTACTTCATACAGCTTTTTGTGAGTTGCAGTCTCTTTGACCTTCCAGGAGTGTGTTTAAAATGCTTTTGAGGCTGACAGAGCTGCACTCTGAAATGGGACTACCAGCTGGAGCAGGGCTTACCTTGAATGTCAGTAAGCCTCTTCTGTTACTGTTATTTAGAAAATGGAAATCGCGATGAGAGTTTTCTTGCTGCTTGCCTTGCCAGACATAGATCGTGGTATTTAGTAGGAAAATCCCCCCACTTAGGAGACCTGTTGAAGGTTGAAGAGGACATGCAGGTCTGCCTGGAAGAGTCAGAGATAGCAAGCTGAACTCCGCTGCTTCCATAGAGTGAAGTTCACTGTGGCACCACCTTCTTCTCTAAATGTCCACTGAAGTTGCAACAGGCAAAAAGCAGCCGGAAGGCTTGGAGGATTCATGGCGAGCATTTTTATCTTTTAGTCCCAAACGCAGAGTGACTGAAGGCTGTTACTGTCTGATGGCTTCTGCCTGGCTAATAAGAGATGAGCTGTCAGACATGGCCTACTTCTGAAGGGAGGGATTGTGTCAGAGAAAAGTGTCAGTGCTCACTGGTGTTCCTCTTGTGACTGTCAGGCGGGCAACTTTAATTAGGTTTTACATTTGGGCAGAGGACAACAAAACCACAATTTGAAACAGTTTGCTTTGTTGTTCCATTCAGTGGTTGTTTTCATGAGGTACTGTTTGTAGTGGGGACCATGGTTCTTTAATGTGACTTTGCATTCCAGAGTAACTTACATGCAAGGAAAAAGGTATCTTAAAAATGTGTTTTAACTTAACCGGTCACGGGTGAGCAAGTCCAAGTTGTGCTCTTCTGCAAGTTGGTTTTGGAACAGCAATAGAAGGAGCAAGCAAAATAACTTGTCTGAGAAAGTAGCTTGCTTCTTACTTCCTCATGGGCATAATGGCAGGAGGAACTGCCTGGAGAACAACCAGCAAGGACGGTATTTGTAGAACTTGAGTAGAAGAGATTATTGAACACTTAACGCATCTTGCCAAAACCATCCCTGGGTCGATCCCTGCTTCACCTAGAGCATAGCTTTGGAGGTGGGCGTAAGAAAACGTGAACTTTCAGTGCTCTTCAGAGGTAGAAGCTGACAGTATGGCTGATGGGTGGTTAAAGTAATTTCTTGCCTTCAAAACCAGGACAAATTCCTTTCCCAGCAAAATAGCCTTTTGTTTCTAATCTGATGTTTCTTGTTTTAACCACCAACCAGTGGGACTTGGGATACATAACTCTGTTTTGTCGGCTGAACAGACATTCAGCTAATGTAGTGCTGCTTATGTTCAGCTTAACCTTCTCTCATCTGGTACACGGATTGATCCACACCTTGGAACTGCAGGAGCCTTTCAGTGTTACAGGTTGTTCTCATGGCCCCATTACCAAGGTTGCACTATCTTTCCTGAAGTGCAAAATACACTGTCCAGTCAGAAGCCATGACTTTTCTTTGCCCTTCTTGTGTGTGGCTCTTCTGCCAAGAGAAATTCTGTTAACCGTTTTGGCAGAATTACAGGCTTGTCGTGTGGTTGGTTGTCCATCACTCTGTATCAGAGTCCTGCATTTCCCATTTGCCATAGTTAGCTTGGTTTGTCAGGATATAATCTTGGGGATGTGTATTTGTAGTTTATTGAGGAGCTTAAATTGCTTTGTACCTTTGCTCTGTCCTCTTTGTTCTTACGTACATTCAGTGATTCAGGAGCAAGGAGTTTGGTTTTTTCCACTCATCGATGGAAATAAACAGTTCACAGCCAAGATCTGCTTCCTGAGAGAGACCTGTAAAAAAAGTCTTTCTGGTGATTTGATATTCACAATCCTCAGTTAGACATGTGTTGGCTGATTAATTTTTTTTTATCCATTTAATGTGTGTCATGTTAATTTTGTTTTAGTCAATTAATAAGCAGTGCCAAATCAAGTGCTTCATAGAAGATCAAGTATATCAATGCTATTGAACAATCATTCTTAAAATTTGTAAGTCAAACTTGCAGTCTCATCAAGAAGGATGTCAGTTTAGTTTGACAGTATCTATTTTCTATAGGCCTAATGTGATTGACACTGATTTTATTACTCTTCTAATTCTTTATATTGTTAGAGTCCAGTGTATTCTGTAACTTTGCCTTCCTCAGCATGAGACTGATGGACCTGTAATTACTTGTGTCATACAAATACTTTTTTGAGTTTCAGCACAGAATTCTTTTCTCCAGACTCCTAGAACTTGTATTGTAAGAATTGCTGGAAAAATGCAGGGAAGACATTTGTCCTTTTTGAGCCTTTTTTTTTGAGCCTGCTGTGTGAAAGTAATCTGGATCATCTAGTTTATATGTGTGTCATTTTAGGAGATGCTCTTCAGTGTCCACCTGGGTTGCTAGTCAGTACTTGGTATAGCTTTTTCATGAGTGTATAACCCATCTGTTTTCTCTGTACTGTTACTATGTGCTGATGAGTCAGCAGCCGTGTTAAGGGATCTTTTTTCCCATAATCTAAACAAAAGTGTTTGTTCTGACCTTTATTAGCCAGAGAATTTTTTTCCTAGGTTTTTTTCTGTTTCCTATGACTTTCTATGTAATTTACATTGGTTTCTACATGTTTTCACTGTATCTGTTAATTTAAGTATCTGTTAATTTAAATACGGAATTGATCTAAGCAGACTGGCTAACAAAGGAGGTAAGGGCAGGGATGGGTCTTCAGCACTCCTTCGTAGTTGCAGGGTTTGGGGACTATGGATAAATGTTAAACACAAGATACAGTTTTGTATTCTTGCACATGGTTTGTTTTCAACTTGGTGATTTTCAGCTCTTTGAAAAACATACTCATTGTATATCGTACCAGCTTAGGCTTGGCTTGTGGTGGTATGTTTTCCAGGTTGTTTGAAGACCTTTATGTTTTAAGCCTGTTATTAGTCACTTCTAGACCTTTTTTTTTTTACTAGATCATAGAGGAGCCCATGGTGTGTTGTTCTGCAAGCTATATAAAATCTCCAGAAAGAGCAGTGGTGTTAGTGACATAAGTTGGTGTTTTAGGGTAGTCTAGAAATATATCTTGCCTGCCCTACCAAATCGCAGCATGCGATGAACTCTTGGATTCCAAATCACAGAAAATATTTACTATTTACAGTGCTGTTCCTGGGAAGTGTGGCATGGGAATGAACTTCACTGTCTGTGTGGGATCCCACTGAGAGGTCCAGCTGCTTGCTTTGTGCTGCCAGATTACGTCCAAAGAAATGTTACCTTTTTTGAGTACAAGCAATAAGAATTCGTAACAGAAAACCTATCAAGTTTCTACCACTTCACTGTATTCTGGAAGAAATCCTGCTCTTTGTTCCCTGCCAGTAACAATTTTTAGTTCTTCAGTGTCTAGAGTCAGTGTTTTACCTGACATAAAGTATATTGCTCTTGAGAGTCATTTGAAAAGAATACTTTTGACTGGATCTGTAATTTTGGGGAGTTTCTTAACTGTAATTGTTTAGCACACAAAAATGTCTGCAAGCAGTCGTAAAGCTTTCCACTAATTATTTGTTTCTGGGTTTATTTTGAGGTGTTTGAGACCCTAGATTGGGGGGAAGTTGTCTGTCTCTATTAAATTAGTGTTTGAGATGCCTGAAAATATAAAATCAAGCAAAATATACCCCTGAAGTGGCACACTCTTCACTAAAACATTTTTCTCCTAGCAGCTTCTTTGGTACAAAGTGAGGTGTGTGGCACAAAGCACACCTTGAAATAGCTGCACCCAGATTTCAGTGGGCTGCAAACGGGTGGGGCTTGAGTAGTTTTGAGATAAGGGCTGGTTTTTTCTTGGATTAACAACAATTTGATGCTCCGAATGCTGAGTAGGATCCCCCTTTCTTGGTGAGAATATAATGCATTAGTTGCTACACTGCTTGAATTTAATACAAAGCAATAACCAGTGGCTCATTCATAAAAAAGCCTTATGTTCTATTAAAAGTTTTATGTATTTCATGGTCTTAAGGAGTATGTATTACAAAGAGGAAATTGTGTTTTCTGTGTACAAGTGATACGACAATGTATTTTCTTTTAGGCCTGGTTCTGCAGGCAGCTTGGGTCATAAAATCGTAGAATTGCCTTAGTAGGAAGGAACCTCCAAAGGTCATCTAGTCCAGCCCCACTGCAGCGAGCGAGGACGTCTTCAACTAGTTCAGGTTGCCCAGAGCCTTGTCATGTTCCTGCTCCTTATCCTGCACTTTGGATGTTTTCCAGTGGGGTGATTCCTAAACTTAAATAATGTTACTGGAAAGCTTCAAGGAAAGGGGTGAACAACCTATGAAATTTTTGTATCACTACTCACATTGCTGTAGGATTCTTTCCATACATCTTAGGTCATTTATGGGTTTGTTACTATTGTGTTTTCCTTGCCAAGAGTATTAGGATGTTCCTAAGAGATTATCTTAAAAATATGGTATGTATTGTAGAGGTCAGATCATGTCCTTGAGAGTAACAGTGGCAGGACATGGAAGCCTGTGTTCAGGCAGACTGACATAAATCCCAGGACCTTGCTTCAGCTCCTTCTGTTACCTGCATACCTCTGAAGGTCAGTAAGTGGTTAAGTGAGAAAAGCGGAGATGTGAACTTGCGTTATTCCAGCCTAAACCTTTGCATCTCCCTCCCTTTGTAAAAAAAGTTAGTTTTGTAGAGAATGGCTTCCTTCTGCCTGGGACTGTCCTTTAGAAGAGGAAGGCATGACGTGCAAAAAGTATTTTCTTGGTATTTCTGCTTCGGGCTTCATGCTCAGATTTTTGCCATGTTCTTGGTTAACACTGTGTAACTTGGATAAGAATATTTTTGTTGAGATGAATTCAACTTTCTGGGAAGACACTAGATGTGTCTTTATACTTTCTTCTGAAGTTAAATTGATTGGATGGAATTGCTCCCTGCATATGTTAAACATTAAAGCAGCCTTTTCTTACCCTTATATTATCCTTATACCTGCACATGGGCATTTAAGGCATGAACTGCTGTGTTGCCATGGATTTTTAAGGTCTTCCATGACATAGTTAGCAGCTTCTAGTGCTTTGATCTGATTTCATAAGACAGAAGCACTCCCTGTATTTGTGTGACTGCAAATGCTGTGTTTTTGGTGGTGACTGACTTTGAGAAACACACAGATGCTTTTTTGTGATCCAGGAGACAGAAAAACAAAGCTTTGTGCTTGGGAGGCAGGATCTGTGCCTCCGGGGTACATCATGGCACTTGGTGTGCAGCTGCCATCCCAACCTCCACTTTCTCTTGGTGAGCAAGAGCTGGGGTAGCTGTTTGCTCTGCTCTGCTGGATGCCCTTCTCCTTGGGAGGCATTTTCATGTATTTTTTCTCCTGCCCTGTGAGCAGGAGTGCTCAGATGCCCTGCACATCAGCACCCAGTGGCAGCTTGTGTTTCAGCTTGCTTTTCTGCAGGTATGCTGAAGGGTGTATGTGAGAGAGCTTGGCTGAAATACAGGACCAGTTGGGTTAGCTTATTAGTGAAATTTGATTATCTGTGTTTCTAAGTGTTTATGCCTTTAAAAAAAACCTCCTGCGTTTTCCAAATGTGCAAAATCACTTCAGTAGGAGGGTTGAAGGAAGGGATCTGGAAGCGGCTGTCTGTCACATTGCATTAATAGAATTGATGCTGCAGAACTGCTGCTTGGCAATCAGGGAAAAGGTACCTCTCTCTGTTCTGTTTACAGGGTCTCAATGCCCATCTCAAACCCCTGGCTGTGTCCCTTTGCTTTGTGTGTGTAGTGCTAACAGCACAGCCTCTGCAGCACCGTGTTACTTACACCAGTTATTAACCAGCTCTCCTTGCTACTGAAAGCACAAACACAGAATATTGCTAGTTAAACAGAAGCTGTTCAAAATTATTCTGACCACTAAAGAGAGCTCTTGCCATCCCGTGCACAGCAGCAGTTGCTGTACTGGTTTGGTTTTGCTGTCATGTCTAATAACAAGAAAGCTTTAATGTGGTCCCTTATCCTCCTGCAGTTTGATCTGTCCATTCTCTTCCCATTTACTGGCTGCTTACTGTGCAATAAAATGAGATGTAAAGGTGGTTTGCCCATTTCTCAGTCAACTGCTACAAGGTTAATGTTAGAACAGTTTCCTGATTCTTGTGGTTTTTACACTCGTTTATAGACAGCAGGAAAATACATTCATGTTTTTTATTTTTAAAAGGTGGCCTTATTACCACTTGGGCAGGTCAGTTGCGTTAGAAACTCAGCACATAACTATTATACAACTCTGCTGCTGTCAAGCCTCATACGTGCTTTTCAGTAAACTCCTGGGGAAGGCAGAGTGAGGGGTTGCTTTTTGTTTTTTAAAGTAGAATCTTCATAATACCATTTAAAATTTTGATGTTGGCTTCTACTGTGTTAAGGAGATAATGAAATGAAGAGCAACATGGAGACCATAGGGGAAAACAGGGGTGAAATGAAGTAAATGAAAATTGTTTTTCTGCTGATGGAAGTTTTTCCTGTGCATAAGAAAAATACTGAGTCCCTTTTTTCTTTTGTTTCTTGTGTTTCAACAGGGCAGAGTTTAGGGTATGGATTCGTTAACTATATTGATCCAAAGGATGCAGAGAAAGCCATTAACACTTTAAATGGACTCAGACTCCAGACCAAAACCATAAAGGTAAGACAATACAAAGCACCTTTTGCTTAGCTCAGAAATTGGAGAAGCTAGTTGAAATAATTTCTGGCAGTTTCATCACTGTTTTAATCTCCATTGTAAGGGACAGTCAGTTAATGAGCTCCTCCTTGGAATAATAGGAGGATGTGCAGAAGGTTTTGCTTACCTGAAATTGCTGCTGTTCCTAAAAAGAGGGGATGTAGCAGGGTAGCACCTTAGAGCTTTGCGTTGATGTCTAAAATAGTTGCAGTGATACTGTTAACCAGAAGCAGAGGTGAAGTGTGTAATGGTGTATTCGTAAGTTAGACATTTCCCTGTTTGAATAGCTTGTCATGGAGTTCTTAGTGACACTTATGTCGTGTTTGGGTGTTGAAAATCTGTTTCTCTGAAGGTAGCAAATGCCATTCTCAATAAAACCAAACCCAGTTTTTTTTCTCCGTTTCCACATCCTTAGTTTGATTTATTCTTTTAAAAACTGGAGGGATTAGAGAATCCACTGAAGTCTCTCATTTCATTGTTTTAATAGACCATTAGTTATTCAATGACCTTTTTTAGTGGTCTCACAAGAAAAACAAGTTTCTACACTGTCATGTTTTTTGTGGCATGGCTGATAAAGCTTTTCTGAAACAGCTTACAGAAGATTTCCACATCCTGAACTCTGACAAATGATACAGCTTAAGCAATGCAAACCAAAAAATTGAAGGGATACAAACAGATCAGATTCAAATTATCTGAAGCTGCTTTGATCATATTTTAAATGCTGGCTTTTGATTTGTACCATTTTCTTAGTTTTTCTCCTGTGCTTAATTTGTATTTCAAAGGCAATGTTAAAGAATATAAAAATAGCATTTCAAGAATATCCTTACAAATAGTGTGACTGACTTTGTGTCCTGCAAAACCAAGAATGCTGTAGAGTCAATACCTTAGCTATACTTAGCTTTCACACTAAATCTTTCAGTTTGGATGAAGTAGTATTCCCCGAGTAAAAAATACTCAGGGGATTCGTGTGTATATCTAAAGGTGGTTTCAAGCAAGTTTTCCCCTGATGGCTTTGATTAGCAAAGGGCAGGATTTCAAAAGTGATGGAGCAGTTGCTTGAATTACATAGAGAAAGCTACTTCCAAACCTGCCTTAGGCCCAGCTGGGTTCCATCCCATAGATATGTATGTCAGCTGTGTATTAAAATGCTCACAGCATGGTTTTGTAGCGTTAAGTAGAAAAACGTACAGGCAAAGCGGCAAAATCTACCGTCTTATCTACTGCTGCAGGTGGAAATACGTGTTTGGACTCAGCAGTTTCCACTTAGTGAAAAGTTGAGCAGTAAGTTGCTCTCCAAATTGCTTTTAAAGGTAATTTATTGGGAAAAACATACTATTTTGCAAGTACTAACATCTCTTCTAAATTATTTATTAAACTCAAAACTTGAAAAATCTGAATTCTTAATGCAGCACTGTTATGTTTTGAGCATTAGCAAAGGTGCTCTATTTCTTGTCTCAAGTACTGGTTTTGCTTTGCCTGGTTTTGAGAGACGGAGCAATGCTGTTTTATCCATAATAGTCCAAGGTAGTAAGACATGCATAAGCCACAAAGAGGGCTACAGAAAGGACTCCAAAAACTCCAGCTCATTCCAATTATTATGCTACATTTCTCTCCCATGTAAAGTTAAATCATTATGATTTTTTACCATGAATAGTTAAGTTTATTGTTATCCAGGAACTTCCCATACTAAAATACCTCTGCAGAATGTGTTTTGCTTGAATTTTTTCCATTTAGTATAAATTTTACAAATGCAAGTGGTTTATTTGGTTTTGGTTTTCCGTACTTATTAATAGCTGGTAGACCTTTACAGAATACATGACATTTAGTTGGGCTCTTGAAAGCTATTAAAATTTAATAACAAGCAAAGAGATTGACCTAACCTACATGCACAAGAGCTGCATCATTTCTTCTGTGATTGGAGAGATGTGTAGATCTCCGCTTTTAAAATTAAGTTGTTTTCAAGCAAGGGTGTAAGCAGTTGCTTAAAAACGAAGTGAGGAACACAAATAGCCAAGCTTTGGAGAAATGGACAGCTCATAAGCAGTTTTAAGTTGTGGAATTACCTCACCTCACACCCTTAGCTTTTTGCGTTTTTAATTGTTTTTGTGTTGGAAATATGAATAAAATGGGTCTGCTTCCCTAGTTCCATACAGTAGGTATGGAGGTTTCCCGATGTTCATACTGAGTGATGAATCGTGTTTTTGCTGCTCTCGGCAGTGCCTGTGTTGCTGGAGATGTCCCTACTTCCCAAAAGGTTGCAAAGTGGTGAGAAATTGTACTTATTGCTGCTCAAGTCTTTTGGTTTTCCTGTTGCCTCCACATGCCCCTTTTCTAGCATCTCACTGTGCTTCATGATAAAATTGAAGTACTTTAATTCATGGCATTACTGTGTTTAATTATCAGAGCTGATTAATCTAGGTAAATGCCTTTTTACGGTTACTAAAAATGCACTTTTACTGCGTTAAAAACTGTCTCAGAAGAACATATAGAAGGGGATTTGGTAGCATATAGAGTAGTAGGCTAAAAAATAATTAAATACTAGAACAACATCTCATCTGAGGGAGTACTGAGCATTAGAGTGTTCGGTTTCCTTCATGAGTGTGGTTCCAGAGCATAAAATCCTAATGTCCTATTGATGGATAGGCTGAACTTTGGCCCCTGCTCATATACACAGGGTGGCATTTCTGTGGCTACCATTTGCTTGGAAGCTGTTTTGCTGGAAAGTTGAAATTACTAATATGTGAAAGCCTTTTTACAGGGGCAAATTACTTCTGCTTGCCAAGGTGACCTTAGTCTGGCTGACCATGTGCCATCTCCTTGCTCAAACAATCATGAGCTCTGCTGTCCCTTGCATCTAGGCTGAGTGTGAGCTGGCTCCAGGGGATCATATTTGCACTCATGTTTTGACTTCATAAGGCTCAATTTCTGTTTTAAAAAAATTCTCTGCATGTGTCCCCAAATCTTCTTTTTCACTGCTGTAACGTTTTCATGGCAGCTTAATGTTCTCTCTCTCTCTCCTGATGAGTTGCAACGCTGCCATGCAGTCACAGGAGGAAGTAGTTTTATAGCAGGATCAGCAAAACAGCTCGGCACAGTCTGCTCTCAGATGTGCAGACTAAAATAACTGAAGAAATGTGCTTTTTATTGTTTCATTGTTACAATAAATAATCCCTTTTCACTGGAGCAGCTAAAATATTTATGTGCGTTTTATTTAAGTCAACGATGCCCTTTCAAGTCAAAGTCGAGAGGCTGACTATTTACAGAATATCTGTTTGGGGAAAGCATTGAAGGAAGAGTTACGTGTTTGGTGGTAATAGGTTATACAAGGTGTGTTCCTCTTCAGCTGATCATAGTGCCTATTTTGTCTACGCCATTTCATGTCGTCGGCATCTTGTGAGAGAGAAGGGCTTCACTTTATTTTTACAGCTGAAGCTTGACATAATTCTACAAAATAGCTTAGAATGGGGGAAGACAGTGTGTGTTGAAATAAAAATGTATTCCAGAAATTTAATCTAGTTTTAGAAAACGCATTTGCCCATCCATAAAAGTGTAGGAAAGGTCACTGCTGCTGGTGAAGATTGCGTGGCGATTCAGTTCCATTAAATATCAGAAGGAAGATGAGATGTGTGATGCACAGGGTACAGATTGTTTAAACTGTGTTGCTTTGCCCTGAAAAAAGGACAGTGTCTGAAAGGATGTGAAGGAACCGTTTTACCATTTACATGTGGATTTAAGTGACCTGGCTTAGTGTTGGAGGATGCTGGAACAAGGGCAGAAGAGCTTTGAAAGGAAAGCTTGAAATCTGAAAAGAGCCAATGACCCTCTGAATTGTAGTCTTGTGTCCCCTCTCCTTCATGTTCTCTGTTACCTGTGAAATAGGTAGGCTTGTTTCTTCCCTTGCAGGAGGAGGTAGCATCCTGTGACACAGCTGGAGCAAAGGAAAAGGTCTCCAGTGAGGGGAGAACAAGTATGGGTTCTTCTGAGCCCTCAATGCCTTCCAATTTTTTGATCCATCAAACCAATCAGATTATAAAATACAACATAATAATTTCTTTGTCAAAAGCTTTCTCTGTTTTTAATTTTCACTTAAATAACATTGACTTTAGCTACTGCTGTATTAACGTTTCCCGTTGTTAGTTTAAAATGTTGATACCTGCTTTACTTTCCTGTTTTTAATCAATGGGACTGGGTGGTCCTCATCTTATAATACAGTGCATGGGGCTATGTGTTCTCTAGAAATAGTGTAGTAGCGTTAATGCTCCAAGATATTTCTATTTATCTTGCTTTCCCTGGCATATTTTGAAATGCCAGATATTTCTACAAAGTCCAGGCTCTAAATCTGTCCATGTTAATTCTTGTAGTTGTCTGCAAAATTACAAACTATCCTGTCACTGTAGGGTAACCAAATAACAGCAGCCTCAGACTTCTCTGTCCTACAAAGTCATTTGTCAAAAAGATTGCCTTCCAGTCATGCTCAATGGTGAAGGAGTTGCAGGGAGCGTGAGGCAGGGGAGGAGCAAGGCTGTGACAGTGGGCATGGGGAAGGGAGCTGCATCTTCTGCACCCCATCCCAAGCTGCTTGGGAGGTGTGAAGGGCGAGTCAAACCAAAACATATGAATTGCAACCAGGAGGGTGCTGGCTTTGGTGGTGGTTCTGTTAGCAGTGCTCTGGTGTTGGGTGCCCTTGGTGTGATTCTCTGTTGATAACCCTGTGTTTTCCACCTGTCTTCTCACATAGCTTCTCCAGGGTTACTTGCCACTGAGCTGTCTGGCCACCACCTGCAGCTGCTCCTCAGTGAAGAAACGCCATGTTGAGCAATGCTGGGTGCTGAGGGGAAAGGTGTATGGAGGGGTTTGAGAATACTGTGGTTTGTTGGGGATTTGAAGAAAACAAAATACAGGGGCAAAGGTACAGAAAGAGCTGCTGCGTTCAGTGGATGAGAGGAGATGGGGGGGGCTCTGGTGGGATGGAAGGTAACTGGGAGTAGCCTAGGGTTTTATTACGTAAAGGGGTTTGCATTTAAGTTTTCTCCTTGAATGCAGTTGCATTAGGATCTCTGTGTGTACGGGAACCCCTTGTGCTCTACCAGATCATCACCTGCCTTCTGATGTGCTCGGCTGCATTTCCCCCCTAGCTCAAGCAAAGCCTTGTTGAGGGCGAAGGTGTCAAAGAGCAGGCACTCCTTTCCTTCCCTGAAAATTCAGATTACAGGTACTTGCAAGCTGTAGATTTAGGAAGCAGTTGTTTGGTAGTTGCTTTTGAAAAATCAAGGTAATTGTTTGTTCTGTTCTATGGTAGCTTGGAGATAGTCTTAAGATGGTTCATCTGTTGTTGCTGCTGCACCCAGGAACAAAGCCTCAATGGCACGTGCTTTGGTTTTGCTCTTCAGAAGCCTGTCTGTGCCATCTTTGGGATCTCAGTAGTGCTTGTTAATTTCTCCTCCACCCTTTGTACCCATAGTGATGCTGTGGCTCAAAGGTCCTTTCAGTGCTGTATTTGAAGGCTCAGATTTGGCTTTGCTGTTTTCAACAGGCACCAGTGAGTCTTCACCTGTTAGTTTTGTGCATTTTCTCTTAATCAAGATTCCTCTAACTGCTTCAGCTTTGCAGTGAGTTGTTTTCATTCCACAGAGCCAGTGCAATTATTTCTTAGCCCTGCTCTTGATACAGTCCAAGTGCTTCTAGGTTATTATCTATGGATGTCTTTCATCAAATGATGGGATAGACCATTGTATCTTACCTGCAATCATAATTAATCCCAGCAAAATGGCATTCAGCTGCTCAACAGTGAAGTGCATCGTCACTCCCCTCCATCCCCCACCCTAGGGCTTGGAGGAGAGAAAGGACAAAGCAGCGTGAGCAGCAAATAGGAAAATATTCCAGGTTCCAGTCATGAGTCTCGGGACCAGAGGGCTGCTGTGTGTGTTTGTTCTGATAAAGCATGGAGCTTTCCCAGGAGGGTTTCTCAAATCTTTATTTTTCACAAAACTGGGGCATGGATGAACTGGAAGTGGCTGTGGGGAAATGTCTCATCTGGCCTTAGCGTATTCTCTGGTGTTAAGCACATTTTACTTCTAATTCTGTATGTCCATGAACCAAGTGAGATTGTGCCTATTTACACGTGTGAAGCTCCTTGGCGTTAAAACACTTTCAGTGCATACTGGTGGAGGAAGAGGCAGCAAGTGGGGGAAGGATTGTCCCTGTTTTATGCAGTGGGACCTCAGGCAGAGAAGTCAAGTGACTCATCCTAAAAGTAATGCTAGAACTCCTGCATCCTTTGTCTCACACAGAAAAAGCAGAGGCTTTCAGGATTAAGGTCACTGAAGTTGAGGTTTTCTTTAATGTTGTACCAACTTTTTTGAAAGTAGCACAGGCCCAGGGAGTCGCTGAACACCGACTGCACTGTATCTGCATGCGGCTGGAGGGTAGGCGCAGGGATTGCAGGTTGCTTGTCAGCAGATGTTTTGACCAGGGCAGGGTGGCTTTGCTGGCAGAGCATGTAGGTTCAGGAAAGTACCACACTGTTCCTTGTCAGACGAGACAGGAATTGAATGTTGAGAAGTTCAGAGTTTGGATAGGAGCTGGAGGTATCTCTTGGAGTGAGCAGCAGAGAAGTGGTTAAGTGCCAGCGTTTAAACTGTAACTGCTACACGTCCAGCACCTCGCCTGGGCAAGACAAATGGGATGCGTTCATGTCTCTGAGTGCTTTTCTGTAGGCTCTGATTTTGCTTGAATTTATGTTCTGAGAGTCTTGAGGTTAGAAATTTTTCAAAAATGTGGGGGGGGGAAAATGAATATGGAATCAATAGGGAAGATAATTATTTCAACTTGGAGATATTTTCTGTGTTGCTGAACAAAAAATGTGCATTACCATGAAAGATGATAAATGCTGGACCTTAGGACTCTGCAGTAGTGTTTGGAGATGGTGGTGCAGAATCAAGATGGCTTTTGGTACTGAAGAGAAGCCCTTACAGAGGCTAATATTCAATGTCAGAGGAGGAATGTCCTAGCAATTGTTTCACATTTATTGTACCTATATTTATAGAAACAAACATCGGAAGCCAGCAAGCCATAAAATGAATTGTACAGCGTTCTATTATCTTCCTTGCAAATTTGACTGAATAACTCGTAAATGATCTTAGGCAGTGAAATAAAACACCATCATTCGACCTCCAACTGTCTTACAAATGGACAAACATTTTAATGCTGAGAAATGCCTGGGTCAAACAGTAGTTTGCTGCTCTCCAGCTCATCTGTTTGAATACACTGTGGTGACTAGGATTTCCATATTCTTTTTTCAGTACACTAGTTCATTATAGGGCACCAACACTGCCGTGAGCAAAAAAACCCGTATTCTTAAGTATTAATATAAAAAATTAATGCAGCATCTTCACTTTGCAGTTCTCACTGATAAAACCGGAGCTGGGTTTGGCTCCCTTTTTACCTTTCATGTCACACAAGGTGCTCCAGGTCTGACGGAGGGTCAGGGTGGGTGATTGCTTCCTTTGATAGCTGATACAGAAGAAGACATCCTGTCCTCAGTACTAACTGAATAATAGTTTGAAAGCAGCATGGCACAGCCTAACCAATCGATTTGTCATTGGCTGACCTGAGAGAGAAGATGAAAAAGATTCAAAAGCAGATAAATAATTGACGTTACTAGCTTTGAGTCCATTCAGCTCGCAACCTTTTCTCCTTGATATTAAAGGACGGCTGAGTTGCTTTTGGCAGTTCTTTCTCTGGCTTAGGCAACCTGAATGCTTGATGGCAGGAAGAAATAAAAATTAGGCCTGAGTGACAGTAGGTGCTCACATGTGCTGTGTGGAGATGGATGTGTGTGTGCAGGCTCTCCTTCCACTGCATGTCTACACGGCCCACAAGAGCGGAGCGTATTCTGTGTGTAAAATGTCAGGCACTCGGTGCTCTGGGAAGCAGTGGTTTTTTTGCATATCCCAATACTTTTCATCTTCCCTGTAATGTGGCATTTGGTTAATGAATGTGCCAGAGTGAGAAAACCCAGAGGAAACCCCTGGCTGTTTTCCCAGTAACTTTATTAATTTTGCAGCACTCAGTTTTGAGGAATAGGTGTGGTCCCTACCTCCACTCCAGAGAGGCCCTTAAGTGCTTTTTAAACTGTTGTTCCTGAAGTTGGTTAAACTGTAGGTGTCTAAACCCCTACCAGTACCCTCTGAATGGGAGGCATTTGCAGTGTAGAGGGAGGGTCTGCTTTCCAAATGCCCTGACCCAAGATGTAATGAGAAGCCATCAGTATGAGACTACCAAGCAAAGCACTGTCAAAACCCACAGGTTTTTAGCGTGGCATCTGTAAGTGAAACCACAGTGTAGTTATCCCAGGTTTCCCCAAGAACCTGTCTTGATCTTAGTTACATAAAAGGTAAGCAGTGCCATGTATGTTCTGGTCCTGGAGCATCAGAGGAGTGATTTGGACCATTGATCAAGTGACTTAAATGCTGCTTTCCATCATGACTTCATGGGCTGTGAGGTCCGAAATTCCTGAGGCACAAAATAGTTTCCACTCCAATATCCTTCTCTCTTTCAGCACCAGTCTCAGCACCTAGAGGTTTCTCTGCTCCTTAAGTCTGCTTGTGCCTGAGCTTGCCTTGGTTGATGCATGTTTTACCTAACATCTTCACCTTTTTTCCCTAAATTCTTCCACCTCCTCTCCCCAGCCTTAACTGTAAATGTTACATTTAAAAGGTTATGTACAAACATGTAAGTGATAAAGAACTTGGCAACAACTTTAAAAATGTAGAATCTGTAGAATTTGTCTGCTATTATGCAGAGAAGATTGTGGAAGCAAATATTAGTCATTAACATCATTTTCTGTGTTGAGTCAACATCTATTTTTAGGTGTGGAGCAGAGAAAGGCAGCTCTTTGACACAAAACGCATAAAGACATCCATTTGACATCATTTGTGTTTGGACTAGGGCTGGGTAAGAAGGGAAGACAATCGCTGAATGCATTTCATTCATGATGGGACCCCCCTCATTTCCTTCCAAGACATGTTTTACAGCATAATGAAGGGACGTACTGATTATGTTTAAATAAATTGTGGTGAAGTCCAGAATACTTGGATTTGGATGCAGTGCCATTTCAGAAGTTCTACAAAGTAATTCTTCATGATCAACACTGAATACATGCCATTAGGCTTTACCCAAGAAGCACTTTTGTGTTGAATGTGTATATTCTAAATGTGTATGTATCTTAGAAGTGCACAAGGCTTTTTATGCCCATATTCTAATTAGAAATCTGATTCATAGGTAGAAGAGTCGTTAAGAGAATCCTGATTTAATACTTCCTGACAACATATGTGCAGTGCTTCAACTAGAATTTTTTGTGTGGTCATAGTGTTTAGTGGTCTGGTTTTGGCCTTACAGTGCTAGGGAACTTCTTGTGATAAATTACAGATACAACAGTGAGTGTTAGTGTATGGTTCCCTGAGCAGATGTTCATTTAGGCTAATTTCACCAGCACTTCACTGTTCATCTTGCCGGCTCAGGATGAAAACAGAGCACAAAAGATCATTCTGAAAATAGCCTGATCTGGGCAAAGAAAGCTATGCTGAACTTGAGGGTGCTCTGTGTGTGTGAAGGTTATTACTGTATTGGATACAGTAAATTGTCTGTACATCCACAACCAGAGGGGTAAATTTACAAAGCCGTGCGTGGGAAGTCGCGTGTTAATCTACCTCTGAACAAGTTACTTTACGAGGGCACTTGAAGAACTCTTGCATCAGTCTTTAAGGTCTGTAAAGCTCTTCCTTTGTTCTGGCCAGCCCTGCCTGGCTTTGCTGGTTTTGCAGAACAGGTGGTATCTGAACTGGAGGGTTGTTGCTTGTGAAATAGCAGAAAACTCTGTCTAAAATGCAAGGGGTGATTCTGTTTTACTAACCTGCCTTTCGTTTTTTTTCAATCCATAGGTGTCATATGCCCGTCCAAGTTCAGCATCGATCAGAGATGCGAACTTATATGTCAGCGGCCTTCCAAAAACAATGACCCAGAAAGAATTAGAGCAGTTATTTTCACAATATGGGCGCATCATCACCTCACGGATTCTGGTTGATCAAGTCACAGGTTAAAAAAGCTTCTCTTGGTTTATACATGTTTTTGTGGTAAAGGCAAGTGTTAGCGCTTGCTGGTGCTTGTTTTAAGACAGTATGACTTACAGTGTAAAGTGCGGTACCTGGTTCTTTAACTACATGGTTTGGAGGCACAAGTGTCACCTCTTTAGGAGAGAATCTCAAAATGTGTACTTAAAGTCATTAGATTAAATCTTAGGGGATGGTTTGGGAGGATGCAGATGGAAAAAAGCATTTTTCTGCTTTCACTTAATTGAGAAGCCATGTATTCTGTGGAGTTAAAACCAACATTGTTTTGTTTGTTACATATATGAGGCTGGTCCTGCAAATATTCATCTGTTCATGTTTTTACTTCCCAGGGGTTTCTCGAGGTGTGGGATTTATCCGTTTTGATAAGAGAATAGAGGCAGAAGAAGCCATAAAGGGACTAAATGGCCAGAAGCCTAGTGGTGCTACAGAACCAATTACTGTGAAGTTTGCCAATAATCCCAGCCAGAAAACAAGCCAGGCACTCCTTTCACAGCTGTATCAGTCTCCCAACAGACGCTACCCTGGACCCCTTCACCACCAGGCTCAGAGATTCAGGTAATTATCTGGAAAAGAAATGAAGTTCCACCAGCGACGACAGTGTGGGGCAGGTGCTGTGCAGGAAAATATGCTTTAGTTGCGTAGGCTGACCTGATTTTCTTCGTAAAATTAAATATTCTTTCCTGGAGAATGAGGAGGAAAATCTGCTGACAGCAGTAGTCATGTTGTATTTACTAAAACAGCTGAAGTACTGTACAATCAGATCTCATGAAGGTTCACAGAAAAAGGCAGGACAAAATAGAGCTATGCTGATAATCAGATGAGCAGCGACTATCCTGTCCTTATTTTTTTGGTAATGCTTTTATTTTCTGCTATATTACTACAGTTTTGATGCAGCCTAGACTTTGATGTTAATGGCAGCGGATTGGTGGCAGGAAAAAGCTAAGTCTGTTCCAGTCAGCAGTGGTATCATTAAATGTATTAGCCTGAGATCTGCTCTTAGTATAAAGAGACCTTGTAGTAGTGTTTGGTGTGATTCTTGAGATACTTTGAGGATGTTTGATGCTTTGCATTCTGAATATACTGCTTCCATCTGATACTTAAACCAGAGTTAGCAGTACACAATGTTCTCATTCTATATTTGATGATAATTTTCAGGCAAACCAATGTTCAAATAAGTCTGCCTGCCTTCAAATAAGAAAACTGGAAAATAGTCACATAACTGAGTTGCAGACTGGCTTTAGAGAATTATTGCAAATTTGAGTTTCTCAGTGATGAAAAGCGCTACTGAACTAAAGATCATTTAAAAAGTCAGTCATCGGATACATTAAATTTACACTTGTTTTTGTCCCTGGCACACAGCTGTGTCCATTGAGGTTGTCGCTGAATCACTCCATGGACAGAAGGACTTTATTGTGCTCCCATGGAAAGCAGATTATTATCTTCTGCAGAATTTGGTGGTCATTTAGACTGACATGTAGGATTAATATTAAATATCTGTAACACAATGGGAAGGATGTATGTTAAAGCAGCTAGAATCAACATTATTTTTTTTCCAACTCAGTCACTTTTGGACTAATGTTTTATTTCCAAGCTAATGTAAATACAAGGTGAACAACTGAATTATATGCAAAACCTTCATGCTGATTGTCTAAAGGCAAAGCAGCAGTAGATTTTTTTTTAAAAAAAACCGTGTAAATGATGGGATTTTCTAAGACTGTAGATAAATTAAAAATGGCTTTCAAGGCTGTGGTGGAAATTTAAGGACAACCTCGGACTTAACAAAGCAGGCTGAGAGTTGTTAGGCTCCTTAGATGTGTGGGAAACTTGTTGAACATTTCTTTGAAAATGGAACGCTATTAATAATAGTTCCATTGAGCGATCTTGCCATCTGTGAGACATTAACCCAGAGACCCTCCTTCTCTTTTCAGGCTGGACAATTTGCTTAATATGGCCTATGGCGTAAAGAGGTAATTAGAATTCCACAGATTGCCAGATGTCCGTGTTGGCACAGATTGGTGCTACAATTTATTTTTTTTAATTCACTAACTTTATTTTTTTTTTAATTCCTTCTTTTCTTCCACCAGCATGTCAAATTCTTTTTAAGTTTGGACTTCAGTTGGTTTTGTTACTTTCAAGGCCACACACGCAAGCTCTGTGGGTTTTTTTCAACTTTGTTTTATTTACAGGTGGGCTTGACAAATGGTTTAGGTGCAACAGCTACAAGCATTCAAACTGCAGTCTCCTGCTTAAAACAGTGCTTTTTCCAAAATCAAAGCTATTGACTTAATTTTGTAACTGATCTCTGACCCAATAATGGAAAACTTAACGTCAAAAACAGAATTATGCCTCTGTTGTCTAAAGGAGGTTAAGACCTCCTCTCTCCTGCATCTGGCATCAAAAGTTTGACTCAAAAATGTAGCTGTGTGCACCTTAATCAGCCCTAAGTTTCTTTTGTTTACAGGTTTAATTCTCTGAAATTTTCTCAGTGCTTGACACTTTTTGTTTAAAGTAGCTCTGTGTGTGTGTATGTTCACGCATGTGTGGTAAAGCTCAGCTGATTTGTAAATGTTAATGCTGTTTCGTGAGAATGTTCCATGTTTAATCCGATAGCTGCTATGAGTTGATGTGTTGTTAGTGTCTCTTCTCATGGCACACTTCAATGCAAGCGAACCTAACGGCAAAACAAAGGTCTAGTCTTATTCCTGACGTTACAGTAAGATGTCCAGCCGTCCCCCACAATTAAGATGAGAAAATACTTAATCTTCTGAAATGGTCTACTCACCACAGTTGAAAATAAGTTGAGCTTTCCTAAAGCTCATCCTGTAAAATGGTATGGTAAGTATCTCTTTACGCTAGCTAGTAGTGGACCCAGGTTAATACCTACAGCCATGATAGCTGTCGCATAGATCAGAAATCTGAAGATGCTTACAGAAGCAATAGTACCAAGGGACGCAGCGTGTCTTCACGGAAGCACTGCTTCTGGTGTTTATCAGGACGTTTGTTACATCTGTGACACCGTTCCTAGTCAGGGTGATACAATGAGTCAGAACTTACCGCCTGATCTGATCGCACACAGATGCTTCAAGATCTCTGCTCTTTGTTTGTTCCGCGATAGATTGCCAGAAGCATGGCAGATATCGCAGCCGCAAGTACCTGTTGGGTACCAGTCAGTGTTGGAAGGATGCGTTTGTTCCCAGAGTTTCCCTGGGTTTTCACTGCTGTTTGCCTGCAATTGGACTGGCATTTGGTGCAGGACAAACAGGACTTAGTCTGAATTACTCAGCATTTGAATACAGATTTCGTTACCTGTAGAAGGGAGTGAGGTACTTGCCCTTATAGGTTGTGTGTTGTCTTTTAATATTCAGGTGCTGCAGTGTTAGTCTTACATGACAGCAGTGTCGAAGTTGTTTTGTAGACATCTTAAATGAGATCTTATTCCCTCCCAGCAAATCTTGAAAATTTGTACTTGCACTATCAAACCTTATGTTTATAGGGTCACAAAACCTCCATGTGGATAAACATTCCTGACACATCTGTAGGCTAGTGTGTTTGAGAGTCAGTGCTTGCTTTCCCTGAGTTAAGTGTGCAGTACTGATGAGAAGTGTGTTGGTGTGGAACAAAGGTCTTATTGATGCTAATTTCAGATCACCTACTGGTAGCAAAGCTCCTTACACAATAGGTTATCTTGGTTTGTGTCAATAGACTCACACTAGTTCTGTGCCTGCTTTTTGGATTTACAGCAGCTCCTGTGGTCATGGTGCAGAAGTAGTTGAAACCCACATTGCCTGAAAACCTTTAGGAGCTAAAGCTGCTCTTCAGCACAGCATTCCAAACTGCGTGGCATGCACAGCTCTGCACTGTACAGCCCTCACAAGAGCATCACTTACAGGGTAGTCTATATGATAGTGTTGTGCTTCACGTTAAATTTAAATGTTGTGGAAACAGTGTTTGCTGGCTGATAAATATTGACACTTGTCAGCAGTGGCCTTAAAGTCCATTTTCCCAATTCCAGAAGTTGAAGCAGTTTAGCTAGTACAGGCTCTTGGTCCAGGCATCCTTTACCATGCCACCTACAGCCTTGTCCGGCTGTCTTTGTCTTCAGCATCTGTGGAAATACTGTGGGGTGAGAGCCATGCTGAACCACTGTGATGATGTTATTAGTTTCTGTTTGTGAGAGAAACTAAACCATGTTGAGAGGGGGATTTGCAAAACTGAAACTCAGTTGGAAAGCTGCCACATTTTTACTAAACTGACTGCAGACTTGTTTGTATGTCTGAGGACACGATGCTGTGAGCATTTGTGAACCTCTCATAGCATAGCAGCACCTCAGTTTAAGATGTAGATTCCAACCGGTGTTTTGCCTCAAATATACATGTAAAGTGCCATCAGGAGTCAACAGAACGTTGAGCAACCATCAAGTGTGCAGTTTCCTTTATGGTTAGTTAATACACACTTCTTAATGCTGTGCGGATCACTAGATGCGTGTGGGACTATTACAAGTGTAAAAGGGGAAGGTTTGGAGACAGTCAGAGCTCATTCAGCAACACTGAATCCCCCCCCCAGTCATCACTCAGAAAATTTGAGGAATTATCATTCACTTCTGATATTAAAACCATTCATATTGAAGGTACATACGAAGCTGGAGTTTTATTAAGGCATTTCCTCTGTGCAGTTGTTACTTTAGAACATATCCCAAAGTGTAGCTTCAGAAAGCATGTCACTTTTTGCAAACTGATGAAAGGAAAATTATGTTGATCCTGAGGGCTGATACTGCTTAACATCTTCATTAATAACCTGAGTCACGGGCTGCAGTGTGCCCTCCTTGCATTAACGGGTGACTCTAAATTGGAGAGGGAGCAAGGGCAGCCGCTGTGCTGTTGGCCACGGCTGTCACTAGAGAGACCTTAACGAGCTGGAGGCTCGTAGTTAAATTCTGGGAAGGGAAATGCAGGGTTTGGCCCCCTTGACTGCGGTCT
Source organism: Rhinopomastus cyanomelas (assembly GCA_013400115.1). Classification (NCBI taxonomy): domain Eukaryota; kingdom Metazoa; phylum Chordata; class Aves; order Bucerotiformes; family Rhinopomastidae; genus Rhinopomastus; species Rhinopomastus cyanomelas. The sequence goes on along the minus strand of VXBP01007926.1, from coordinate 387,814 downwards.
TCAGATGCCTACCACAGGTGTTAGAAGGATGATGAAGCTGGCTTTTCTCAGAGGTCAAATGCAAAAGGACAAGGGTCAACAAGGTAGCAGGTTGCAGCAGGGGGAAGTCCAGCTGAACGTGAAGGAAAATTGATCACATGAGGAGGATGGAGCCCTAGAGTAAGGGCTGCAGCAGTTAATGTTCCCATCCTTCATCCTTTCAGCTTTCTTCTGCAAGGCCATGAGCAGCAGATCTAATTTGAGAAGTTGACTTTGCTTTAAGCAGGAGGTTGATCAGATGATCTCCTGCCCAGCCTATGCTATTCTGTGATGGTTCTGTGTTCAAACATACTACTTGGAACTAGCTTCCTGATGAAGATACCCAAGTTCAAGAAAACGGGTCTTCAAAGACAGTGGCAGGGTGGAAGTTTGGGTGCTGTATCAGATTTCTAGGAGCTTTGTCTTTCTGCACTGACCATAGGAAGAACCTAAGAGCCTGCCAAGGGCGTGCAGTCTCACGGTACAAAAGCATTAATTGATACGCTCGTTAATTTGTGCACCATCCAGTCTAACATAAAACAACCTGCAGGTTCTAACTGACAGGCAGCTGAATATGAGTCAGCAGTGTGCCCAGGTGGCCAAAAAGGCCAATGGCATCCTGTCCTGTATTAGAAACTGTGTCCAGCAGGAGTAGGAATGTGATTGCCCCTCTGTACTCAGCACTGGTCAGGCCACATCTTGAGTACTGGGCCCAGTTTTGGAGTTTTGGGCCCAGTTTTGGAGTTTTGGGCGCCTCAGTATGAGGGAGACATTGAGGTGCTGGAGTGAGTGCAGAGGAGGTCAACAAAGCTAGTGAAGGGCCTGGAGAATAAATCTTATGAAGAGAGATTGACAGAGTTGGAGCTGTTTGGCTTGAAGAAGAGGAGGCTTGGGGGAGACCTCATTACTCTCTACAGTTATCTGAAAGGACATTGTAGAGATGTTGGTGCTGGTCTCTTCTCACAGGTAATTAGCAACAGAACCAGAGGGAAGGGTTTCAAGCTCCAACAGGGGAGGTTTAGAGTAGACATCGGGGAAAAAATTCTTCCCAGAGAAAGTGGTCAGGCCCTGGAATGGGCTGCCCAGGGTGGTGGTTGTCCTCATCCCTCAGTGTGTTTAAAAGTCACTGAGGTGTGGTGGTGGAGGATCTGGTTTAGGGGTGAACTTGTAGAGTAGGGTTGATGGTTGCACTCCATGGTCCCAAGGGTCTTTTCCAACCTGAATGATTCTGTGTTCTACTTTACAGTCACTGCATAAATCATCTCTTTGTGGCCAGCTTTAGAGCTGCTTTATTAACTGGGTTTTTTTCTCTGTGTGCGTCAGTTAGGGACTATCTTAGGAGATGTCTCTAAATCTAACAGTATTTTTAGGTGAAGATGCTACCATTATAGCTAAATCATGACAGTGGCATTTCATATTGATTTTTAAAATAAGCCATGAAGTTTGTTTGGGTTTTTCACTGCAGTCTAGTAAGAGGTGAAGCATTAGAGCTCCCTTGCCCTAAAACTATGTTATTTTAGTGGTGGGAATAAGTGGCAAATACCTGCAGGCCTTTTTAAATGAGGTTCATAGCAGCATGTGCAGGCCCTTTTGACTTAGATTGTCCTTAAGCATCTCCTTAATTCTGCCTCTGTATACATCTTAAGTAGGGCTTATCCTTGAAAGGAGGTGCCTTTATGCCCCAGTCTGGTCTGAATGCTTAGTATGCAGCTCCCCTCTGCCTTAATAGGAGGTAGAGATGGAGGGTAGCTGTGTAGTCACCTTTCAGGGATAGGATCAAGAGCCTTCATTAACATCACCTTACTTACTTTAAAGTCTTGGTTCCATGTAGCTTGTGCCAAGAGATATATTTAGAATAGACCCCTCTTTTTACTTGGTAGGTTTTCTCCGATCACAATTGATGGTATGACGAGCCTTGTCGGAATGAATATCCCTGGTCACACTGGGACTGGATGGTGCATCTTCGTCTACAACCTGTCTCCCGACTCAGACGAGAGCGTGCTGTGGCAGTTGTTTGGTCCCTTTGGAGCAGTCAATAATGTCAAGGTGATCCGCGATTTCAACACCAACAAGTGCAAGGGATTTGGCTTTGTCACCATGACCAACTACGACGAAGCCGCCATGGCAATTGCCAGCCTTAATGGATACCGTTTAGGAGACAGAGTATTGCAAGTTTCCTTTAAAACCAATAAAACCCACAAATCCTGAATTTCATATCCTTACTTACTAAAATATATATATATAAATATATATACGAACAAAACAAAACAAAAACTCTTCAAGGCTTATATTCAACCATGGACTTTATAAGCCAGTGTTGCCTAAGTATTAAAACATTGGATATCCTGTGAGGAACAGGAAAGGATTTTATAATGCTTAGAAAAAAAAAAAACAAAAAACAAAAACCTTTGATGCATTGAATGTTCTTTCATAGCTGTCGTTGTTGAATATAATATACATAGATAACAATGTGCAGGGATTTTTACCCGGCCAGCTAGTTTTACTACCTTCCTTGAAGGTGGGTCTTTTTAAGATGACCATTCACTCATTTGAAAAAAAATAATAAAAACAAACAATTTTTACAAACTAATGGGATTAAAAGCGAGAAAAAAACTTTTGTTTCCTTTTCTTTTTTTTTTGTTTTTCAAAACATTGAATCAGATTGGTAAACCCCCCACGTAAATTTAAGAGGAACAGTAACAATTGAAAAAAGCATAATTTTGCAACTAAATTTTGATTATTTTTTTTTTTTTTCCTTTTTTTCTTTTGTATCATGTGAACTAAACAGTCTTCTGTTAGGGAATGGGGTTACAGGGGGATACCTGATGACATAACAATTTAAATAACATTAACAATGTTGCCAAAGAGGTGGTCTCTTTGCTGAAAATGGGTTTCAAGAAAAATCTATTTTTATAAAATATAAAGAATTTTTACAAGAGAATCTGGATTTGAGAAAAAATATTTTGACTGGCTAATTTAGGGGAAATTGACAACTTTGTCATGTTCATACTGCACTGGTAACTTTTTAGAGATCAAGATGTGTGTTTTAAACTGGATTAGTAGATTGTTTTTTGAAGGATGGGCTACAAACAGATGATCTTCGTATCTTTTCATAGCATGTAATAAAAATATTAAATACAGTACGGGAGAGTGTTCTTCCCAGGCACGCAGTTACCCACAGTCAAAACCCAAAAGCAAGGAGATGAGTTGCAAGACGGTTTTTCTTTAAGTCATCAGTATGGGATATCAGCAGAACAAAAGTTTAAAAGAAATTAATTTGTTGATCAAAAACTTCCTTGGTTTGAGCAGTAGGTGCTACAAAATTATTTACATATCTTAGTATCATAGTTAAATGTAATGTGTTTAGAAAAAAATACATTTGCTTTAAATTTGTTAAGAATTTTCCAATTCACTTTATAGCCCAAGCTAATATAATTGGGCTGTGTTGGCACATTTGGAACACTGTTTATGTTGCTTGAAACACTTATTTATTTAATTGCCGATGTGATGCATATGGCCAAAATCAAATATAGCTAGTTTGGCTAGTCTACTTATTTGTTTACTTAAACTATGGGAAGAAGCATATTATTGTGTCATTTTGTTGTGTGTGTATGTGTATATATAATATAAATATATNATATATATATATATAAAGTTATTTTTTCTTTTGGTTAATTTATTATAAGTTGTAACACTTTGCTAGTTTTGTTTGTATATGTCTTAAAATGTTTTCTTATGATACTTAAGTGACAGAGGTATCAAGGTAACTTGTGTAGAAATATTGTTTGATATATTGTCATGTTTGTTGTGAATATTTTTTCTTACTGCACAGTAGAAAAGAAAACAACTGGGTCTTTATTTTAATGTAATTCAGATTGGGGAAAACAGAGCTAAGGGAACAAAATGACTGAGGGGGTGCTCTCCCATGTCCAGTGCACTGATCATTTTAGTATGTTTGTGCTTTGTATGGTTATATATTTAAAACAAAAAAGGGTCATGCTCTTCCCTGAGTACTAGAAACAGTTACTCGCTATGCATAATCTAGTTGATAGTTAAATTTGCTATTGCTTTTCTTGTCTTGTTATATAAAATCTTTTCAATACAAGTTTAGTCTTAATGGTAATAAAACGTTATGGTTATTTATAACTTGTGCTTATTTTGTGCATTTTTTCCATGCTATACCCACTAACTGCATGTAGACTAAGTATTGTTTTTTCACACTGAAGAGGCAAACTTTTGTAGTAGACAAATAACTAAAGCAAAAGGCTGCATCATAATTTTATCAGTTTTTTACTTTAACAATGTTAGATTTTAGTTTAAAGGAACACTCATTCAATGTTCAGGGAAACCTTTATACATCATCTGCTATGAATGAGCGCAGTTTGCTGGGAAAGTTTTGATGCATTTGCTAAGCATTAGTGGGGAAGGCATGTCAGAATCTTTTCTCTACGATGTGTTTTACTATCTGAATAATAATAATAATTTAAAAAATCTTTCTTAGGACCAGGCAGTTGTATACTTTAGTTATAATGAATGACTTCATGTTAACCTTGCTAGTTTAGATCATTTCTGAGGGAAAGTATTGTAAATGTTTTTTTCATAACCTTGTTGTGTTTGAATTATTTGTACTTTAATTGTCCAGACAATAAATGAAAGTGTGTAGAATGGCTATGGACTTTCCACCTTTTTAACCGTGTTGTTTTAATAATCCCAGCCACACCTCGGACGAGGTGGATGTTAGAGCCTGATTTCAGAAGCAAGGTGTCGTCAAGAGAGAAATGTACTAGTCAAACCAGATGAGCATATTCATTATTTGTTTTTCCTTCTGAAGCTTAGAAGGAATTGGCCGTTTAATATGTTGAACACCAAATACCAAACTGTAACTGTAACTTTATTTATTTGAATGTGGAAGATACTGAAGGATTTCTACTATATATACAGTATTTTTACACAATGGAAATATTAACTCAGTCAATATCAACACTTAACAAAAGTAGCGAGCAAATTTCAGCGTTAATACAGTTTTTAAGCCATCATTTAGTTTGACTTTTCTATGAATATGCTATGAATGTCATGCTATATGAAACAGTGTACATATCTGCTGTACCACAGTATATATGGTCACATTCCAAATTTGGTTCTTTTCACCATGTGTTATATAACTAGAATTGGTACTTCTTTCAGTTGACTTGTTTGAATCCCATTAATACAAATATTCACTTCATGTTTATGTTCTGTAACATTCACTAATTGAGAATATGTACCTTGTAAAACTGCAGCGTTGGATTTCGTAACTGAGATTAGGAAAACTATATCAGGGCTGGATGGACTGTGTGGTTCTTCAGCTCCTTCACCTATTAATAAACTCGTGTTTTTGTGAGATTAAGTTACCATGTTGATTATAATAATTAATTTCAGGCCACAGAATGAGTTGGTTCTTAAGTTCACAGCTTGCTCAAGTGATCCTTAAATCACCCTCACCACACCATAGTGAAGTGCCCAAGTGACTGATTTGCTCTGTTTAGAGATTTGGCTCTGAAAAACATCATCTTCCATCAGTCTATATATGTATAGTCACACACTTGGGATGATATACATATATACATACACTTGCAGCACAGTGTGACATACACCAGCCCATTCTTTTAGAAACTGTTTTTTCTGTTCTAAAAAAAAAATCATAGTAAATAGTGGGTTTTATAAAATAACACCACTAATGTTGCTTAATTTTTTTCATGTCCTTTCTTCTGTACACCTCACCCTGCCAGAGGAGTGAGATGGAAGTGGCCATACAGTCTAGATGCAGTCAAAGCAGCCATGACTGTACACACTGGCATTTTGTAGTTGACCTCCCAACGATGGTTTTGAAGCAGTTAGTTACCCCTTTCCACTTAAAGCTTCTGCATCTCATTCATGTACCTGTTTCTCCATTCTGCATATCGTGCGGAATGAAATCTCACACACGTAACACAGGAGGAAGGACTTTGCCAGTTTAAGGATCTGGTATGTAAAATTGAGTACCCTTTTGAGAGCATCCCAAATACCTTCTGGGTGAAAGTGATTACAGACAAGCCCTTCGTTTCACAGCACTGATCCTGTCTGAGCACTTTTAAGTCTTATTGAAACACAGTTTCTGCCCAGCTGGGATCAGAACCAAATTTCACTAACACTCATTCAAAGTAATCAAGTTTTATATTTCTTTCCTGAAAGGGTAATCACTCTTTCTGCAATTAGCAAGCCTGCTGCATAAATGGAAAATCACCTGGGGGAGGGTGTTTCAAGTGCATTCACTTTATATTCCACTTCAGTCTACCTTGGGCACAGTAATGGGCTGTGAATGAAGGGGGTGGGGGCAAGTGTTGAGAGTGATGGCTGGCATATTCAGAACAGCAGTGAGCTGCTCCTGAGTGCTTTGCAATGGGATGTCAGCTTACCTGGTGCCACTGAATGTGTAGCTGCCAAATGCACACAAGTCCTCTGTTCACACTGATTTTTGTTTCCATTGGGGTGGTTGGGAGGGGGGCCTGGATGCTCCTAGCAGATTATGGGGAGATGTCCTGGGCAACTCACCTGTTTCCATCACCAGCAGCAAAAGCCAGGCAAGGCTGTTACCTCATGCATCTCGGTTACATGACCACAGATAGATGAGGTAAAGCCAGGTCAGTGTGTGATGACAGGGAAGATTTGCTCGCTGCCCTGGAGGGCCTGCAGACTGAGCTCGCTGCACAGAAGTCATTTACTGTGCATACAGAGAAAAATGAAAGGAGATCAAATCCAGCATAACTTCTCGAAAGCTCTGACATCTCACACTAATCCGGTATCTCTCTTCTAAAAATAGCTGGCTGCTTAAACCCAGAAGATGTGATGGAGGCAATCCAGCTGAGCTTTAGTAACTCATAAGGGAACAAATCACTTGGGGACCAACAGGAGCTTCAGTAGGAAGGAAACAAAAAGCAGCAACCGCATGCAGACACATTACCCACATCCCATGGGGTGCTGCTTCTGGGCATTGCTGCAGTGCAGCCCAGTGCGAAGGAAACTGCTTTCATCCCAGTGTGCCCGCGTGGTACTTCCAACAATGTGGAGAATCTGCATGGTGCTGCAATGGGCACGTTCGAGGCCATTCTTTATTCCCCTTAAACCTAAGACCACCATTTCAAAAAGCCTGTCCTCTGGAAATTTACCAGAGATGAGCAACAGAAGAGGCTGGAGAAAGAGAAGTGACCAAAAGGATGGGTCAGGAGGCAAACTAATTTGACTTGCCCATAACTAAGGACATCTGGCTGGTTCTTTCTGACTGTCAGATTAGCGTTTTTCTGAACTAATCTTTCAGTAGAAATGATTGGGAATACAGGGGCAAGGATACACACACAAAATTGAACAGCTGCTTTCAGACAAGGCTTGAAGTTCTGTCTACCGCACTCTTAAGGTTTCACTGATGCTCCCAAGCACCAGTCCAGCATATTTTAAAATACCAAGTCCCTTAAAGGACTTTCATTTTGGGTTTAATTCAGATCTGAGATACTATAAGACTGCAAGTTATTACGCAGTAGCAAAAAATGAAAATGTAAAACCTCTATCCTGTCTATTCCACAAGAAATTTCTAATCAGTGGGGTTTGGAGTTGCTAGCAATTCTGACCCAACTGTTGCTGCTTACTGAGAGACAACCCAAGGCTGGTTCACATCCCAACAGGCACACACCAGACACACTGCAAACCAACATGGCAAGTAGAGTGCTGGTACGTTACAAATTCCTGAAGCCTTCAGCATTCCACACTGTTTCGGGGTGGGCATGAGAGGTTTGTCACCAAAACCAGAGTCTTGATCCCAAACACTCCATCAGCCAGCTCTTAGGTCTCTTATGCTGCCATGGCCCCCACGCTTCTTTAGTGCAACACCTTCCTTGCCAAAGCAGCTACACCAGCAGTTCCTAGCCAGCCCTGGGTGTCCTGGGGTGATCCTGCCCACTAGCCTTGCTCCCACGTGTGGAGGGCAAGAGAGGTGGGTTTTATTTGCTTCTTTGTTGGTATCCACAGTGGCTTAGGGGAAGCACGCTGGGTTTGCCCCTTCCCAGGACAGTTACGTGGACGCCATCGTAGTTGAAGACTCATCTGCTCTGCTACACAAGATTATTGTGAGGCTGTTGAGCCTGGAAGTGCCTGACCTACCCTAGAGTTCTCTGCTCAGCTTCACCTTTTTCCTCTTTCTCCTCCAAGAACAAGATGGAGGAGCCTGGGGTGGCTGCACGGATGGGTGCAGGCCACCAGTGGGGGCTTTCATAAAGACACTTTTCACATTAGGAGGAAACACAAATCCCTTAACCTTTGCCCATAAGCATACACAATGCCTTTGAAAACCATTATGTAAAGTTAAATCCCTGCTAAGGAAAGAATCATAGAATCATTAACGTTGGAACAGATGTCAGAGATCAAGTCCATCTGTCAACCTGGTGCCACCCTGCCAACTAAACCTGTTCCTCAGGGCCACATCTACTCATTTGCTGGACATCTCCAGGGATGGTGATTCCACCTCCTCCCTGGGCAGCCTGTTCCAACCCCTGACCACTTTCTGTGAAGAATTTTCCTAATGTCCAGTCTAATCCTCCCTCGACAGAACTTGAGGCCATGAAGAGACCGACCTCCACCTCTCTACACCCTCCTTTCAGGTAGCTGTAAAGAGCCATAAGAAAACCACCAAAGGAAAAGGGGCTTAATTCAAGGCCTTTGTGCTGTGGATCACTGGGTGTGATTAAACTGCCCCGTCACCCACTTCCATAACAACATCTGGGTTACCTGACACTAAGGCTCAAAATACATAACTGAAGTGACTTTCAAACACACGAGATCATTAGGTCACCAGTTCATGCTTTCAGGACTTGCTAAAAGCAACACTTGGACTTTTCTTCCCTTATGTTTAGTTGGAATCACAGAATTCTTGAGGTTGGAAAAGACCTCTAAGATCATCCAGCCCAGCCTGTGACCTAACATCACTACATTGGCCAGACTAAGGGCCACAGCCAGTCAGTCCTTAAACACCTCCAGGGATGGGGACTCCTCCAGTGCCCTAGGCAGGCCCTTCCAGGGTCTGATCACCTTTAGGAAAGGCTTCCTAACATCCAGCCTAACCCTCCCCCAGCAGCTTCAGGTCCTGCCCTCTCATCCTGGCACTAGTTGCCTAGATTCAGGTTAGAGCTTGAATCCCACTTGACTACAACCTCTCTTCAGGTAGTTACAGAGAGACAAGGTCCCCCCGCGTCTCCTCCAGGTTAAACACCCCCAGGTCCCTCAGCCTCTCCTTGTGAGACTTTTTCTCCAGTCCCTTCCCCAGCCTCGCTGCTCCTCAGGACTCACTCCAGCCCCTCAATCTCTTTTCCTGAAGTGAGGGGCCCAGAACTTCCCCCAGTACTCAAGGGGAGGCCTCACCAGTGCCCAGTACCGGGGAAGAATTCCATCCCTAGTCCTGCTGGCCACACTGTTGCTGATAATTGCAATGGTCCTAAACAAAACAACACACAAGGATTAGCCTTTCCCAAACAATACCATTCTGATTTTTAAATCAGCACATGAGACACCTAATTAATTTTGTAGGATAAGGAATCTTGCAAATATACAGCAGTACACCCACACATCACCATCTGCTGCAGAGAATTAAATGTACAACTCACAAATGAAATCCTGCAAAGTTGGTGCAAAAAGGTCCTTGCTTGAATTTAAACAAGGCTGTGGAAACCTGCAAACACATTGCAAAAGATCATGAAAACAATAACAAATTTGTCCATCTGTGAGTCAGTTCTAGCAGGGCTGGGGTTTTTGTTTTGTTTTTTAATACGGGTGTATTTGCAGTGGTTCTTGCAGCTCATGGTGCAAATTGTGTCAAGAGTGTTGGAGCTCTTCTTCTCCATGGAGTTGCTCCCAACAGGCTCCATGGTACCACACCAGGTCTTCCACGCCTGGGAGGAAGCAAAACAACAAAAAAACCCCAAAAATCCCACAAGAAATCTCTGAGTTTTTTGTCACTTTCACTTCAGCCACTCTTTTTTTAAACAAAAAAAAAATCAAATCTGGCAATTGTTGTGAATGTTTTATTATTAGAGCTATTAACAAACACTATTCTATTGAAGAGAGGAAAAATAAATATCAACAACTCCTGCTGCCATGAAAACTCTGACAAACACGAATAGCTGCATCCCTTTGACTCCTCCAAAGCCAAGCATTCATTTTCTAACTCTGCCTCCTCATTTTCTTCTAATGCACTGGTTTGAAAGGCGCTTCTAGTTTTACACCTAATAGAACCACGTGATTCCAAGTCTGTCTGCTGATCTCCTGTACTGAGGAACAGCTATGAATCTTCATAGCCCAGAAACCCAATGAAGTCTCTTGACCTCAAACACACCAGTAAAAGGTGCGGTTACGTGTGAGAAGGCTGGGGCGGACAGAGCAAAGCTCTTTGTGCAGCTGCAGCCCCTGTCTTTTCTGTGCTTGGCACCTCAAGTGTTCACTGACAGCCCCAGGCTTTAAATGACCCTGGGACCTGCTCCTCACACCCTCACCAGCTGTACACCTCAAAAAAGTTATCTTTTGCAGCATTAGGATGATTGAAGCCCCACCAGTGAACCCTGAACTGCAGATGCCCTTCTCTCTTTTTCCTTTGCTTTTTTTTTTTTTAAATAGGGTGCTAGGAAAGCAGATTGACGTTTCCTTTGGTTGCTGCTTCACTTTATCAACAAAAGAGCTACAAACACTCCATCTCAAAGCACACACGATGCTACCGAGCCCATCAGCATCTGGAATTCTACCTGTGCATCCCTGACACCGTAAGGGTACGTAGGAAATAGAAGGTACATCATCCTGCTGTCACAGCTAAAAACTGTTCTGGGTTGTTGTTCTTTTTGGCAGGGTTGGGGTTTTTGGTTGATTTTGTTGGGTGTTTTTTTTCCCCCTAAACCTTTTCTGAGATTCCTGCGGGGTTTTTTTACAAGTACTTATCCTCTCACACACCTGGGAAGAGCTCTCGGTACACACGCCCCGAGTATAATTTATGCTGAGGGGGCCGTTGCGTGTTTAACTCAGATAAAGTGCCTCTGTAATTAAGAATTGCAGCATCAGAGGTGCAAGGCGCATGGAAATCTGCGGGAAGGATCCTATCGGCTAAATGGATGCCGCTGAAGACTATTTAAAACCACAACCTAATCAGAAAACGGCGCATATACACGTATTTATATCAATATCACAGAACCCGTTGACATCCTCAGCACTGCTAACATCCTAACTAGAAGCCGACTGAACGCAGCTGCCTTGGGCGCACTCGCATGCATAAAAAATTGAGTGTCTTGATTAATCACTTAAAGGTGCTGAATCATGGGCTTGCAGCCGCGCTGGCATAGCCTTGGCTATTGACGGGAAACCCTCAGCATGGGATTTAGATGAATTTCTGTCAGCTGGTCCCCAGACCTGTATGGCCCTTATCTTTGCCAGCACTTTTATGGGAAATAGAACCCCTGTCCTGAAAAATGAGCCTTGTCAAAGGGGTGGAAGGCTGTGTTGTATGAGAAAAGAGGCCAAAGGTAAGTGTTAAAAGGGAAGCAGATCTTAGAAGAGTCGGTAGGAAAACTGTGAGCAAGAAAATGCTTGGAAGCCACCTCCAAGAAAGACAGCTAGAGACCCCAGGCTGCCCAGCCACACCAAGCAGCAGCTGAAGGTGGATTCAGACTTGAGCCAACCATGTCTGAGATTCAGCCACACCATCAAGGAAAGAGTAGGAAAGGGTGAGGAATATATGACATGGGTGGAGGTGGAAAGCACAAGCATCCAGACAGTCTAACAGAAAGTTGCATTGTCAAAGCCACTGCAGCACCAGTGCAGCCCTAGCAGGGGAATGGGAGCATTTCTGGCTCCTTGGGCATAAACTACCTTGCCATGAGTTTTTAAGTCAGAGATACTAGAAGATAAATACCTTCCCTTAACACATAATGGGCAATATGTCCAGAAAAGAAAGATACATAGGGGATATATGTGTTTAACCTGACATTCACGGGGGAAGTTCTATGCATGGCTCATCCTGCTCAGTGTCCTGCAAGCTTCATGTCTTCTCAGGAGGGCTGCAGGCTTTGGGAGAATGAGCTTCCTTCCCATATCAGCCTGTGTCTGGAGAAAAACAGTTCTTGGAAACAATTCCCTGCGCCCTACAGAGCCCCTGTGCAGTAGCCCTGCTCTCTGGCCTCATGTGCCAGGCGGGAATGGTCCTTCTTGTCATCTCCTATCCAAAAATATTACCCCTTGCTTGGACCTTTAGGTGAGATAAACAGGCAATGCTCCTCAGTAGGATGCTGGCCCAGCTGCCTTTCTGCTAGAAAATGAACAACTGTTTGGTTAAATAAACGAAAATGTGAAATGGGACAAAGCCCTGCTGAGAACTGGAGAGCCAGAGCCTTCAGTTGCTGCCTTCCTCACCACCTTTCTCCCACCTGCCCACACTGCCCTGCAGATGGAGGACGTGGTTGGGAGGAAAGGCCTTGGGGAACCAGCTCAGGCAGGAGAGGGGTCCCTGAGGAGCTTTCTGGCCCAGCAGAGCATAATAGAGAACCATGATGACACATTTGCCAAATCCCTCCTGCCAGGCAGCTGGTCAAAGCTTTTGCTTTGCTTTTTCAAAGCGTGAGCAAAGTGTCCTTGAATGGGAGTCTAGAATAAAAGGAAAGGAGGGCGAGCAGCCTTTGTGCCAAACCTCTTATATTTTCTCCACAGTGTGACTCTTCTGCACTCGTGAATGATCATATTAACATGTATTAGAGGAGTTCATGTGCCCGTAATGGAAGAAATTGTCAAACCACAGTAGCTTATCTATTAAAATAGCCAGAGAAATAATATCATGTCGGCTGAATTATAAAGAGGATGCTGAACAGGTTGTTCACTGTCTGAAGCCTGGATAGCTTGGGCTACATATATAGGTATTTCAACATGAACTGACTTTGTGGGTATTTTCAATTTTAAAAGATAAAATACTGTCCTATTCCATGTCATAAACTAAGTTTGTGCAGTGGAACAGATTTTTACACCTAAGTTAATACCTCTTGAGAATAAGAGGTTTATAATGGAAATGCTGACAGACTCTTAACTATAGCACTGGGATCTCTCTCACTATTATGACCAGATAAACCAACAAGGTAATTCAATGTATTGTTCCAGCTCCGAGACACTAACACACTACTTCTGGTCCCAGGTGCTGAGGGAAAGTTAAATATAAAACTTAATGAAGCTGCAGTGACTGACTACAGGCGTGGATGGTTGTCCCTGCACTGGGGAAAGGTGAATTACTGTATTGGGAAGGGGTCTGAAAGGCAGGTAGTGACCGGCTGATTTAAGTGCAAGCAGTGCCTGGAGCCTCCTGAAATTCTCCTCAGCTGAAGCCAAATGGCTGGGTAAAGGCACCAAGCTGTAAGAGCCAAACCCTTCTTCTGCACAGCTATCGGACCAAGAATGGCACAGCCATGCGGAGCCCTTCAATGCACCCAGCACGCCTCCACACACTCAGTGCTGTCGACATAAGCAATGCTCACTGGGACTGGGGCATGTAGCCATCCCCTCAGAATTGCCTCCGAAGTCTTCAGTTTGGGAACTCAAATGCTAGGGAATCAAGCTCCAATCAGAAAAGAAAAGCTGGAGGGACTTACATCTTGAGTAGAAGTTCTTCAATACAAAGGTGTTGAGGGACTGGAACAGGTTGCCCAGAGAGAGACTGTGGATGCCCCCTCCTTGGGGGTGTTCAAGGCCAGGTTGAACAGAGCTCTGGGTAACCTGATCCAGTTGAGAGGTGTCCCTGCCCATGGCAGAGGAGTTGGAGTACATGATCTCTAAGGTCCCTTCCAACTTGAGCCATTCTATGATTCCTTACTTTCTGTTTCCAGAGCCTTTCCCTTAGCTGCAGAGGCAGGAGGTAGCCGAGAATTGTTATAAGCCTGCATGGAGATTCTCCAGCTGGTGTCCAAATAGATGACAAAGCTGTCAGCAGCAGCAGTGCAGGTCATGCCATGGTTTAACACCCAGAACACTTTACTGCTCCCTTTTGTGCCACGTATAAGATGACTGAGGCTTCTAGGAGGTGCAGACACTGCGTCTACCTACACACTAATTCCTGCGCAAGCTTCCTGAGGTTGGTGGGCTGGTAGCACTGCCTACTGTCAAGACCGTCTGACATTTCCAATTACAAGACTCTACTTTCAGCTGCTTATAACTGTCATATTTTGACCAGTAGCTTGTCATTTTCCATCCTGGGCATCTGCCTCAGGCTGAACTTTTTTGGAAAGCTTCAGCCAAAACAATATAACTATTCCCAAGGGCAAGGCCAGGGAACAACGCGCTGTTTTGTGATGGTAAAAGAGAAAAAGAACTGACATCCCCTTCCTTAAGATGCACCACAGCTCTTTACGGTTTGGAGGGACAGGGGAGTAGAAATTTAGTCAACGTGTGACCTTTGGATTAAGGATGTGTCTTTTCATTACTGCTGTGAAAATCTCTGCAAGTGTGGCCGAGTGAAAGCATTTGGATAAAGTCCAACCCGGCTTCCTCAGCAAAGACTTTGTTCAGTGGGAATCCTAAAAGCTCCGAGGATCCTGACCTGCCAGGCTCTTCTTGGCACTTCCAGAACGGGGTAGCCCCATCCCACCAGAATTCCCTTTGCAGCACTCCCCATGGTGCACCACAATTTATGCCTGGGTGGAGAACCAGATGAGACACTGCCTGTGGTCACAGCTTCTTGCTGCTGCGCTGTGCCTGCAGTCACCTGTTCTGGCATCAAGGCCGCGAGGGGCACAAATTCAACCCTACTGGCACAAAAGCAGACTTGGCCAGGATCCTGGAGGAGCTGCAGCCATAAGGAAAGGAAGGGACATTTAGCCAAGTCTGATGGGCTGGAGGAAGATGGTGGGACTGAGCAGAAGTGCAGGAATAGGAAGTCTAATGCTGAACAAAGCAGATGGAACATCAGGAAAAGAACCCAAGCAGGGGAAGCTGGGACTAGCCAGGCAAAGAGACAGGCAAGAAAAGACAGAACTGGAACAAAGATGTGGTGAAAGGGACTAAGCAGAATGATTTGCACCCATCAGAGCTGCTGGCTTTCCAGGACTGGGAATGGGGTCCAGACTCCTGAGTTTCACCATCTGAAGGCTGCCAGGAAGAGCTGTGAGATCCCACCGTGTGGCAGGTTTTACAGCTCCTATCTCAGTGTGGCTCCTCCTGGGTGTACAGCCCACCAGCAGGAGCTGCAGCTGGAAGAGTTCCGCACTGTGGAAATGAGATGCCAAAATGAACACCATACATTTAGCAACCCTATGCGAGATGTCTGGGTTAAACGACCTTCTCAGGCTCACAGAGCAGGCTTTTGGCAGAACCCAGATCTGCAGGGCACCATTCAGATGGATGAACCAAGACAATAGCCTGTGTCCAGCCACAGTCATGACAGCCCTCTTAACTTCCATAGAACGTGAAGCGGGGACCTGAAGAACACCATCCCTCACCAACCCGTCCTCATAACGCACCCTGAAGATCAGCCTCTCCCATTCTGTGTGGCAGAAGGAGCGTGCAACACTAAGTCTGCAGCACAATTTGCAAGCACAGGTGGCGCAGGCAGCTTTTGTTCAGGGATTCCCTAAATTTTCAGTATGGGAACTCACAATCCTTCATATGTCCTTTGAATACAGACATCAAGGAGAGAGAAAATGGAGGGTGTGTTTTCCTTCTTTAAGTGGTGCCTCCTGCCTTCTCAGAGAGCTGATGTTTACTACTGCAATACATTTATTTTGAAATTCAGTTCATCTGCTGCAAGAAATTACTCAGACCATTAATTTTGGAAGCCAATGCTGAGAGATCACAAATGTTAAGAATCCTAATCATGTTGGGTCTGGGAAATTTAATGAATAAAAGAGACTTTTCATAAGCATCTCAAGCCATAATATTTTAATGCTATTGGCATTAATTAAAATATCCGGATTTTTTAAAGGAAACCTCTTCTCCCTTTAATTTTTTCACTTCTACCTTTACAGCAGGAACAATAATTTGCTAAAGCCACAGAAAGGAATAATGGCCTTTGTGGACGATCATCTCATTTATAATCATGTCATGGCAGGAACAACCTTTTGCTGAAATTTTGTTTATGCTTCAAAAAATTTCTCCCTAATAACTTCTTCCCCATCCCCCTTTCCCAAGCTCTGGCAGGGCTGGATTTGTCTTCAGTGGAAGGCTGGAAAGATAAAACTCCAGATGACGGGGCACCGCAGAGCTGGCTGGAGTCAGTCCCTGATTACTCTCACAGAATCACAGAATGATTGAGGCTGGAAAAGACCCCCAAGATCATCCAGCCCAGCCCATGACCTACTGCCACCACACCAGCTAGATGATGGCACTAAGGGCCACAGCCAGGCTGTCCTTAAACTCCTCCAGGGATGGGGACACCACCACTGCCTTGAGCAGTCAATTCCAGTGTCTGATCACCATTTCCCTGAGGAAGGGCTTCCTAACATCCAACTTAGCCCTCCCCTGGTAGCTTCAGGCCCTGCCCTCTCATCCTGGCACCAGTTGGCTGGGAGAAGAGTTGACCCCACCCCCACCTGACTACAACCTCTCTTCAGGGAGTTATAGAGGTGGATAAGGTTCCTCCTGAGTCTCCTCCAGGCTAAATGCCCCCAGCTCCATCAGCCTCTCCTCATCAGACTCCCTCCAGTCCCTTCCCCAGCCTTGTTGCTCCTCTGGACCTGCTCCAGCCCCTCGATCCCTTTCTTGAAGCGAGGGGCCCAGCACTGCCCCCAGGACTCAAGGGGAGGCCTCACCGGTGCAGAGTACTGGTGATGACCTCCTCCAGAGCACACAATAAAAAACAGACTGACCTTTGAATTCGCATTCCATCATCTGCCACCGGCACTCGTAGCTCTGTGCAGGACACCAGGGCTGTGGCTCTGGGGCAGTCCCAGGGGCTCAGAGGCAGCAGCAGTGCTCCTCTTCCTCCCACACTGACCAACCCAGCAAATACTCCATGAGGGAAGGGGGCACCTGCTCCTCTGTTTTATAGGCTAGGTGGGTTCAAGTGCTGTCCAGTTCTGAAGCCCGTAGCGCAAGAGGGGTGAGGACCTGTTGGAGCAGGTTCAGAGGAGGCCATGAAAATGATCAGAGGGCTGGAGCCCCTGTCTTATGAAGATGGGCTGAGAGATTTGGGGTTGTTCACCCTGAAGAGTGACTCTGGGAGGATGTTATAGCAACCTTCCAGTACCTGAAAGAGGATGTCAAAAGGCTGGGTAAGACTGTTCACAAGGGCATGAACCGATAGTATGAGGGTTCTGTAGCTTGGAGAAGAGGAGACTGAGGGGTGACCTCATTAATGTTTATAAATATGTGAGGGGTAGGTGTCAGGAGGATGGATCCAGGCTCTTCTCATTGTCATCTAGTGATAGGACAAGTGGAAATGAGTGTAAGCTGGAAGAGAGGAGGTTCCATATGAAAGTGAGAGGGAACTTCTTCACAGTGAGGGTGATGGAGAGTCTCCTTCTCTGGGGATGTTTAAAACCTACCTGGACATGTTCCTGTGCGACTTGGTCTAGGTAGGTGATCCTGCTGTGGTCCCTTCCAATCCCTGATGTTCTGTGTGACTCTGTGTGTGTATGGGTAATGATTTTATGCTGGAAAAGGATAGATTTAGGTTAGATATGAGGAAAATTTTTGATCTGAGGGTGGTGGATCCCTGGAACAGGTTGCCTAGAGATGTGGCGCAGGCCCCTTCCCGTTGACCGTCAGGCTGGATGGAGCTCTTTTGTAGTTAAAGATGTTCCTGCTTCTTGCAGGCAGTTTGGACTAGATGGCTTTTGGAGGGCCTTTCCAACCAAACACGTTCTGTGATTCTATGTGCTGCACACTCGACCCAAGCCTGGCTTTTCTAGGGGTCATCAGTGCACTGTGGGGCAGACAGATCATGAGTGTCTAGGTATCTACTGTTTATGCTGTGGCCAGTGGTAGCAATGCTGAACACAAAGGCTGGAGAGAGCTTTGACATCACTGTGTGGTCTTGTGAGGTGGAGCCATCCCCAGACTTGCAAGTTCAGATGAACTGAGAGAGATAAAATATTCTTCTTGTCTACAACTTTAGGCTCACAGGATTCTATTTGGATTTGTTGTTAACATCTAAATATACACTCCCTTGCTATTTATTACTAGCGGTACTTCATCACGTCTGATGCTGCTGTCACTTCTTAGAGCAACTAATTAAAGGAGGGACAGAGGAACTGATGTGTGCTGCTCAGCCACTGGGCTTGATGCTTGATGAGGAAATGGAGCCAGGGCCGGTGGGTTTTCCAGCCACCCAAAGTGCCAAAAGTGCCACAGACTGCCTTGGAAGGAACTGGCACCCAGTCAAGGCAAGGTCAGGAGCACCAAAACACCAGGCACACTGAAGCTGCTGTGCCTTCAGAAGCACATAAACAGGTATTTTCTCTTGAAAAGGCCAACGTTGTGGCCTTCTGAAAGGCAAAAACAGCATTTAGCCGTGGATCAGGGAAAGCAGAGTTTCCACAAGAACAGCAAACAACAAAAAGAGGTGGCGGCTTTTTATTTCCACCAAATTGAGCACAGTGTCCCCTGTCTCAGGGGGACTTGGCACAATGCAAAGCTGCTGCTGTTGGGCTGCTACACACCGGTGCATTGCAGAAGAGGCAAGTCACTGCTTCCTGGCAGTGTTTTCTCCTCCACAGCAAATATGCTGGTTCAGCAGGCTGCCCGGCTTGCTTGTGCTCATTTTGGTGCTGGGCACAGCCAGGTGTCACACAGGTGGGGCTGCACATAGTCACACAGGAGGCCCAGAGGGCTTTTATCTCTTTTCTCCATGCAGCTGAGAGAGCACTCAAAGGCACCTGCTGATTTTGTATGTTCGGTGCCGCAGAGAAGAAAATCAATGTGGGAACTACAGATGGCTTCGGTCTTACAGGGCAATCGGGGCTGCTGTCGGATGGAAACAGAGCCGAACTACTCTTAGTGGCTTAACTCCACTGACCGTTCTATTTTGCTTCATTATTCAAACACTGAAGACATTTCTTGTGAACACACCTGGTTCTCTCAGGTGGGAAGAGGTGAGAACAATTTCTGCATCATTTCAGACAGTAGTTTTAGTGACTTTGCTCAGTTTCAGGAAGCTTTATCTTCTCTCCAATACTAAGCACTCTTTAGCTCTTTTTTTAACCAAGCCTTGGGATCCGGTGTCATTTTCTTGTTGATTCTGCTCTCCAGTGTTATGAGCCATCCTCAAGTGTTTGTCTCGCCGCCTTCAAGACTGCACCCCTACCCAGGAAAACAGCAAGGGACAAACTTTCTGCTCTCTGCAGGTTTTTCTCCCAATAAGCCTGAAAATTATGTTTGTTTGGCTCATATTCTTAGCTTGCTACAGGTTCCCCACTGAGACCCCCTGCCCTGTCAACTGCTGACTAATCCTGCCTGTAGCAAAAGTAATCCAAACTGGGATCCAATAAAACAGATTATGTTCTCTGCTCCATTTTGGTCCTTATCCTACAGGATCAGCCTACCTGGGCGCTGCCCCAGGACAGTGCACCCAGCACTCTGCAAAGTCTCTCTGGAGCCCTCAGCAGGCCTGCAGAGCTCATGGGCACAGTAAGGGGCCCATGGGAGGTCTGTGCACTAGCTGAAGGTGATGCTGCTGATGCTTACTGAGAAGCTACTCCACGGAGCTGATGAAATTTGTTTATTTTTTAGCTTTCTTATCCTTGGCACGCAGGCAGCAAAGCAGCTCTGTATTGGATTTGACCGAGACTTCAAGGGGAGCAAACCTCTGGTTTTCCCAGAGGAAAAAATAATTTTAAAATAATTTTTAAATCATTTCAAATGTAGTAGTGATGTCCTAGAGTGATTTCAGACTCAAAACTCCGTGGCTGCCTGGCACGGCTAGGATTTGTGCAGGCCGTGGATCAGGCATTTGGCATTTGGCATTTCCATACCTTCACTTACGGCAGCACGGCTACAGGAACCCAAACTATCCTGGGCATTTTGTTGTCCCTTTGAATATCCATCTCTCACACAGCACCCTGCATCTGGCACTGACTTTCTGGAGGCACCATGCTTCTGTCTCTCCACCAGCTACTCCAGGTATGGGGTCTGCTGCTCCAGCTGCATCTAGACCCATCCCATGACTGCTATTTCACCCATTTTTTTTCCAGCAAAAGCTCTCTGTGCTCTGCTTTTCAGTGCCTCTGTGTGCACCAGTGTGTCTCAGAGAACCTTTTCTTTGGCACAAGAAGCCAGTCTGATGGTGAGGATCATAACCCTCCTTCCAAGCTGCTGTGTGAAACAGAGCCTGTATCGTCCTTGCAACATCCATGAGCCTAATGCAGCCACCTCCAGCTGAGCTGCGGCTGCTGCTCATAACGCACAAGCTGCTCTGCGGTGGGTCAGAAAAGGACTGTAGGTGAGACACCGAGGGATGCTGATAAAACAGAGTTAACCTGGGTTGGATAGTGAATCAGTCACCCCTCCTGCTCTGGAAAGCACACCGCGCAGCTAATGCCACATGGTTAGACCTTCTCTCGCCTCTTCATTTAATTGCATGACATTAAAGCTGCCGCCTAAGCCAGTAGGACAGGCCTGTGCTGAATGTACCTATTTACTTTGGAGGATTTTGAACCGGCAGAATTCAGATAGGTTATGTAAAGCAGCAAAATCTACACCATTTAAATTCTGAAAGCTGCAGGTTCCAGGACCTGAAAGAAGGCCTGCAGCTAGACCGAGGATCCAAGGGACGTCCTTTTGGCACACAAAGATCAAGCACTGACTTAAATTCAAACATGCTGTTATGCCTAGTTTTTATCTAATTTCGGTTTCGTGCAAAATCATGTTGCCCTAGAAATAAAACTTCCCCACTTCTGCAGCAGCTCTACAGTGGCCATTTAGCGAAGCAGTAAAGCAAAGCACCAGGTACTCAACAGCTCTCTTTTGTGTCACTCACAACATGCCTTCTCGTTCCAGAGAGCTGCTGCCATGTGCTCCAACAGGGTTTCTTTGCTTTCCTGAAGCAGTTACATGACTTAAGAATTTGGTCATCTTTTCTGCTAATGGGGTTGGTGTACAGAGATAGGGCACAAGCAGAAAGCACTGCCCCTTAAAGCCCTGTCTAGCTCAGGACACCACTGATACAACCCATGCAGCTCTGCAAAATGAATTTTTATTATTTTCCCAGCTTAACACGAGAGCATTAATATTTCATTACTCGATTTCACTATGATTTTGGTCCTGTTACTGTCTCAACCAATTTATTGCTCGAGAAGGTTATTTTTAATCTTCAGCAGTAACTGAGAATATACCCTCAGAAAACCTTTCCCAATGTGGAATAACTCTGCTCTTTCATTATAATTGAGGTGATGCTGTATCCAACAGCTCTTTATGAGAACAAAATATATACATCAGCTTTAAGAAGGGAGTTTTGTCTTCCTGTTTCTAGCTCAGAGTCTTTGTTCTCTACTTTTCTTAATCACACAGTTATTTTTAATTACAGAATTTCAGATATTAAGGATGGGGAGAATGAGTTAAAAAGATGTGATCTCATCCAGAAAGGCTGAGTTCCGCATCAAGCACCCAGTCACACCGGCCTTTTGGCTATTACAGCACTGGTGCTCCATCAATTTACCTCTGAAAAACAAAGGTGAATGGTTGGGCTCTCTTTCAAGCAAGGCTGAGGGTATAAAGGAACAGGCAAGCTTAAGGCCAGATTTGCTTCTCTCTAGGCTTGTCAGCCAGTCCTGTCAGCCAGAGAATGGGATGGACCAAAGGCTGCCTGGAGAGCCTGTTCTTATCCCACCTCCCACCACCCTTCCTCAGGCACCATAACAAAGCTTAACACACAGGTTGTTCACTAAGAGGAACACAAAAGCTCTTTAAAAAAGTCTCTCCAAATCTGCTTCACAGACACAAAACTTTCCTCAATGTCAAACATAAGTAATTAGTGTTAGTTATTCATTCCCTTACCAATGTGAAAAGCATCCTCGGTCCCCAGTTCCTTTCGGGCATGTGTAGGCAGTGACACTGCATCTCCCCTGAAGTCAAATCTGAAGGGTACAGGACAATATCTGCTTTTTTGGTCCCTTATTCTACACTGAGGAGTCTTTTCTTTGTGGACAATTCACTAGTCTTCTTCAAGTGAAGTTATTTTTCCAACTGTTGGAACAGTTGGATCTCCTGTTAAGGGGAGAGGGTTGCAAGAAATTTTCTACCAACCTCTGACATGAAGCATAACTGCCCCTTTGTCGTCTGTGTCCCAAAGGTGGGATAGCCTAAAGGTACAGAGACAAGCACAGGGCTGCTGGCCCAGTCCCATGACAAGCAGACAATTTGCCTCTTTGTCACCTAGGACATAAAGTCAAAATGTTCTTCTGATGTTTGCAGGTCTCCAGACGGACTCTTCGTTCTGGGGCCACCTAAACTCTGTCCTCAAGTCTCCCTGCAATAATATTGTTGCACACCATCCTTCACACATCCCAGCGTCATAGAATCATAGCATGTATTGGGTTGGAAGGGACCTCCAAGGGGCATCTAGTCCAACCTTCCTGCAACAAGCAGGGACATCACTCAGCAGACTAGATTGTTCAGAGCCCCATCCAGCCTGATCCTGAATGGCTCCAGGGATGGGGTCTCCACCACCTCTCTAGGCAGCCTGTTTTAGCGATCCACCACCCTCAGATTAAACAGCATTTTCCTGTTGGGGATTGGACTAGATGATCTTTCGAGGTCCCTTCCAATCCCTAATGATTCTATGATTCTATGATGTCCAGCCCAAATTTATCCTTTTCCAGCTTAAAAGTGTGACCCCTCGTCCTATTGTTCCATGCCCTTGTGAACAGTTCTTCCCCAGCCTGCTGGGCTTTCAGGGATTGGAAGGTTGCTATAGGTTGCCTTGTCCTTCTCCAAACTTTTTCACAATGTAAACTCAGCATGACTTGTTGCAACATCACAGTGGTCTCTCTGTACACTGCCTTGTCCTCCTCCACTTTCAACCTGTGTGTGCCCAAAGGATGGTCTTGTGCCTCCCCCTTCATCAGTTTATCTAAAAAACATCCATTCTTCCCCTCTGTCACATCATCGCAGCTATAGTCACAACAGCACCCAAACCCAAGGGCAGCCTGAAAGGGTCACTGTGGTACCCAATGCTAAACAAGGGCAAAGTTTCAGTGGCAGAGCAGTTAATGATAGTCACACACCAACAGCTCTCCAGCAGACCTCAGCACACTTGGAGTACCTGCATTTTGAAGGCTTTTACTGCTCAAGAGCTTCTCTAAAACCCCTTCTGTCGTAATCATAGATCTTCTAATTTGGGGACTTAAAAACAATTCAAAGCAGAACTAAAGGACCCAAAGATTTCACTGGGTCATTTTCTTTTTCTCAAACCTCTCCCAGCCTACTGGCAAGTGGCCGCAAAAGGAATAAGTACAAATGAGTGAATCAGTGTTGGTAAAAGTATGTTTTGGGGAGAACCCAGGAGGTGGGCTCATATTTGTCCTTGTAACAGAATCCAGAAATGACACTAATCCAAACCAAATGGTCTGACTGTGACACTTAGAGCATCAAACAACTCATAGAAGCCTTCCTCAGTTCTAAATATTGGGTGTATTCTTCACAGGGAAGATGAGCAGCAGAGCAGATTTTCCAGTGAAAATGTTTTCTTCTGTAATCTCTCCTGATCTGAGGATTGTAAAAAGTGCATGGAAATTACAAGTGGCTGTAAAAATTACAGAGACTAAAACTACCGTTTTATCCTGCATTAGAACAATTTTAACATTGTTAGAGGAACAGATCTCTGCAATTTTAAAATTATTTGAGTCATGACAGAAAGACTCACAACTGCAATATTTATCTTTCAGAGTCATCCTAGGATGTTCCTGAAGACTTGTGAGGCGTCGTATCACACAGCTTTTTGTGGGGACTGGAGAAAGTAACTTTGATGAGTAACGCCTGTAAATTCGAGCCACTGATTACGGAGGATTTAATTTTATCTATTCCGTATTCGTGATACAATAAATAAAAATAGACTTCAGTGGTCACTGTAGGACTGCAACAACTTCTACAGAAAGGCAATTTATAGTTGCATATTTTTAACAGCGAGCTTTGGCATACATTTGATTAAATTCTGCTTTCCAGCGCACTTAATGAGAATTCTAATTCTCTAGAGCTTTCTATAGGCATGCCAGGTAAAGAGGGGTCTATCAAGCCATAGCTGTGGTGGTTAGTACAAGGAGCTGGCTCCTTTGAAGAGAAATAAAATTCATAACCATGCATACATATTTTTTAATATTGCCAAGGTACATATTGACAGAGCAATAAATAGTAAGAAGATTTATTACCCACTCTGTTTCCCCATGTATACAAATGCAATGATACTTGTGAGGTATAACATCTTTCAGGAATGTGTTTGAACAGAGTGGCTTGAGCAAACCTTATTCACTTGGGGTTCTCAAAGAAGTTGAGCTTGATTCATTCTCTACATGTCAACAAGTTATCCCATTGCTTTCCCTGCCTAATGGAGAATGCAAAGGACTCCTTCTGAGGGACACAAAGTCACCTGCTGACTGGAAGCCACCCATTTCTCTAAACAGATTGAAAAAGCAGAGTAACTTTTCCCTACCTGCTCATTATTGGTCTCTTTCTGCTTCAGCTTTCAGTTTATGATCACTTTTGACTGTCACAATCATCTGCCTAGAGCAGCTTGGAAAATAAGTTACTTGGTCTGGGTGATCCTGCTGTGTCAGGGGGATTGGACTAGATGAACTTTTGAGGTCCTTTCCAAACCCTAATGGTTATATGATTCTGATTCTATGATCCTTCCTAGTAGGAATTTTGGGGGTGTCCAACCAGGATAGCCCTTTCCTATGAAAATGTGTAGCCACAATCTTATCTCAGGCTAAAAGAGCATACCTAAATTCTATGAGACATCACTGCATTTTGGCCAGTGCTTTATCCTTGGCTGCAGAGCTGGAAGACGACAAAACCTGTCACCACATAACCTTCATAGAGAAAACTCATTGGAACTGATAAAACCCAGCTCTAATATCGTTCAGAGTGGAGTATGTGGTAAATGAGGTTACCTCCATGCTGCGACTGAACGCACAAAAGAGCTCGTGCAGCCAGTCCAGAGCTGCCTTGCTTTTATGCTGAGCACAACAGCAAGTTTGCCTTATTCCAGTCTGCTTCATTCCAGCCTGAAAAGTATGAGTGAAATCCTGGGCACATGTATCAGCAGGACTAGGGAGGTGATCGTCCCTCTGTACGCAGCACCAGTGAGGTCTCCGCTAGAGTACTGTGTTCAGTGTTGGGCACCTCAGTACAAGAAGGACATTGAGGTGCAGGACTTGGTCCGAATGAGAGTAATGAAGCTGGCAAAGAGCCTGGAGGACAGGTCATGTGAGAGGCATCTGAGGGAACTGTGGTTTAGTCTGGAGAAAAGGAGGCTGAGGGGAGACCTCATTGCTCTTTAAAACTATTTGCAAGGCAAGGTTGGGGGGTGTTGGTGTCTTCTCCCAAGTCACTAGTGATAGAAGAGGAAATAGCCTCAAGTTGTGCCAGGGAAACAGGCTGCCCAGGGAAAGGGTAGAGTTGCCATTATTAGAAGTGTTACAAAACCACTTAGATGTGGCACTAGGAGACATGATTTAGTAGGCATGGTGTGGTTGGGTTGATGGTTGAACTTGATGATCTTTGAAGTCTCTTCTAACCTTAATGATTCTATGACCTCAGTGGCAAAACCCCACTCATGTGATTTCATCCATGTAGCTATAGGTGTATCTGCTCATCTCCAAAATGGATCTGGTTTCTGGGAGCTACAGGATTTATTGGTTACTGGGGGTTTAAGTTAGTATTTTGGTGTGAAAATATGAACAAGAACCTTGAGTCATGCAATGCTTTTAACCTGCAGATTACAACACAGCCAAGGAGTTCAATCAGTTCACACCCACCTTTCTGCTGGGCACCCAGAGGTCTACAGGCAAAGGTCTATAGGGGCCTACAGAGGTCTACAGGATCTGCTACTAAAGATACCAGGAGACACTGGTAGGACCACAAGTAGAGCATGGAGTCATGAAGCTGCACCCCAAAGCTCAGTCAGGAGCTCAGAGTGAGCTCAGGTTAATACACTTTTCTTGGTGTCAGGACCATTAGTCCACAATTAGAGCCATTCTCCCCTAAAGGATATAAATGAACACAATAAACCTCAGTTTTTATCATTTCAGTTGTCACTATCGGAAGCAGTGTGGACTTTTCAATACTAACCAATGCTCATTTTCTGACGCAGGAATTAAACACAGAACAAATCACATTTGAAGAAACAAACCAAACAAACCCAAAGCACATGAAAAGGACAGATTAAATATAGCTTATGCTTAGGCTGCTTCTCAGAAATAGGTTAATAAACACTGCTTAGATGAAAGGAGCCTCAAGCGTTAAAGAAAGAAATCAGAAGGTCTCACTTAAGTGATTTTTTGGCAGGAATCAAATTAACGAATATAATATGGATTGCTGACAAGGTGCTTGATCATTCTCTGCAGTAAGGATTTTTTTCTTACGTATACGTCAGATTAATTTATTTATTTACATGCACGTGAGTTGGTGTGCGAGTTGATTCCATTAACACTTCATTTGATAATGATAAATAGCAGTTTTATTTAAAAGGAAAACATAAGAAGTTCTGATTTGCAAGAGCGAGTCAGAGCACATGACATTATTCTGTCCTGCTGCATTTTCTTTTCCTTTAAAAAGCACGAGCCTTCAGCGAAGGACTTTGCTAGCACAAAAGAATGCAAACATTTCATTTAGTCCACAGACAATTTTCCTCTAATTCAATCTGCAAATACCACAAAGTCTTCCCTTTGTGAGAGGGTGGAGGATAAAATAAAAAGGGAGACATAAAAGAGACTTAATGAGATCATGGAACTCTTTCTTAAGCAGTACAGCATCTTAATTTCTGGTAAATGCAAGCAACCTCCAATCTGGGGGTTGATTCTGTCAGCCTGTATCTATGTCTGCCTGCCTGAACGCCATCTCTCTAGGCGTTCATCGCTGTGGCTTCAGAGCACCACGGAAGGAAAGGGGAGCTCTGCGTGCAGCTGAGCCGCAGAATCCTGCTCCTGTTTGACGATGATTTGGTCTGACATTGACAAGCACTTACACCGCGCTCTCTGGCTCTTTTTCTTTGGCCTTAGATACACGTGTTGTCTGGAAAAAAGCTAAAAATAAAACATTTAGGGCTACGCTGTGGTCAGTTTTCATGTGTCTCCGCAGTGGGGGGGAGAAAGGGGAGGGTGGAGGCAGCAGCGTCTCAGCGTTCTGCACCACTCACATCAAGGTCAGTCAGAACTGCTGCGAGAGCAAAGTCAGAGCCACCCAGAGCACGTGGCTTGCTATAAAAGATGTTTTCCTCTTAGAAGTAATCACCTGAAAGTCCAGAGGGCCTAAGAGATGCTCAGGCATTGCCCCCACTGGTTCAGCCAGCAGATTTAGCTGGCCACACCCCGACGCGACTGGCTCCTGAGCCTCAGGGCTCTTTGAAAATTTTCCATCAGAACTTCCATGGGAAGCGTCTGATTTCCTTGAAAATGTCAGCATGTTTTTATTCATTCTGCTAGACAAATTAAATGCGGAAAATGGAAAAGATATTAGCAGAAACCCAGAAACTCTAATGGCTGGGGGAGGGGACGGTATTCATTTTGTCAGTGAGAAGCCAATATTTTCAGCTGGACATTTTGGACTGAAGTAATGATGGTGTGACTAGGCAAAAGAATCACTGAAGAAAACCACCTCTTATTTATGAGCAGCTCTGTTTCCGGTCTCTATGCAGTAAAGTCGACTGCTTCTCCCCCACCTTCGGTCCTCAGTGCCAAAGGCGTGGGTATAGGCGAAGTTTCCAATTTCTTAAGGCTGGAGAATCTCCTTGCCACCCCTGTCTGCCAAAGCTGCAGAAGTGTCATAACCCTGCTCTGGATTAGTGGTGCCAGGAGCTCACCTGAGGGGACTTTGGGGTTAAAAGCTGAAACAGATCTATATTAATGTGAGGCCAGAATTAATGACAACAGGATGACAGGATAGAGTCCACTGGTTGCAGAGCCCAATTTGCTGCTATAGCTTGCAAACATGCTGCTGGATCCCTTAGATACAGCATTGGGTACAGGGGTTCTCTCCTCTGCTGCTGTGGAAGGCTATTCCAGAAACTCATCTCTTTCATTAGAAACTCTCTTCTAAAATACAGCGTAACTCATTGATGACTAATTTAAAGTTGTGCCTATGCAATACCATCAGAGCTTAAAAAGATCCTCTTCACTCTAATCATGTTTATGGCTGACTCTCTGCATCCTTTAGCATGTTGAGTTAAAACCCTTTTTCCCCACCAAGCAATTCACCTTTCTCTGCTCCTGCTCTGGGCTGAATTTTTCTTTTCAAATGGCAGTGACTACAACTGGTCACCACATTCCTGAAAAAGCCTTACTAAAAGCTTCTAGAGGGCATTAACTTTTTTCCTAACGTCTTGACTGGAAATGCTTCCTTAGATATAGTGCCAAATATATACCCAGTTCTTCTATACCACTGCTAGTGACAAGCCGTACCTTATACTAGAAATTGTCATTAGTTCACAGGTACCTAACCTTGCTACTCGGGCTGTTGTATGTAATCCTATTTCTGTCTCCCCAGTCCCTGAGGAAATTCTGGTTTTCTGTATGGTCTGAGCCTCCTCACTATTGACAATCTCTCCCACCTTCAGCCATCAGCACATTTCTCTAGCAGGTTCTTATTATTTTTGTGCTAGGTTGATTAATGAAAATATTAAGTGATATTGGTCTCTGAGACTGTGCCTTCAGAAACTCCTTTTAGCTTTCCCTAATCTGGTATTTCATCTTTCAATATCATCTATTAGCATCTCCTTTAGCCAGTTTCTATTCATTTTACAATTCTGGGTCTAATCTTCATCTTTTCTAGTCAAACAGTTTCCCATGCAGGTCCGTGCCAGATGCTTCTCTCATGGTCCTTAAGCACCGCATCTATTGCCATTTTCGTTGTCTACAAAGATCAGGATAATCGAAGGAAAGATTATCGAGTTAATCTAGTAAATCTTCTTTGGGTAAACCTGTTCTGTGTGTTATCCTATTTCCTCCACTTGATACGCTATTACTCTTCTTTCCAAAAGCACTCTGATGCCGTGCCTACTACTGATGCCATGCTAATATGGCTACGTTTCAGCTTTTCCTTTACCAAATAAAGCTCTCATATCTCGCGTTTTCGTACCACTCCTATGCCAACCTTAAACCCATCCTCTCTCAAGACAATCACAGTGTTGTTTTCCTTGCTGTCATATCATTTTGATGGCTAAAAAACTCACACTGTTTGGTTTAACTTCATTTGCACATTCTCAGTTTGCTTCAATTCTCATTTTATCCCTGTGGATTGGGATCTTAGTCTTCCTGTTGGTCATCCCGTCTCCATTCCTGGAAGACTGTGCCATATTGAAGTATCATAAATTGCTCTCAGTAAACCTGCCTGCCATGCAGCAACATCAGAAGAACATTTATGCCAAAGCACTGCCAACACTTTTTATCCTTTATGCAGTATAACACAATTTCTTCGTATTTATTGACTTCAACAGTGCCTTGTATTTGAAAAGCATTGCTTCACAGATTCAGTGCAGCAGATTTACTGAAGTGTCTGTCTGAAGAGAAGCAAACCCTGTAAGCAGTTGCCATCGTGGCTTCTGTATAGCCCACCTGCTCTGCACTTTGCATGGGATCATGTAAAGGGTGGCTGCAGCTGGAGATGGCCCTCAGTCAAAACAAAGCTTTTGATTTTTCTCTCGCTCTGTATGAGTTTGCAAGGCAAAAGGAGGTTTCTCTGATAATCACCTTTGAAAGCTCACTTTGAGATCTGCAGTCAAACCCTGCCTTTATTTCCTCCTCCCTAATCTCCAGCACCAGACTGCTTAATTAGCAATTCAGAACCCACCGCAAAGCCCAAAGTGGAAGTCCATTTGATGATCAGTCCTTTTAACTGGTCTACACAAGGGATATGGCAGTCCACCCGCTTCTTCATAGTTATTTTGACTTTGTAGTGCTCTGAGCTTAGTAGTATATTGTGGGGCCTAATGGGGGGGGGTGTTGGTAGAGGGGAAAATTACTTCTTAAAATATATCCTTGCCAAACATTGAAGTTAAACTACAAGGCTCCACATTTGCATAGCACATTCTCTGAATATAGTCATCCCTAGAAGGAAGTAGACTTCTGGAGCATTAGAGATTTTTTGACTGGAAATGCTTACGCGGTACACAAAGAGCCACTCAGTTGTTCCAAGAATCCTTGTCTTATTTCTATTTATTTTACAAGATGGACTGAAAAATTTCACATGCTCTCAACCAGAGCAGAGATTTTGTTTCATAGAAAAACAGATGTTTTTCCAATATAATACCAGTCCAGGCTATTTGGTACATTAGACGTGCTGTGGGATGATGTACAATTTGGCACTCATTCTTCTTGACTATATATGGAAAAAAATTGCCTTACTGCATCTGTACTAGAAGGTAAAACAATTGTCTTAAGCCTACACTTAAATGCAAATCTAATACTGAGCTCTACCCTGTGGTAGATGCTGTGATGAAGTGAGGTCTAAGCCTCTAAAGTGCTATGTCAAATGTAAGAACAAACCTGTCATGGCCTGCAGTCTATCCAAATAGGATACTGGAATACTTGTGCAGTTCTGTTCCTTACACGTGGATGACGTCTGATTGCGACTGTTGGTACTTTGCAGGAGATGTGTCATACCCTGCTTTCATACACAGGAACCACTGATTTATCCAATGTCAGGATCAAGACATAGCTAACAAGTCAAAACCAAATTCATCATTTCAGCCTCACACACGTGGACATGGACATAGTTTTGCAACTCATTCTGAAACTAACCGAAGTCCTAACCTGCCTGGTAATTCAGATTATAGCTCCTCTGTGCAACAGGAATTAATTAACTTATTAAACGTAGCTCCAATGTGAATTTTAAGTACCTTCGCACTAGTATGTAGTTATATCCCAGGTTTGGTACCACTGCAAAAGCCATCCTTACCATCTAGAGAAGATTGTTAATGTCCTGTGTCCCCAGTCCTGTGGTATTGATTTGCTGCCTCAGCTAACAGGAAAATGTTACTAAGGTAAGTGACTTATTTCTACCCCTTTCTTTATTGAATTCGCCTCTGGGAGAAGAAATGTGGCTCTCCTATACTGAAAATTACCTTGTCTCTATTAACAAGACGGCAAAAAATAATGCAGTATCACATGCCTTGACATTTTCTGTAAACATTTCTGGTTTGTTCATTGTCAGAGAAAGAAGCATCTTTATTCCTATAGCCACAAGGTCACATATAATAAATGGAGAATGTTTTAAAACAATAAAATAATGCTGCGATAATGTGACTCTTAGCAGTAACTTTTTTTCTGTCATGATTTTTGCTTTGATTCTTGTCTTCTGTTTCATTTAGAATTCCCAGCCCTTCATCATTAAATTATAGCCTACAAACTATTAAAATTTACCATTTAGAACTGACAGATACTTTTTCAAAGTGAAGGGCTAAGTGTTGATTTATTACAAAAAATATTCACATCCCTACTGTTCACATCTGCCCAGCCTACCCAAGGTAGCTGCTGAAATTGCCAGCCCTTGCTCCCCACGACTGTGGGTGCTGTGAGGTGTCTGTGTAATGCGCTTGTCAAAGAGACAAATGCGACTTTGGGATAGATGCAGGAAGGGGTTTCCAAATGCAAAGAACTTACACCACAGTGTAAAGAACTTGTGCCACCTCTTTTCAAACTGTCTGTAAGTCTGCCCATCAGATTCAAGAATGAAAAACTCAAATGGGTGCAAAGAAGGACGACTGAGACAGAAGGGCTGACGGGTGAAAGCGTGGTGAAGAAGGAAAACTACAGCAATCAATGTGCGGTTTAACATGGAAACACCTTGAGAGAAAATAAATGCATGCCATGGGTACCTGCTGGCACTAAAGCAAAAGAGTATAAATAGGATAAATTTAAGCTAGAAATTAGAAGTTTTCTCACCATAAGAGCAAATCTGTTCTAGATTTCCAGTAAGAGTAGTAAGGAAAAAAAATCCAACTGCCTGTAAAATGGAGTTTAATATAAATGCACATATGGTTTGAGCACAAGGAACAACAGGAGATTGGACTTCCAGCTTGTTTCCATTGTGAATTAACAATACAACAATCTGACTTTTACTTGAACTATGTTATCAATAACTGTGTAATTTTATGTGGTTTGTGTATTGCTAGAGCTGAAGGCTTCTTCCAAACTCCCCAGAGCAAATGCAATGAGTACAAAAGCAGCTAACAAGCTGGTGTATTTTTAAATGTTGTTGAAGAATCACAGAATGTACTGGGTTGGAAGGGACCTCCAAAGGTCATCTAGTCCAACCCCCTGCAACAAGCAGGGACATCACTCACTAGAACAGACTGCCAAGGGCCCTGTCCGGTTTGACCTTGAATGGCTCCAGGGATGGGGCCTCCACCACCTCTCTAGGCAGCCTGTTTCAGTGATCCACCACTCTCAGATTAAAGAACTTTTTCCTGCTGTCTAACCTAAATCTACTCTTTTCCAGCTTAAAACTGTGACCTCCCAGAAGAATAAGGTGGAAAGTGACTGAACCACAGTTCAGTCCAGTTCCAAGGTACAGCAGGTCCAAATTTGTCTGGGAAAACAAAGGATATTAACCACAGAGAAGCAAAATTCTGCAATTACTCCTAATACAAAGACAGCAAAGACTGTCTTCACACATAAAGAAAGAAGAAAGAGAGCCTTCCAGAGCTACCACAGAACTGGGTTGAGAAATAGAGAGGCCCTTGGCCACAAAACACCCATCTGCACAGGGAGACCACTTGTGAATTCAGGTACCTGAGCAGGAGAGAGATGAAGGAACTGTGAAAAAAGATTTGCTTCTGCATATGACTGTGGATTTGCAGTCTGAGGTGAGATGGAAGCAAGAGGTTTAACATGAAGGAAGTAGGACACCTCCCTTATGAGGAAAAGCTGAAAGAGCTGGGCATCTTGAGCTTGGAGGAGACTGAGGGGTGACCACTTTAATGTTTATAAATATGTGAGGGGTGGGTGTCAGGAGGATGGAGCCAGGCTCTGCTCAGTGTCATGTAGTGATAGGACACAGGACAGTGGTGCAAGCTGGAACAGAGAAGGTTCCATACAAATATCAGAAGGAACTTCTTCCCGATGAGGGTGTTGGAGTACTGGAACAGGCTGCCCAGGGAGGGTTGTGGAGTCTCCTCTGGAGATGTTTAAAACCTGCCTGGATATGTTCCTGTGCAACTTGGTGTAGGTGATCCTGCTGTGGTGGGGGGATTGGACTGGATGATATTTCAAGGTCCCTTCCAATCCCTAATGATTCTATGACCTGTTTAATGTCTCTCTATCTTGGATAACAGTACTGCCACCTAAACACAAGGAATCAACACCTGTATTTATCTTCTAAATTTACAGGTGATTATTTTGAAATCCTGAGGGTCACCTGTAAAGATCTTCCTAGTTCTAACCTTCCTTATAGGCACAGTGGAGCACATCCAGAGAAGGGCCACTAAAATGATCAGGGTAATGGAGCATCCCTCATATGAGGACAGGCTTAGAGAGTTGGGGCTGTTCAGCCTGCAGAAAAGAAGACTCCTGGGGGGAAGCTTCTTTTGACCTTCCAATACCTGAGTGGGGGACTACATGAAGGCAGGGAAAGGTCTTTTCAAGAGGGTTTGTATGGATAGGACAAGGAGCAATGGGGTCAAGCTCGGAAAGGATAGATTTAGACCGGTTACTAGAGAAAAGTTCTTCAATCACTGGTATGGGCTGCCCAGGGAGGTGGTGGGGGCCCCATCCCTGGAGTCATTTAAGGTCAGGCTTGATGAGGCTGTAAGTGGCCTGACCTAGGTGAGGTCGTATTAGGAAACTGCCCCTGTGTAGGGAGGTTGGACTAGATGACATCTAGAGGTCACTTCCAGCCTAGAACATTCTGTGATTCTATGATTCTAATAGCAGGATCATTAGAAGGGTTGTATTGGTGCAACAACCTCATGGTAGTGATCAGCATCACTTGCTACTGTCAATCATGCCAAAAAGTCAAAAGAGCATTGGAAGGCAGATGTTTCTGGCTCGTTGTTCTTGTCACCTACTTTGTTTCCATACTGATACCAAATTAAAGGAGTCTGCCAGCTTTTAGGTCTTTTACATAACCCAGAGCATTTTGTTTTCCCTAGAAAATCATTTCTGTCATCAACCAGTGATTCCTGTAAATGGAAAAGCCATTTTCTAGAGGAAGGTAAGTTCTGCAGCCATTTCCATGCAGGAGGTAAAAAGCTTCCTGTTGTTTCAGACTGATATTACAATCCACCACGATGCCCAACAGCTATAGTCAGAACAACCTTCTAGGTCAGCCAAATCTCAGCAACATTGTCAGCTAAAAGCTTGTTGTTAATGAATTATTTTGAGAAAAGCCATTAAGACAAAAGAAAATCCATACATAAAAACTATTTCTTATGCCAGGCATGAATTTTGTAACTAAAGGTGACAATCCTCATACTTCACAAAATGTGCGCAGAAGTAATAAATCCAGTATTAAATAATAATTTCACTATGCCTTTGGCTAGACAACGGCTTCAGCTGGCCTTCTTTTCCACATTATAACCAGGCACTGACACGTATTCCTTAGATCCATAATGATGGCAGGAGTTAAATTTAGGAAATATAAGTAGTTCTTTATGGCACTTCTGGCCAGAAGAACACTGCATGGGAATTTATCTTCTGTTTCATTGTGACAGTGTTTTCCTATCGCTTCAGTCAAATTATCATTCATGTACAGTGTTTATTTTTAATTTAAAATTAAAACACTGAATAATTAAGTACCGTAGAGAATACTAATGTGTGGAACAAAGTGGGACAAATAGACTCTGCCTACAAGATTTCTATGATCCTCTCCCCATTAACATAAGCATGAGTTCTACTGGGTATTCACATGTTAGATTTGGCAAGCACTAATACAATGAGAAGTCATTTCTGCATTAATATTTTTTCTTTCAAATAAGACAAGTTCCTGAACTTGTCAACATAAATGCAAAATTATGAAAAGCAATCTTAACCAAAAACTCTTGTTATTAAAATGCATGGCAACTAATTATTGATCTGATGCTCTTCTGCATAAAGAAGACATGCTTGGCTGAACAGAAATGTTTTAAAATCATTAATATACATGTGTTTATTTTAGTGAGTCTAAATTGGAAGTGGTAGATTATTCTTATTGTCTAGCGAATTAGGAAGTGTGACAATACCACTGTACGGTGCTGATGTATGATATCTTTCTCCTTATACTTATTAATTTCTGTCAAATTAAAACCGAAATGCTACTGGAAACCTTGAACAGCCATAATATGAAAATCAAAAGTGAATTGCCATTAGAAAAGCCGTAGTACCTTAGATCGCTCCAGGCAAACACACAGAGATACAGTGCTAAACACTGTCTTTGTATAAGGCAGGAGAGGAAAGATCTCTTATGGGACACGCTGCCAGTTGAAGCTGAAGCCCTGTCAAAACTGCAGTTCTTCTGTGGGAACGTCGTGAAATCGAAAATCTTTGTGCAGCTGAGGTTTCTCTTCCCTTCAGTTTTCCACTTAAAACAAAAACCTAAGTGAACTTCAGTTCATTACAGATTTGCCAATGCATCATTTCACTCTAAGGACAGATTAATAATTTCGGAACTTATTTCAACTCAATTTCATGGCCAAGATATCCTGTAATTTTACACTTCCCCACAATGACCTTTATCCTGTACTTATTTTACAAAATATCACTGCTAACGTTCTTTCCATTCCAACAAGCTTCAGAATACATCTATCTTGATATTACTTTGGAATTACTACGTTGTGGACCGCTCCGTAAATAATCAATGACATGTAGCTCATTCACTGTAAAATTCCAAGGAGCATAGTACTGAAGACTGTTCATCTTTAATCCATTTTGTACAAGTCAACGTTAACCTTTATGGAAGCAACAAGCTCTTTCTGATGAATCACTCATTCAGCCATACTAATCTTACTCTGGATAATCACAAATATGTATCGTGACAGTAGCGACGTACCTGCGGCACAATGTGACTTCCCTACAGAAAGCGCTGTGACAGAACAACTCATCTCTAAAGCCTGAGTAACCCAAAAGTTTTTTCATAATTTCTCTAAAAGCAGGCTCTGGCACTCCTGCTCGCAGCATCCTCTGCACGTTTGCTTTCAATTATTCTCAGAGGCAAAGCAGCAACTGCTGCTCAAAGTTTTGGGAAGTTTATATCCCACTGCCAGAACACACAGCGCACCCAAATGATACATGATGCACCCAGAGGCATCACGTAGTTAAACACATTCCCCAGAGTCTTCTCTCCTAGAGAATATTAAAGCACATTGATACACTGCCTGCATATAGATAACTTATCTGGAAGTGTGCTGTCACGCCGTCGGAAAAAATCTCAGCATTCAGACTGCTGCACACCCCTGATTTCAGGGAGAACTGGGTTTCACCTACGAAATTTTGTTGTGTTAGAACCATGAGTTCTTCCAGAAGGTAACATATATTCTTAATTATGCTGGTGATCCAGGGGCCAGCTAGGTGAGGCACCATCTACAGTCTCCACGGGCACCTCACTTTGAAGCCTTCCCTCTGCCAGCACACCATGTTGCTCTGGAGAACGTGAGCAATGAGCACCCTACAGAAAACCCTCAGCTTATGTGATTAATTAACTCCTGGTTTAACACCTCTTCTGGCAAAGGTATTTATGGCTCTAGACCTGGCTCCTCTCTGCAAATAAGGCCTTGTACTCTATTCTCTGCTCCTTTGTCCTGTCAATGTTGGGAGCGTGACATTGTACCTCTGCGATCCACTGCTCCCTCACCAAGACTTCTGCTGCCATAGGCTCTCTTGGCAGTGGAAAATCACTCTTGAATTGCACTTGCTGTCCTTCTGCTGAGGTGTTTTATTGCTTTTGTAGATATTGATCTGCTTTTGGAGTTGTTGGAATCAAACATCTCTTTCCATGAAAACATCCAGGAGAGGAATTTCTGCAGGAATAGAAAAACTCCAAAACTCTTCTCTCAGAACCTTCCCCTAAGCCATGCTTTTCAGAAGCAAAGGAATGATTCATATGGAACATGCTGCCAATAAAGACTGGAACAAGCAATAGTTCCTTGCTATAAAACTCTACAAAAGGAATATTCAAAGATCTAAACCAATATCTTTACAGCCTGGAGGATCTAGGTTATCTCCTAGACTGGTATCTCCCATCTGCTCTCTGAAAGTAAAGCTCTGCTTGAGTACAGGTGAGGCAGGCAGTGCAGTGATTTCAAACATAAAATCAGATTTCTGTGAAAACCACTCACAACACCCAAGCACAATTTTTATAATTTTCATTGTATTTCAACAAAGCCTCAATGCAGTGGGAAACACCAAGGCCCTTCAAGGGAATTGCTTCATTTCTTTTACCCAACAAGACTGCATTAAGATTCCTTTTCCCTCTCTTTGCTCATGATGATATACTTGTGGTTTTGACAAATACAATTAATTCAAACTACATCAACATTCTCCTACAAATAAGATTAATGTAAAGTAATCAGCAAAAGAGGTGCTGCAGTGGGACCACAGAAGGGCAATAAGGTCAGTGAAGGGTCTGGAGGACAAGCCTTATAAGAAGTAGCTGAGGGGTTTGAGGCTAATTAATCTGAAGAAAAGGAGGCTGAGAGGAGACTTTATCACTCTCTACAACTACCTGAAAGAAGGTTGTAGAGAGCTGGGTGTTGGTCTCTTCTCACAATTAACAAGTGATAGGACATTAAGGAAAACTTCTTCCTGGAAAGGGTGGAACTGCCCAGGGAGGGGGTTGAATCTCCATCCCCTCCCCAGGAGGTGTTTAAAAGGCTTGTAGATCTGGAGCTTAGGGACAGTGTTTAGCTGTGGCCTTGGGACAGTTGGGTTAATGGTCTTTTCCAACCTAAATGGTTCTATGACTCCACAATTCTATCGAAAAGGGGATGATGCAAACAGATTGCCCCAGCCTTCAGAATTTGGGTAAATAACTGTCCAAGCTCTGTTTCCCTTCTCCCCCGTACAGTTATTCTGTTACCTATATTCCCTGCCATTGCAGTAGTACGCAAGAGCTCCTCTCATAAATGGACCCTGCTGTGTTACATCTTGTATAAACCTTACAGTAAAACAACACTGTTTCTACCAATGAAAAGAATAAAAATTCTAACAATCAGTCTCACATTGATCTACTTCTTCATCTCAACCTTTCCCATCACTGAAGATTGACTAGAGTATAAACATGCAACAGCAGAAGTAAAGATTTTTAATAGGTCAGACCTCTATGAAATGGAGCAGCTTGGAGGTCAATAGAGCTGCACTGATTTACGACAGCTGAATATGCATCGCCCGTGGCATACCAGCCCCATATGAATATTTGGGAAGAAAAATTACTACCAAAAAAATAAAAGTCAGCAGTACTTTTAGAATGTTTTACGTGAATCCCCAATAGCAGCAGCTCAAACAATATTCTGAACCTCTGCTATAAGAACCACAGAATCACAGAACATTAGGGGCTGGAAGGGACCTCGAAAGATCATCTAGTCCAATCCTCCTGCCAGAGCAGGATCAACTAGACCGTGTTGCACAGGAACATAATGAATTGTGAAAACTGTGGTGTTCTTTTGATGTAGGAAGTTGAGAGCTCTCAGTGAACCAACTTAGTAATGAGTTCTTTCAGATACCGATGAAAATGGTTCACTTACTAAGGAACTTGGCTTGATTTGGAAATTAACATAATAATTTAAATCTATTTTGGTAAAAAAAGGTTTAACAGCTGAAACCTGAAGAGGATAAAAGATAGAGGCTCCATGAATAAAGCATTTGCTGCTTCTGCTCTCCAGGTTTAGCTGATGGCTAAGAGTGCTGTTTTCCAGGGCTATTAGTTAATGTCACATAACAAGTTGTTCGAGTCCAGCTCCTCATATGGTGGACAAGCATTACAAGACAGCTCCCAAGTAAATTTTGACTGCATTGAAGCTGGTGGCAGAGCTCCATTATTTTCTATCATCTCAGCTTTCTTCTAAACTTCCTGAACTAGCTTCAGTGACAACAATATGAGCAACAGAAACTGAGGTAAGCTCTGAACAACCAGCTGTGTTGCCATCTCATACTGGAGTCACACAAAACTGCAGTATTCACACATTATGTCTAAAATTATCATCATTAAGGACACATTCCTGATACAATACAAGAGATGAGGACAAGCAAAGGATTATTTTCAGGAGCCTGGATTTGGTCATCAGTGAAAATCTGTTCACATGACCAACTACAGTCTAATCTTATTTTCTCGTCGCATTAGGAAATGATTTGTTATCTAATCGTATTTACATCATGGGCATCCAAGTCATTCTCTTACTCTTTTTTTAATCCTTAAATCCCAGCTAAATGGATTATGCCAGTACAATTTGTGTTTGGAAATCCTACCTCTGATTGCCTTCTGGGCAAAAATAAATACCATCATATGTATTCAGTCTAAACACTGGAGTTACCTCCTCATCTCGGGTAAATGAGCATTGCTTGGTCAGATATACCCTGAGCTGCACCCATCTTTTTGACTTTACATCTACTGAAATATTGGCTAATATTGCAGGCAGAGAGAAATAGGATCCTCAGATATTCTCTACCACCTGAATGTGGTTAAATATCCTATTGCGTCAATTGGCCCGTAGCAATTAAATATCTGTAACTACCAAATACACATTAAAAACAGCTCTCTGTGACACTGGATCATAAGCATGACAGGATAACAGCATAAGGGAGCAGAGCTTAAATGAGCAGCACAAATGTTCACATGCACATCTTTCCTATATTTTAATGTGACCAAATTATCTAAACAACCTGAACTATTTCAAGTGAAAAGGCGCTTTTTTTCTCCTTAAAATTACAGTAGTAGTTTTGTTCTCAGAAGACATGGGAGCTTGTTCCCAGAATACAATGTCTAATTACATTACAACTCTTCAGGGAATTCCAGCCCACCTATCTAAGCACTACAAAATCTTCTTCGTACTGCTCCAGCTGCACTTGTTTCTAAGGATTCCTGAGAAATCTGGGAGTAAAATATTTCTTACCAACAACTGCAGAAGTTAAACCAGCTTGATGATGTTTGGCTGCTCCAGAAACCACCTCTGTCCTTCCCTCCAGCACATGTGAAACCAGTCAGGGCTAACGACCAAATCTCAGGATATCTCAGTCATTACCAGCTTATATCTAGTTGCTGCATAAAAGCATTGTTTCTGCTTCCAGTGAAAGAAGATTAAGAAGGGTTTGTGATTTAAGAACTTTATTTTGTTCTATGGTCTCTCTGACCAGAGTATCCAGTGCATTCAGCGTTTACAGAGAACCTGTCATCATTGAGAAACTGAGGCAAAGATGAATTACATGACTTGCCCTGAAACTGAACTCAATTGAACTCAAACTGAACTCAAATTTCCCAAGTCTCAACCTGACAACCTAACTATCAGAATCATCTGTCACTAAAATAATAATAAATTTGGAATATAACGGTGTGCTCTACCCATCTTCCCCTGTGTTTATCTAGTTTGATATTTGATTCTGTTGCTTTATCTTGTTATTAAAAATGTACAAGACACCAATCCAGAGTGTCTTGATTTATGATGAGATTCATAATTCTAAATCTGTCTAAATATAAACTTGCAAGAAACCAAGAAAGACTCTATGACAAAGTATTTGAGGGGCAAAATAAATGATCTTGGCTTTGTCCAGAAAGTAGGATCCTCCATGTGTCCCTGAACAGAATTTTATTTCAAATTACTCATGGATTTGAAGTGGAGACTTTTTTGTTTGCTTGTTATGGGAGTATTTTCTGTTTCTTTATTTATTTTTTAAGAAGAAGATTATTTTGTATCTCTGAGAAAATCAGACCAGCAGCTTAGTCAGGATGTTTAACATTCACTATATCCTTACTGTGCTACCCTCAGACTGCCTATTTGGAGGTTTTTCTCTATATATATTAAATAGTATGAACAACACCACGATAGGGCTAGATCACTGAAACTCTGAAGGAGATAGCTGTTTATAGGGTAGATTTAGTAGGACTAATAGAAATGTGATGGGCATAACAAAATATTGAATATAAAGCAGAAGAGAAAAAATATTGCAATGAAATCATCCAGGTTTCCAAGAAGAAACTCACTGATTAGTGGCAGTATCCTCCCTCCCTATTACAATACAGCCTTGTGTTTTTAACTCTTCACTAGAAAACTAGCATGCACACAGTGAATAATGCTGATATTGACAGAGAGCTGCACTAAAACTGGAAACAGACGAGTCGGTGATGAAGTAGTTAACAAGAGAGAGGAAAAATCCCTGGTTTTGACTGATCCGGCACATGGACTCTGAGCGAAGGCTGCTGAGATGCTAGTGTACATTAAGAAAGAGGTATATCTGTAACAAAGCCACCAAAATTATATTTTTACTTTATAAGACCCTGTGGGGGTGGACCAGATTTAGAATATAATATCCAATTTTGGCCATGAGAGCGGAAGACAGATGTAAATAAAATGGAGAAAGTACAGCAGAGGGCCACCAAAATGATTAATGTACTGGAGAAGGCTAACACAGTGGCTGAGAGAATGATGAAATGGGAATTATTTAGCCTCAAGGAAAGGTGATTAGGAGGTGAACTGACTGAAATATTTAAACTACCTATGGGTTATTATAAAATTAAGCTTGAAGATCAATTCAAGTTTCTTGACAGACCGGAAATAAGGGATGCAGGATCAAACACATTGTTCTCACAGGTCACTGAGGTAACAAGTTAGTTGCATGAGATGCATGCATTTGAATAGTGCAGTAAAGTCTTTGTGCTACGATACAAAAGTCCACAGGGTCTTTCAAATACCTGATATAATCCACAGGTGCTGAAGACTTGATCTCCTACAGCATCAGCAGCAGCAAGCTTACTTACTAGCAGATGTCTTCCAGGTTTGTAGAGACTGCTCTACTTAGATCATATCCACTTGTAGGTAGGTCTGCCTGCTTTATTTCATACCTACGTGGTGGCTAAATGTCTAGTTCCCAAATGGACTAGCTAGTTTCCCACCCACAGAGGTAACAAGTGAGGTAAAAGGTTCACCATAATCTTTGTTCATAGCCATGTTCTGAACCTCACCTAGCTTTAGCCATCTGAGATGAGGCAAGGCACCAGCTTTATGTTACTTCAGCTGCCACTGCAGTTGCTGGAGAGAGGAAAAGATATGCCAGTGTGGTGGTTCATGCCCATTGTGAGGCCTTTGCCTAAGACAGGTAAAATTAATTGCTCTCTGGAGGTGTCTTTCTCTTTCCATTGTCTCTACTGGCAGCCTCACATCTAACTAGGCTTGAATCCCAGTGCTAGGTACTGTTTTGGCCATGATTATCATGTTGTCTCCAAGTCACGAATACTGGAGCCCTTGAGCGTACGGAAAAAGGAGAAACTACAAAGAAGTGCGAGGCAGAGTTTAGACCAGGTAGGTGACACTGCAGACAAGATTTAAGTCCCCAGGATAAAGTGAGCGAGATGATGAGGAAAGGTAAAGAGTTCAAGCTCACTTCAGGAGCCTGGGAGTTAAGCGAAAGTTTTTGATGAGCAAACAGTTTGGTTTGTCACTGATGGATGAAGGCTCTGAATCTGTATTGAGACAGTCCTGCCATGGCAGTTAAACAACGCAGGCTAAGAAAAATAAACTGTGCCTGAACAAAGAAGGGAAGAGGATACAGTGGCTATTAACAGTGAAATATGCTGGTTTTAATTAGCAACTGCTAACTGTGGGGCTGGATATGCAGCAGAATGGAAACCTCGAATCTCAGGTGAAAGTAGGTGATAGCAAGACACTATTAATCTCCAAAGGTATAATAAGGAAAACAAAGTAAGGGAAAATGGAAAAGCTGATTGTTCCTTCCAGCAAGAAAATGTTACTATCAATGAAAAAATTAAGTGGAGTCTGTTTTTTCTGTACTGAAACAAATTTTATATAGAGTGTATGCTGCTTGAATTCTATTTTTGCATTAAGAAGCCTAAAAATGAAAAATATTAATTCTCAAAAATAATATCGGCTTGAGTAACTAGTGGAGATCCAGTAAAGTAGCCAAAAACCTCTAGAAAAGTGATGGATTCTGCAGTAGTGACATATGCAGGACGGAAAAGAGAATTCTAAACTAGACGTTTAGAGTTGGGAACAAATATGTCAACAGATCCACAGATTTTAAAAAGTATCAAGCAGGTTGATCAAGTTTTACATTTTTTAATCTGCCTTGGCATTTATTGGGAAACAAATAATAGTAAGACCTTACTTTGTGTTGAAGTCTCTGTCTTTCAGAACCTGGTAGCTTTATCTACCGTCTACATGAGATGCAGAAGGATCATAACTCTCCTGGACTTTGCTTCAAAAAGTGAACCAGGCTGAACAATAAAATACAAGTTACTGCACAATTAGAATTTAGTGATTGTGTCATTAGATCTGAAATATTTGTGAAGAGAAGGTAGTAGCATCATGTAGTGCTCTTATTACGGCCAGATTTTACAGAATATAGAACAAATTTTTTAAGTGACTTGAATAAAATATATGACAGCAAACAGATTGTGGTGTGCTGATAAATATTTAAGAAGAGATAAAGATGATTAAATAAAAATTAATCCCACCAGAGCCCACTAGATTGCAGCTGAGGAGTTTGGAAACTGAAAACCATTTTGCTGAAGCATAAAATCACAAATAAACAGGAATAGCCACAAATACTGGACAAAACATTAACATTAGTGTTCACACCATACCCAACCTATTGATTTAGGGTTTTTTAAGGTAACATAAAACAGTTTGATTTTAATAGGTGGAAACATAAACTGAACATGGAGAGAAATTGCAGATATTGGAACTATTTACATTAACAAAAAAAGATCGAGAGCTCATGAGAAAAGTCAAAAAAGCCCCTTTGCAGCCCTACTCTGACTTTGTGACTATATTTGTCCTTCCATAAGCACAAAGAC
Organism: Rhinopomastus cyanomelas; assembly: GCA_013400115.1. Taxonomy (NCBI): domain Eukaryota; kingdom Metazoa; phylum Chordata; class Aves; order Bucerotiformes; family Rhinopomastidae; genus Rhinopomastus; species Rhinopomastus cyanomelas. The sequence continues at coordinate 343,648 of VXBP01007926.1, read as the reverse complement.
ATGAGATTGGACAAATTCTAAAGCATCCACTTTGTAGTTTTTCCTTCTCTAGCACCGCCACCTAACCGAGACTCTGAAGAGGTCCTGCAGCAAATAGAAGGTACAAGGTGACAGTAGTAGATTCTTCAAATTTTTTAAATAGCCTTGAAACACTTTGCTTCAGAGCCTACACCAAGCTCCATGTAGCAGGGTTGATAGAAAAGGATGACCAGTCACAGCTGTCCCCAGAATCACAGAATTACTGAGGCTGGAAAAGCCCTCTGAGCTCATCCAGCCAAACCTATGACCTAACATCACCACATCATCCAGACCAGGGCACTAATGGCCACATCCAGTCTGTCCTTAAACACCTCCAGGGATGGGGACTCCACCACCGCCCTGGGCAGTCCATTGCAGGGTCTGATCACCCTTCCTATGAGGAAGAGCTTCCTAACATCCAACCTAATCCTCCCTTGGCAGCTTCAGGCCCTTCTGTCTTGTCCTATTTATCACTAGTGGCCTGGGAAAAGAGCCCGACCACCATCTGACTACAACCTCCTTTCAGGTAGTTACAAAGAAGGAGAAAGACCCCCCTGAGTTTTCTCTTCTCCAGGCTAAACATCCCCAGCTCCCTCAACCTCTTCACGCAAGACTTTCCTTCCAACAACTCCAGGATCCAGCTAACTGCACCTTCAACGGCAACTGCTGGCACAGTTGTCAAGCCCGGATTGGACAACTTAAACATATACATGAGTCAATCTTGGTATTTCTTATTTTTGTGCTTTGTGTACGTGATTTAGAAGAGTACAAGGGGCAATTTAAAGAGGAATGAAAGAATCCATCTGTATGCACGTACTGTTTTTTCACATCAGTTTGCGTTTGTACAGTGCACGCACGCATAAGCAACACTTGGGGTTTCATCTGTCAACGTAATTGTTAAGAACTCAAACACACCTAGATGGAAAGACATGACTCCTCTCTTTACTTTTGCCTCTTATCACAGAAGAAGGTTGACGATCTGTCTTCTATTAATAGCTCCAGAAAAAATGGCAGCATGTTTCTGCTCACACGCTGACAGGGAAGGACTTGACTGTTTGAAAAACTAGTGGTTGCTAAATGAGCTCTGAGTAAATCTAGGGTTGGTATTACAAAGCTGGCAGTCCAAGAACAAGAGAGACAACGAGCCCTTGGCAATATCAGGTAAGGAGAGGCTGAAATTTATTTTACATATTTATCAAAAAGGTAGTTTGAATGTGTTAGCCATCTGCAAACTGCCAAGGCTAATGATGGAGCTCTTCAAATACCAACAGACTCGTGGTTGTGTGGCCTCTGGGAATGTCTCTCTCATCTTTTAAAAGACCAAACATTAAGAAAAGGTGGATTTGCTAATAGTTTTCTATTCCTCCACCCAATTGTCCCTTGCATTTTGGAGAAGCATGCAAGGTCAAGAACAGCAGCCATCACGTGAAATGCTGCTGTGGCTCACAAGGTTGTGCGTGTTCATTCATAAAGACAGGGAAGTAGAGAGAAAAGAAGAGCTCTTGGGTCCATGCTCTGAGTGTGCTTTATCTTGTGCGCCAGGCTGTTGTATGTCAATGACATTGCCTTGCCTACGATCTAATACTGACTACTGGACTCAGAAGTCCTGTGTTGGGTCCAAGAGAACATGCTGTGCCTGGCTAGAGGTTTTGGGGTTCTCCTCCCTCCTGTGCCATTAACCTGTAGTACATCAGCCAAATACTCTGTTCCTCACTTTCCCACTTGTGTAGACTAGGATAACCCTCATCACTGCATCCTGGAGCATGCTTTGATGTCTCAAGCAAGTCTCAAGCAGAGCTGAACTGTAGAGTATTATCAAGTTTACACACAGCAAGGAAACATTTGGGTTGTTACAAGGCCCTCAACTTTCTCCCCTGCCTTCCCTTTCACTCAGAATGCCCTACACACATGCTGAGGAAATAGCACCAGGATGGCAGCTGGGGAAGAGCCAATGGGTACCAAAGTGTGACTCTGTCAGTTTAATCAGCTGCTGCTCCTGCAAAATGGCTGCAGTCTCTAAACTTAACCCCTGAGAACTTCAATTATTTTATCTACCAATCTTTTGGATTACTGACACCCTCCAAGGGAAAAGCTGTTGTCTTAGATTAGCCAAAGCGGCTACAGTGCTGCCTTCCTTAGAGACGGAGGATGACTTAGCTGTCTTATCATTGGAAAATCTATATAATCCAAAGATTAGTCCAGAAGACCCTGATCCCTGTGCAGCAAAAGGCCATTCCTCACCAACTGCATTCTCCGTAGCAAAGCCAGCTCTTCACTTCCTCTTTCAGCCTAGAGAAAAAGAGCTGTAATTGTCCTAATAAAAGCATTTTAGCGTCACGGATAGCAACTGTCATAATGCAATTTCTTGCCTAGATAAAATTTATCCAGAGAGCGAAATGGTTCCTACATTCCTTCCTCTGGAAAGCGAGTTAATTGCTCTCAGTTAAACGAAAGCGCTGAGGGGACTAGATGAACAGCTTTCTCTTGGATCTCCTACAGGTATCTTTGGCTACAAAACGCTTGGTACTGTATGTGTGTTGACTTTTAAATCATTGTGGGATACCAAATAATGCACATCACCTCCCTGAGCTGCTTCATTAGCCTGATTTACCTCCAAGGTTCCTGTTTCAGGCAAGTCCGCCAGACTTGCGCACAAAAGGATCAGCCGCGGTACGGTGCAGCCTGAGCCATCCTTTGTCCTCTCCGTATGAGGGAATCAAGAAGAGGACAAAACAAAAACAAACCTTCCCTCCAATAGTAGTCTGTCAAATTAGCGGGGCACTTCAAACACAAAGATCTCCAAATTGTCACTTTTGTTCTATTTTAGAGATGGCAGAAAAACCTCGTTTAGCAACAAAGCACAGCCCTTGACATGGCACTTCTGAAACAGCTAATCGATCAATCTCTCTCTCTCTTCCTCAGTCCATCTTTTAAGAGAAAAGATTGAGTGCAATTTGAAAAGAACTGCCCAAGAAAGCCCATCTGTGTGACAAAGCAGAAGCCAGCTCTAAAGCAAAGACTAAAAGCTGGAAATGTCCCTGCTCCTCTGATCAAGGTACCGAGGCAGGCAGGGTCCTGGAGCTGGGGGTGGGAGCTTTGGAGGTTGCTCAGAGGTCCACTGAGAATGAAGTCACGTCAGTTATCTCACCTGCTCTTCCTAGTGATTGTGGGACATTTCAGAGTGTGACCTTTTGAAACGTACGTAAAATACCACAGACCATCTCCTCTCCTGAGGGCATTGGTAGCATGAAACCAAAGGCAGCCTCGCAGTTGGCAGAGGCTGTGTGGGGCTTTCTGTTTACATTTATTTGTATACAGACACTCGCTTGTTTGCTGCTGCTTCCAAATTACTGCCCTCTGCATTCCCTTCATTTTACATGCGCTGCAGCTAAACCACTTTTTCTGATAAATATGGAAACTTGATGACTTGAAAAAATCCTTCCATGTCAATTCTGCAGTTCATATTCATGCTGAGATTGTATCTAATTTTGAAAATCTTCACACTTGTGCCCTGCCATCATGTGTAATCTTTTATGCATGGCTACCTCCACTGCTGCTGGAGCAGTTGCTATGCGACAGATGAACCTGCTCCGTGGGGCCCTGACATTAGTAAAAGCAAATTGACCACAGGAGCACTAATCTAGCATGAAAAGCAGTTGGTGCCGCGCAGTTCCTAGAGAAGGATTACCTAATCAACAAGCAAAACCTCCTTTGAAACGTGAGCTGAATTACCTGGGTCCGGATTTCCCCGTTTCACACCTTTTTGCTACACCGAAGCTCCTGGAGAGCAAAGTCTGTAAAGGTGCATTACTCAGGAGGAACGGGGACCCACCTTGGATCAGATTCTACAGCTCTCACCCTGGCCTGCTTGCAAATCTGTCATCTGGGCTGATAGCTGCTGTAACCTGTTTCTCCAAGGTTACCAAAAAGTGGTAATGAAGACAAATAAAGACAAAAGATGGCCAGAAAGCAGTGAATGTCCCCCTCTCATCACCTCACCTGTAAGCCATGTGAACTCTAGGTGTCAAAAAGGGGTTAGATGTGAAAGTGGTCACCTAATCCACATGGAAACTGGAGTATAATGACTTCTGCTCAAAAAACACAACAGCATGCTGCTGTGTTTCTTGGAGAAAGTGATCTCAGGGGAATGATGCTTTGCCAGCTGGATCACTACTAACATCATTATTAGTGATTTAACCCTGCAAGTACTGGGCAATTTCCTTTGAATCCATCACCAAACGTATGATGATGTTAGGCAAAATGAGCCCTGACTCACACAAAGGTTCAGTTGACCTCTATCCTGGATGTTTCTGAGGAGGGTAAGGCTGGTAATCTGTGGTTTTCTTCCAGAGGCAGAAAGGCTTTTTAACCCTTATCTTGTCACAGGTGAACAGCAAAAATACTGGGGAAAGTGAATTCAAAAGCCAGTTTTGAAATGGCAAAGATTTTATAATATGAAGCATTTTCATATGAATTTTAAGTGCTCTGGTATTGGAGGATTTGCCCAGTCACTGGTGCCTGCAACTTCAATACATTCCAGTGAGATCCAATTTGTGGCATAAAAGACAGGTTTCCCCTATCTTCCTGGTTTCTACTGTGATGTTCCAGCAGGAAATGGAAACTGGGCCATCCAGTGTGTTAGAACACTTTGCACTCAGATTTTGCAGAAACACTATCTCAGGTCTAAGACGTAGGAGTACCACATCCGGGGTTAAAGCTGGATCGTGGCTGCACTTTGGCTATAGCCCAGTTAGTGCCAAGGGCTCAACCTGTTTAGTTCTAGGTGTAGCTAAGGCGGCTCAAATTTCTCATGAGATATTTGGCACCGGACACGATGAGAATCTGATGACATCTTCACAGGGATAATACCGAAAACTGATGCATCATGAGGCTCATAAGAGGATCTTGGATAGGAAAGCAGAAATCACCTTTCACAAGATCTTAATCTTTTAACTCTTAGTTTGTCTCAGCTTCTAAACGTAATAGCTACTAAACCAGAACTTTCTGTCCTTAAAATAATCATTTCATTTAGCTCAACAAATGGGTTTTACTTCTAACACTGCTGCTGGTTGTGACTAAAGGCACAGGCACAAGGGTTACTGACTATTCGCTGAGTGACGTGAAGGGACTCAGTGCTACTACTTCCATTAACCTTAATAGGATCCACACAGCTATATCCCCACCCTGAATATTTAACCTCCACTGGCACTGCCTCTTCTAGTGTATAAATTGCTTTGAAGAGCAAAATAAACAAATATGCTGCCTTTTGCACAGGGCTAAAGCACGCGCAGCGTATATTCAGCATATATTCAGCACTGGTCTTGGACCTGCTGCGTGCCAGGGGGTGTCCCATGCACACCAGCACAGCAGTGCCTCACCATGTAATTCCCACCTTACATATGCACACCTGGTTCTTCATACCAGCTGAGCTGCGGCTCCTCACAACGTTACACTAGCAGCCTTTTGTGTAGGATTCTCTCATACCACAGATAAGAAGCTGTTCCCTTCTTATAAAACCTATAAACGTGTATAAATAAAATTAATAGGATTTTATTTGGTTTTACAGAATGTTATAGAGCTTTCTAGACCTTGTGGAATGTTTCTTACTTACAGAACTTTTATACAGACTCATCACAAATGCATCGAGATCAGAGGCAGGACCGGTGAGAACTCGGGAGTTAGAAGTTCAGTTCATACCCATGCAGGAGGTATTTAGCTCCTGCTGAATCAAGTGGTCTAGTGAAGATCTTAGAGCATCAGCAGACATCAGCCAGTGGCAACTTACACAGTGGATACGTTCAGCGAAGCTTTTAGAATTGCACACTTGTATATTTTCGCCATACACACCGACTGCAAAGCAACCTTGTACCACAGAGCTACGACCTGGGGATTGGAACCTGGTCTGCAAAACAACCCTGCAGGTTTTGGCAAATCTGTACTTTCCATGCCCAGGCTTCGCAGAGGTCGTCATGAGCTGTAAATCCGTTGCCACCTCAGAGTTCTCACCCAGCAGTGGTGGCACAGCTGCAGTTGGTAATACTGAACCGTCTAAAAGGCACAGACGTGTGGGGCCCTTATTTACCCTCTCAAGTGCCAGCTGGTGCAAAGCAGCCACTGGCTTCGATCAGCCCCTCATAACTGGAACACAAGAAATGTGGATTATTTTTCCAGCTCTGTCTCCTGACTGCTCTGCAGTCACAGCTGTGTTATTCTCCATTAATCTTTCTTTGCGACCTGTGATGCTGATATTTGTTGCTGGGCTGCACTGAGACAGATACTTCCAGAACTTGACCAAGAAAGCTGGGTGCTTGTTGTGTTCAGTCAAAAAAAATTCCGTGTTAGACTTTATTGCCTGAACCAGGAGACCCTGTGAATTGTTGGTCCCAAGGAATTTGCAGAGCATTCTGGAATGCACTGGGGACACAGGAAATGTGACATCTTTTGTACAAGTCTGCCATGTGGGCTATTTTATCCAGCAAATGCAGGGTCCAGAAGGTCAGTGAATCCACGCAGCTTCAGTTATCGTCCCACATATCGTTTACCTTGCTAAGAAACAGGTTCAAGACTGAATGTAAAGCCACTGCAAAACTGCTCCTGTCCAGTTAGAGCTCCTGCTGCTGTCAAGACAGTTTCTTCAAGACAAGTGTATTCTTGTCCCTGCTTTAACACTAGAACTATCTTCTCTGTCTCCCTTCTTTAGTCACCCTTCCCACAGCAAGAATCCATGCAATTCAGTGTGTAACCTTATAAAGAGGGAAATTATGTCCATGTGATCTTGACTTGAGTAGGTTCAGCAAGTTTTTAGGATGTGCTACCACGGAGGAGAGAACAGTCCGTGCCTGCCTCCATGGGAGCCAGCTTCAGCACTGGAAATCTGGGAAGGTGCTTCAGCACGGCATTTCACCTGAGCAGAGACGTACTGCTGCATTTCAGGGTGCTTCAGCTGAGTTCAGGGCTACACCGATGCTGCTATTTCCACATCTAAGTGCACCATCTGGATGCACTAGCTTGGGCAGGTGCTTTGGGCAGGTGCTAGCTCCACGCTTGCTTTGGTGTACTTCAATGCACAGAATAGATACGTCCCCAGTTGTCAGGCAGGCTCTCCAGCTCTCTCTTATCATCCCACTGTCCTTTCCAGCAACTGTTTCAGCTTGACATTGTTTCTCTTGAAGGTAAGTGATGAGACTCACACAGATGAGATTGCTCAAAACTCATTAGTGTTTTCTACAAAGGTCTTAATACTTCCCTCTTCCTCCTGGAAATAATGGATCCTGCCATCACATATGGGGTTTCTGCCCATTCGTGTTCCTTTAATCTCTCCTATTGTTCATCAGAGCTTTTCCTCTGCCCTAACAGCCACTTCTTTTTTTGGAGCAGTGACACAAATTATCATTTAGCAGGGCAACGCTCAAACCCTCAAGGGCTACAATTAGGTGTCGGGGTTCCGTGTGGGAGGACTGCACCAGAATGTTCTAATCCTTTCTTTATTCTTTAATGATCACTACACTCTCAATGTATTAATAAAATTCATTTCCAGTCCTTCTGGATATGCAAGACAGAAGTAATTGAAACAGAAATTAAGAAGCTCTTGTTGTATGTGATCACAACAAGGGTCCAAATTCAGCTTTCAGCAAAGCTCCCACAGCTTGATGCTGTGTCCAAAAACCTCACTGGAAAGTATCTCACTGGCTTACCTGGGCAAGGTCAGGCTCACCATGAAGTGGCTGAGAGTTTCATATCTATATCTGTAGGCAAAAACTTCTCCAGTTCTCACTGTGAAAGCAGCTTTCTCTTACTCTGTGAATGATTTCACCTGGACTCTGTGAGCTACCCGGCTCTTGCTCTGATCTCGCTGTGAGATGGGAATGCAAATTCTGAGACAGCATCCCAAGGTTTATCCAATTTCTTTCTTTTTCTTTTCTTTTTTGTAATCAAAGCACTGGACTACATGCACTTTACAACAAAAATAATTCTTATTTCAGCATTTGTGACCTTCTGTCTCACATTTTGATGCCTCTCTGAGTTAAGTTTCCACCTCCTGCTACAGAACCCACCAAGACTGGGAGCAACAGAACAGAAATGCATGAACTTAAAACTCAGAATCAGGAGGAGAGGAGGACATGAAAAATTCTAAGCCCAAACTTATACGTTTCATGTGATGAAAACTAATTATAAACTCAGAATACATTACCATAATTGTTTATATCTGTGTTTTAAGGAATTTGCTGTCTTCTGAATCTAATAAACGAAGGAACTGAAGCTTGACTGCTACAACAGTTTTTAATCTGTTTGGAAATTAGTCCAAACAATGAAGAAATACTTTCCAGTATCACAAGAAAATGTTACAGTAAGGAAAGAAAATGGAAGGGAAAGGGAAACCTTTTTAAAAATACAAGGAAACAAACAAAACAGATTAATTATTAACTGAGGATAATTAAGGGCAGAGTGTGCCTGGCTCACCTAGGGGGCAGATGGGAAACAAGGAGATGCAAAGCACTGCCCTTGGCTCTCTGTCCCCACATATCCCATTGCTCCCCAGGGAAGCAGGGAGCCGTGGGCGCTTGTGTACGGGCTAGGAGGGGTTGGGTGTTACAGACAGTGCTATGATCCCACCCCTCACAAATACTTGTGAGCTCCGTGCTCTCCCTGAGCTTCAGCAGCAATTGAACTTGGCACATTCTTTGCGAGCTAAATGGGAAGTACCTGTCGAATGCCTCCATCTTGGTGGTTCTGTCCTGCTCAGCAAGGCAGTCTGCAAGCATCTGCTCCTACCTCTGCAGCTGCGGCAGGGTGAAACTCCAGATAGACAATAACTGCTTAAGAGCAGCCAAAGCAGACAGAGGTTTAGTAGAGCTGTGTTTAGTATGAGCACAGATTCTTCATCCTATTCTTGGCCATAAAAGACAAATAAGTCTTCCTCCCATCTATCACACCTCTGCAGCTGTTCACCTCATCCCTTTGTGCAAATAGCTGTGGAGATGCTTGAGATTAAACAAGTTTTTGGCAAAGACTGCTAGGTACTCAGTTTTACGTCAGATGGGGAGGATGTAGGAGGATGTGGGGAGGATGTATGAGGTTAATATTATTAGGCCACCCGATAGGCACAGTAGTGGCACAAAGGCCAATACTTGCCTTAAAATCAATTTTTAAATGAATCTTGGCTCAATTTTTCACTGGCATTCTCAGGAGGCCTCCATTTGCTTCTTGGTCAGAAGGTGTTAGTACCACCTGAGCTCTGCTAACTTCTGGGATTCAGGTTCAGCAAAGTCTCCAAGACCTGAAAGAGCAAAGACAGTAAATAAATGGTGCTTTTATCCTACTCATGACCTTCCAGGTGCAGCAGTGGGGAGGAGAAGACCAGTTGCCAGTGTCGTTACCTGTGTTACACCTGCACCGTGCATCAAAACACGACTTTGGTTCCAATCTTTCAAAGCGCCAGAGGCACACGTGGCTTTCCACACGAGTAAACCTGCTAATTCCATGGCACGCCTCCTCTGGCTAAAGCTGGGTGTCACTGAACCCGTGTGTGGATGTTACGGCTCTCAGTCCAATATTTAGCATCCACCAAAGTTTGCACAGAAGCGGAAACGCAGGACTGCTGCACTGCAGCATACTGGGGACTCAGAATTGCTCCAGAAACACTGTGAACAGAAGCCGTATCTCTGACTCAGAAACAAATCCTCTCACATTTTGCCTGTAGAAGCCAGCTAAAAATACCCTTTTAATCATGATTTGGCCAAAACAATCTTTGGCAAGAGTGAAACAGTGGGTGTCCAAACCTTGGTGTAGAATGAATGTGCAAAGAAGTCCAGTGGGTTTGCCCAGCTGAGGAGTCACATTGATGAAACCAGAGGTCAGCTGCTTATCCACGAGGCAAGGAACAGCAGTGAGAATTTCTCACACCTCTCAGCCAATGTAAAGTTCTCTCTTCCTTTTCTTTTTGAGGATGAAAGTAACGTTTGTGGCTTGCTGCAAAAAACCTGAAGCTTGCTTGCTGGAGGACATTCTGTTTCCAATCCAGCTTGTGCGCATCTCCCACGTGCTTCTGGAATTTCTGCGGCAATAGGTGTTCGTTGTAGTGAGGCGTGGAATCTCAGACGGCTTTCTGATAGCATCCCCTCTGATGTCTCCTTACTCTGAAAGTTGTACTAGAAGTGGTTGCTTTCTTGTTTTTTTGTTTCAAGATTTGAAAAGGCAACTGCTAGAGACTGATTTTGGTTTTTTAAAATACTCCACTCCTGAATAACTGAGCATCAGATGGAGCTCACGCTTTGGCTGGATGCTTAGCAGAGCTGCTTTCCTTGGGAAAAGATCACAGCTGGGATGTGAACTGCTTCTAGATTTTGATTTCATTTCTGAAAGACAGCAGTCCAGCACAGCTTGTTAGCCCTTTGGGCAGGAACCGCATGTTACTGACTTGGGCCAAGCACAGTGTTAGCCCTCAATAACAATAATGAGTTGTGAAAGGAGTTCATAACCGCATGTGCAGGGTAAGGAATATATGAGGAGCAAAGGTTGACAATATTCTTGGGCATAATGGCATTATTGCAGAGGAAACTGTCTAAGCAGCTTCTGCGAGAGGAATTTGACCCCTATGGAGCTCACCGCCAGCTTTCCCACTGCCAGCACACACTTTCGTATCCCACCTGTTATCCAGACAACATTTCTTCTTCAGATGCCTTGGAACCATTCACTTTTGGAAAACACAGGCTTCCAGGAGGAGTTTAGCACGCCAAATAAAACAATGAAATAGAATAAAATAAACCACGAGGGTAAGAGAGCAAGCATTGCTCTTTAGGAAGTGCTATGGATTGTGTGGTTCCTGCTAGGACAAGTACATCGTAAGTAGTCACTACACCGCTGCCTCAAAGAACATGGTTTCAGCTGTTCCTGCTCGATATAGTGAACATCTGAATCACAGTGGAAAGAAATTCAATTAGGGATCTCCATTTTGCTAGATTTCTTCCAGGTGCTCTGCGAAGCTGCCCACACTGTTTACGCTGCTGCCTTAGCAAACTCACCATTGTTGGTACAACGGGAAGCACTTGTGTGAGGCTGTGAACAGCGTGGCAATTCCTTTTCCACGGGATGAAGTAGTCTTTGGACCTCTTTTGCTCTCTCAGTTCTTGTATTCTTCTCATCAAAAGGTTTGTTCACTGAAACCATCTTGCACAACCCCTATGGTTTTGCTTTTGAATCACATTTACACATCAGCTCTTTTTTCCTCCCCCATTTTCTTTTGCACATCTTCCTGTGCCTGTGAATGCCCAGAAAAAAGCCGTAGAGTATATCCTTTTGGGTCCCAATTAAGATTCTGAACTGCTGTTCTCTGTATGATAACTACCTGAAGTGCTGACAACATGCTACCTGTCAACAGGCAAATGAAGGCCAACCATCTGTTCGACTATAAATTGTCTCTGCTACTCTCAACTTGAAAATCCGCTTTAAAGACTCCCCAATTATCTGGTAGCCCGCACCAAATGATGCGATGTTATTTTAACTAGAGTCGTCACTGTGCACAAGAAAAATCAACATTAAAAGCTCTGCAGAAAGAAAGGGGTTTGAAAAGCTGGTTTCTACCTGGGTTTGTGTGTAGGGCTCTGGAGCTGCTGCACCAAGGAGGATCAGATTGCTCCTGGATGGCAACCTGAATTTCACTCGATAGAGATCTGACCCCTACTCAGGAGCATTTTGTCTCAAAACATTGTAATTACCGACAAATACAGATCTCCAGAGCTCTCCTGGGTAGCTGCTGCTGCTGCTGCAGAGGTGCTGCCTGCCCCAGGGACCATGGGCTCAGTTGTCCAGCTCCATTCAGAAGCGGAACTCCATAGTACAGGCTTGGGATTAAGATAATTAGCAGAGCAGTGACAGAATCTCAGAAGTGAGAAGCAAAGGAAAAGGCCTCGAAGGGGACTGAGTTGGGCGCACGTTTAGTTTTAGCAGAGCTTGCGTTTAGTTCCAGGATTTGCATGGCTGGAAGCGGAGATGAGCAAAACCAGCTACTAAGGAAAAGTTCAGCTCTTACCCGAGTCCCTGTTTTCCTGTTCCTCAACCATTTCCTATGCTTCAGGCTGTCTTCAAGCCCCAATATTGCTTGCTGGCTCTTCTCTTTTGTACATTCCCTGCTTTATATCTCATTGCACTATAGGCTTGCAATGTCTTCCTAAGTGATGGAATTGCAACCTTCTCCTTCCTCCTGCACGCTGAGGAACACCTGATGTGGCTTGCCCAGTGTGCCAGAGACAGCAAGTGTGGGGAGCTTGAACCTTGGGTAATATAATGCACAGAGCTGCAGCTGCTGATGTCTGGGGACCACCAGCCTGCCTACAGTGCACTACCCTAGATCCTTTCAGAAGCACAAGGGTACCAAACCTTGACAAAACCTGCTGGAGAAAGCAAAAGTTTGAGTTTGGACCAGGTGTCCAGCACATTTTTACCTCACAGACACCAGTACTGAGAGTGCAAAACAGGAGAAACTATCAGATTGATAGGGACACAGATGAACTTGTAGGCTGCAGCGTGTGTGACCTAGCCCAGGCTCTCCTGTTCAGTAACCACAACTTGCATAGCAGTTGGTGCAAGCAAGCAGGCCAGTCTTAACAGCTACTCAGAGGAGGATTCATCTACAAAACATGTCCCCAGAGCCTTGTATGCAATGGTGCCCAGGAGTTTGAACACAGGACTCTTTACACCTCTATTTCAGTGATGGAGCCAGAAAGCTGGGTAGTGAAAGTACTTCTCTACAGGCCAAACGTATTTAAAATCTGTAGGTAGTTATCAATGCCTAAAGATTACAGATAACAAAGATACCACTGGCTGAAGGGAGAGTGATAGAAACACACGTAGGCTTTGCTTTGCTAGAACTGGGATAAAGGATTCTACTGGAAAACCTGTAGCCATTTACAGGGCAGCCTTCTGGTGCAGCTGGTGAATAAAAGCTTCAAAGATAGCAACAAAGAAAAGCCAAAACAGGAAGACAGAGACATGTAAATGCTTTCATTGATGTGATGACTTTTACAAAGACTGTCACCTGAGTAAGGCACTATTGGTGAGGCAATAGTAGCATTTTGGAATCCTTACATGATGCAAACAGACCTCTGTAAAACACATAGCAGCCTAACAACAGCGCCCGATCTCAGGCTGTGGTCCCACCAACACAAGTGTTCTCAAGAGTAACAGTTCTTGCTCTGCGGTGCTTACTAGCGACACTAAACAGAGTGGAGCCAGAGAGGAAGAACGAGATGACACAGTTGTCTTCATTATGAAACACAGTTTTGAAGGCTCATATGTCTTCTTTCACAGAAAAGAAAGGAAGGAATTTACAGATTGAGCCAGATACTTCCAAGAAGTTCAAATGGCACAAAGGTAAAAGTTGGTTTAGTGAATCTGAATCATACCAGTGTGACTGTTGTAATATCTACTAATGAGGAAGATCATTGCCCTTCAACCTAAGTTTGAGCCTTCAACAGTGATAGGGATTTGTAAGACCCTTGAGACTTAGTTTTCAGCTTATGGACCTGAAAATGTTCCTCCTAAGGATTTCTGTGTTAAGGGAACCCTGCCTCCTAATTTGATTGCTAAATTATTGTGGGTATTGCTGGCTAACCCAATGGTTTTGTTTCTGATTAAGTTGGCCATTCTCCTTCTCATTCTGTAGCCAAGATTTCCACACAGTAGCCCAGTTTGCTTTGCACTGCAGCACCATGCAAGTGTGTGCATTTGCTGCTGGTGTAAATATCCACAGGAACTGGCACACATGCTACCCCGTAGACAAGTACTTCCAAATAATAAAACACTGTGCTGCCTGCAGTTCTGCCAGCTTCTTGCAGCATAACACCTGAACCAGTGCCGACTGCTTAAATCTAACTGCCCCCATTGGCAGCCTTATCCACTACCTATTCAAGTAGCTTCATCCTACCCAAGGCACCACAGAGTCCTGCTGCACAGACTTCTGCCTCTGGCCACCCACTTTAGTCAGGAGAAAATGGTCAAAGTTGGTAAGAGTTCATGAAGTAGGTGACTTATCAAAGGTCTGGTCTGCCTCCAAATCAGCTGTTATTAACTTGAGCTAAACTGAAACAACACCACACTGCTCTATGTTTTTATTGAGCCTGAAACAAATCTGGAGAGAATATAGGAAATATATTTCATTAAATCTATACTGAAGTCCCAAACCGAGGACGGTTTTACAGCTTCCAAGGGATGAGAACAGCGTCATTTCTCACTGTCTTAATCGAAAGACAAACACCATGTCCAGGTGGGTTTTAAATGTCTCCAGAGAAGGAGACTCCACAACCCCCCTGGGCAGCCCGTTCAAGTGCTCTTCATCCTCACCATGAAGTTCCTTCTCAAACTGATGTGGAATCTGCTCTGTTCCAGCTCTCACCCATTGTCCTATCATGTGATGCCACTGAGAAGAGCCTGGCTTCATCCTTCTGACACTCACCCTTGTTCCATTCCCTTCATCATCTTTGTGACTCTGCACCAGACTCTCTCAAGCACTTCTGCGTCCTTCTGGAACTGAGGGGCCCAGAACTCTAACCAGCTCTCTGATGATCGGGGACTGTCAGAGGATCTTGAAGGCTATGAGTCTAAGCAAATAAAGTCAAGAACTTGCTTGCATGACAAAATTGCTTACTCTGTACACTACAGCTACTTTAATTCTTGCTACTTCAGTTAGGAACAGTTCATAAATAACCTGGAAGTCACCTCCTAAACCAACACATCAAAACAGCATTCTAGCAGAAAGAGAAATCCTCATGTATAGATACCTGTTAACCAATGTAATGTGCATAAGAGGAGGAGGAAACGTGTATTCAAATATGTGACAGGTATTTCAAAGCACCTCATAATTAGCTTTGTTTAGTTATTTTAATTTTGTTTTTATTGGCAAGATGCTGTATGAAAAGATCTGCTAATTAGATAGGAAGTTCCCCTGAAGACATCTATCAACTGTTTCTATTAATACAGGCAACTGTGAGCAAGTAGGTAGGAAAGAAAAACATTCAGCAATGGTTTTGTTAATTAAATTGAGGTCTAGATGCAAAATACTTTTCCCCCATCAACAAATGTTCTGTCATATTTCCCAGAAAATCAGCTAGAAAAGGTTTTTTTCAGAGTCAGAGATAATCTAAAGCTCAGGAGTGCTTCATACTTTTAATTTCCATCTACTTTAGTTCTCATAAGAATCATGGCTCATTAGAGATTGGAAAAGACCTCAGAAGATCATCTAGTCCAGTCTCCACGCCATAACAGGATCACCTACATCAAGTCACACAGGAACATATCCAGGTGGGTTTTAAACATATTCAGAGAAAGAGACTCCACAAGCCACCCTGGGCAGCCTGTTCCAGTGCTCTGTCACCCTCACTGTGAAGAAGTTCCTTCTCATATTGATGTGGAACCTCCTATGTTCCAGATTACACCCATTGCCCCATCATTAGATGACACTGAGCAGAGCCTGGCTCCATTCTCCTGACACCTGCCCTTTCCACATTTATAAACACTGACAGGGTCACCCCCCAGTCTCTTTTTCTCCAAGCTCAAGAGACTCAGCTCCCTTAGCCTTTCCTCATCAGGGAGAGGTTTCACCCTCTTCATCATCTTTGTGGCTCTGTGCTGGACTCTCTCAAGCAGCTCTATTCTCTCCTGGAACTGAGTAGCCCAGAACTTGACATGATATTCCAGACGTGGTCTCACCAGGGCAGAGTAGAAGGGGAGGAGAATCTACTAACTCAATCTACTAACCAATCCCCTTCTAATTCAGCCCAGGATGCTTTGGCCTCTCAGCATTGTGCCATCAGCAAACTTGCTGACAGTGCACTCTAACCCCTCACCCAAGTCATTAATGAACACATTGAATAGTCCTGTTCCCAGTACAGCCCCTTCTGAGTGACGTGGAGAAAGACGCTGTCGCTAGTAAGAGGTGTGCCCACACAGCTGCAGGCGTTACAGACATGGAGAGCTGCTCTAACTCTTGCACTCCTTGGCCTTCCTTAGTTCCGAGTACCAGCACAAAAGGATCACCAGACACCACATCTGACTTCCTGCAGACAGAAAATAAGGTTGGGCTTTTTTTTTCCTTCCCTGACCTCACAAATTTAAAAAGATCTTCTCTGATACTCAGGCTGGCCAGACAGCAATTTGTCATGTTGCCACCCAGGTTTCTATTCCGCAGGCCACGCTGTCGGTCAATCGAGGTTAAATGGTGCAGGAATGCATTAGCGGTCTCGAAGGAAAAATTCAGATTTGATGGATTTCAGCAATACACAGCCACAACTTGAAGGCAGTGTCCTTTGGTCCTAACGATGCTGCAGGGTAGCAGGGAAGGAAGCGGGGCAACAGCAGATGACTTAATAGACATTTGCTCAGTATTTAGAGCCTAGGCAGTGCAGAAAGGGCAGAAAATAGCCACAGCCCCTTCACTGCGTTGGCTGGGGCTGGAATAATCCTCAGCATCCCCTTTCTATAGAGCCTACATAGACATCTAGCATTGCATTAATATCAGAGTATCACAGTAATGATAAGGTTGGAAAAGATCTTAAAGATCATCCAGTCCAACCTAAATCCAAATAAACCCAGTAATCCTAACATCTAACATCTAGCTCATGCCACTCAGCACCTCATCCAGCCTAACCTTGAACACCTCCAGGGACAGTGACTCAACCACCTCTGTGGGCAGCCCATTCCAAAACCGGATCACTCTTTCAGTGAAAAATCTTTTCCTAATGTCAAGTCTAAACCTCCCCTGATGGAACTTAAGACTATGACCTCTTGTCCTGTCTCCAGTGGCCAGGGAGAAAAGACCAACCCCTGCCTGACTACAACCACCTTTCAGATAGTTATAGACAGCGATAAGGTCACCCCTGAGCATCCTCTTTTCCAGACTAAACAAACCCAGCTCCCTCAACCTCTCCTCAAAGGGATTATCCTCCAACCCCTTTACCATTCGAGTTGCCCTTCTCTGGACTCGTTCCAGCACCTCACCATCTTTCCTAGACTGAGGGGCCCAGAACTGAACACAATACTCCAGGTGTGGTCTAACCAGTGCCGAATACAGGGGAAGGATAACCTCCCTTGACCTGCTGGCCACACCATTCTTGGTGCAGGCCAGGATGGCATTGGCCCTCTTGGCTGCCTGGGCACACTGCTGACTCATGATTAGAATTTACTCCCTAACAGCTCTGTAAGTTCAGCTCATATTCACCTGCATGTACTCGACATAGAAATGGCTCTGGGCTTGGTGAGGGCAGGCAGTATGGAGGGTTCCCTAGCAAAAGAGGACAAGCACCTAAGCAGCAGAAGTGGTCTTGGATGCCCAGGGTCCATACAGCCTAACCTGGGGTGTGGATACATGAGAAAGCCTGAGGGAAAGTGTCTTTCAGATATGTCACGGGAGCCCTGCAAGGCAGGCTGAATGCCAGCTGCTGTGGGAAGAGAAGGATGAGAGCTGGGTATAGGAAAATGGCAAGACAAGGTCTATTAAAAGGAAAATGAGGCTGTTATTGTAGAATCATAGAGTGGTTTGGCTTGGAAGGGACCTTAAAGATCATGTCATTCCACCTCCTATGCCATGGGCATGGACAGCTCTCGCCAGATCTGGTTGCCTAGAGTCCCATTCAACCTAGCCTTGAACACTTCCAGGGATGGAGCAGCCGCAGCCTCCTTGGGCAACCTCTTCCATTGTCTTACCATCTTCACTGTAAAGAACTTCCTTCTAATATCTAATCTAAATCTACACTCTTCTAGCTTAAAGCCATTTCTCCCTACAGACGTGGTACTGAGAGGGTAAGTGAGTGCCCAAAACTGAAAAGAAATGGCACTGCCACTCCTGATGTAGACACATAAAATGCAGGTAGAAGTGAAAGAGCAGCTGAACAGAGAATTTGCTAAACAGACGCAGCGCACACTGCTCTGTGTAGCATGTCTCTTCACATTTACAAAATAACTAGATCTCATGCTTATTTTCCTCCCCTTCTCTATATCTAAATTCATATTCTTTACCACCCGCGTGTGCAGAATGGAATAAATAATGA
Organism: Rhinopomastus cyanomelas; assembly: GCA_013400115.1. NCBI lineage: Eukaryota > Metazoa > Chordata > Aves > Bucerotiformes > Rhinopomastidae > Rhinopomastus > Rhinopomastus cyanomelas. The sequence goes on along the minus strand of VXBP01007926.1, from coordinate 325,592 downwards.
TTACCACTGCGACGGAGAACTACTGCTAGAATCCCAGTAAGTCATCAAACGGTTGTTGCGTACAAAGATAATGCAGTCAATAGTGGGGCTTTTTCAGCAGGGTTAGGCAGCAACACTACATGTGCATGTTTTATTAGTTACAAAAACGGGCATTTCAGTATAAGCACCACATGTAGATCAAACTGACAGACTCCTTTGGGATTAAGCCCCATCACCTTCTGAATGCAAGACAAGCATAAAACCGCTGCAGCAACGGGGAAAAAAAATCAGCCTGAAAATAATTAAACAGCAAGGCAGCCACCCATAATGATATTCAGCAGAACACATTAGGGACAGTTTGCTGGGAATGCACAAGAGCACTCCAGTTGTTTAATTAACATTGAAACGGTGGTTCCACAAGAACTAAAAATCCTGTTAATTTATGTGTCTCTTAATGATGCTCATTTAAATACTGTCAACTTTTCTCCAGTTTAATATTCATGATTTCTAGTCATTAAAACACCAGGCTCAGCTCACGGATTCACTGAGAAACACAAATTGTTTGATGATGATGTCAGTTCTTATAAAAGTTTTCTCCCCCTTTAAAGTGTAAAACTCTCGGTGCTCATCACTAGGGTCATTGTAGTCTGGTCTATAAATAACATTTTTATCAGTCATGTAATGCAATAAACTCCAATGTTCTCTCTCACCTTCAAAGACAAGCCCTGCTTGCATAGTCAGGAGTTATTCATGTAAAGGTAGTTAGCGTTTTATGACGGAGCATCTCACCTGGTTAATGTAATGGCTTTATATATTGGTACACCGGGCTCAAGTCCCACTTTAGATTATAAAAACTATTTTAATCCAGAGTAGGAAACATTACATTAAAAATAATTCTAGTGCTCAAAAGACACTTGTGGCTGGATATTAAAAAAGATACTGCCGACGTAGGCAGAAGTCATATTTTGACCTCCCCTAGAACGAGCACACACATAGTCTGAAGGAACTCTTGTGTGCATGAAACCATTGCTTACCCTGTCCTTTCTATGGGTTGGAAATTTTAACAGACTCTGATGTTAAAATGTGAAGAAATCATCACACTTCCTCCCGTCACTGGGACTTGTACTGAAAAATATTGTGTATTGATACTATATTGCCAAATAAAACTCCTAAATCTTTTACATGTTTATATACACACACAGATAGATATAGATATATATAGATATGTATACACACAGTTAATCTTTCACCTTTATCATAGTAATTTAGATTTCAAAGTAAAGCTGAATGTTTTCAACAGGGCAGGGAGCAGAGTGTTTGGGGTAGTACAAGTACTTACAACTAAAGACGGACATTTAAATGACCTTTCTTCACAGTCACATTTCTTCCTACCATTTTTCTTCTAAGCATCAGGCAATAGCATCATCTTCGTTTCATCTTTTGACGATGTCTTGTTTTCCTAGGCAAGATATATTATGACTTTTACTCTTCTTCTTAATACCTGAAGTCTCTCATAGAGGAGATTTCCAAGCAATTGGAAGTCTCTTTTATCAGATGTTTTTTATTTTGACCAAGTGGATTGCAAAAAATATTAATAAAGGGCATGGGCCTTTAACTTAGAAAAGGTTATATGGAAAGGGCAACTGAAATTTTGTTGGCACACAAATTCCCACTTGCATACTTTTAAGACCTAGTCGAGTTCCCTGTCTTGGGGGTTTTTTACTATTCCTGTCAGATTTCCAGCACACATTGAAATGCAACAGGGCCATATAATTTTTCTGAAAGACAGTTTGTTTGGCATTTTAGACAGACATCCAACACAACAACATGTACTTTATTATACAGAGAGAAAAATAGTCTGTGAACCAGGCAGCACAGAACTCGCAATACCTGATTAGTACCAATGCCAATATTTATCACCTACTTCTGCTCATTTCATTCTTTACATTTTATTCTTTCCCTGTTGTTTTATATTTACAATCTGCACTTCATAACTAAATAGCTGAATGCAGTTCCTTTCTGAAAAAAGCAGTCATAACTGGATGGTCTAGACATAATCTTAATTACCAAAACAATCTCCCATGTCTGCAGTGCTTCTATGCAGTAGCTGTTGCTATTTTCTTCCAGAAGTGTTTCAATTAAGCAAGCAATCTGTATTAACTTCTTGCATACACATTTTAATGTAATACACCTTATTTCCAGCATCACTCATCCCTGAAGGGTTCTATTTATTTTAGCACTCTAAATGTTCTTTTTTTCAGGAAAAGATTCTATTTTTTCATTATTCCTCACCAAGACCTAATTATTAAATGCACTTTCTTGGGACTGTGGCTTGACTCACAGTTCTAGCATGAAATATATGCCCACCTGCTTTAATCCATAATAGTGTCTCCAGTAAAAACGCATCCTAGCGCCAGACTGACCTGTGAATGATCCATGACATTCCAGTGTCCCAGCTTTTTTCCATACTCATCACAGAGACAAAAACCCCCCACACTTATTAACGCCTTCATTTTCCTTGGAAAAACAGTTGGAATAACTGAAAAGGGATGCAGGTCTTAAGGCAACATATATTAATTCTATCTACGGTAACATCCATCTGTTTACATCACCACAGATAAATTTGATAACATAAACCTAGTATGATAACTTACACTACTCCTCTATTTTGGTGTTTATACCTACGTAGCCAACCTTTTGGACACTGCTTTCAGTAAGCAGTTATCCCATTTTGAAACTTGTTCCTAAATGAAGGCTTCCATTACATTAAATTGGTATTTTGTATAGCCAGCATGAAGCAATCAGCATATAATGCCTATTCCCAGTACATTTGTTTACTAAACTTATTCAGTGTCCCTAATCTTTGGCACTAATGGTGCAATAATTAAACAAATGATAATGAACAGTCTTGTCTTGTTCCCTGTTTTTGAAGCACTTGAACCCAATGCATGGGGAAAGTCATTTCACACACTCATTCTGAAAGCTTTGTTCATATTTCTCCAACATCCTGATTAAACACAGGGATTCTATTAAGAAAAATACTTTCCCTGGGTCTGTACATTGATAACCAGCCTCTTTTTCAGACTCGATGATGCGCTAAACATCACAGAGGAATTTTCTTGCACTTACCTAAGGGACTGTCTTTTCTAAAGCACAGTTTACGCTTTCTTGTCTCCGAGTCCGCAAGGGCTTAGAAAAGACTGCTTTCTCCTGACTCAGGAGGGAGGCTGATTTGGTTCACCCTTATTTGAAAGGAGTTTCAAAACTGTGTGGAAAGTTGTCTATGTCTCTGCTTTCCAGCCAGAGAAGTTTCCCCCTGAAGAGGGAAGATACTCTTCTTAGAGACACATTCAGAGGGTGCATGACTATACCCTATTTTTAATGATAAAGTTGTCATTAACCTGACACCAGAACACGTGTCTCCATTACACAGCCAGATACTTGGAAAACCTGGAATACACCAGCAGGTCTTCTATGTTTATATAGTTTTAGTGAGTTTTTGTAGAAATATGACACTTGCACGTTATGGATCCCTTCATTTTGCTTGACCTTATTCCTGAGCACTGCTTCTTGTTCCTGTGGTTATCTCACATCATCTACTCAAAAGTCTGACTGCTAATGTGTCTAATTTCTTCCTCATTGAGAAGGAACAATGTGCCAAAGACCAGCTCTTACCAAGAGAACCTTCTGGGGTCGGGTTCCTGTTTTAGCCAGCAGTGGCTCTATCTGAGAACGGACGCTCCTTTCTCTCACAAAAGCCTGGCTCATCATTGCACTAAGTGTACAGATTTGTGTCTATGCCATGTTTTTCCTAAACCCACTGTGCAAGCTAATACAGATCCCTTTATAATTGCTTAAGGCCTCTTTCCTAGGATTCTGAAGATAAGTTCTGTAAGGTATTGCCTGGCACAGGACTGCTGTGTGATGTTCTGTTTTATTCACACCGTCTTTCCGTGCAGCTCCATCTCCATCTTTTATTCTGACATGAACATTATTTTTATGAGTACCGGTGCATAGTCAGGGACACTCTTGCTCTAATTCTAAAATAGAGTCTTTCACAGAAAGACTTAGTGACATCAGAATGAAATACCCTGCTGTATGTGTTCTGAGAGATTCAGAGAAATAAAGTGTATTTCCTTAAAATGTAGAAATCTTCCAAATCCATCATCTGGGGCATTTTATAAACCCATTCCAATATTTCAGCTTTGTCAGCATTTTGGGATACTTACGTATCCCGTATTGGGTGGAGATAGTCAACAATTCAGTAGTCAACTGTGAAGCCAGAGCTGTGGCCTCTACAAGTGGGAAGACCCTACTCATTTCAGTAGAGATTACACATGGATAAACATCACTGACAAAGCTGTCTTCCTTCTGGATCTGGTTGGATCCATTTCCAGTCCTGCACTACTTGTGCAGACATTAATAAACACGTAGATTTTAATAGCACCGAAACACTCCTCCTTCAGAGAGCTCCCCATGGTGTCATTAATTTTTTCCTTCAGGTGAGCTTCCTGATTAATCACTTATCACATTTCCCTTTTTGATTGTTATTTGGTTCATGGTTTGGTGTGGCCTTTTGGTTTCTTTCTTGCCATTAGGAGTGTTGTTTAACAGCCTGCTTTCGCTCCACATTAAAAACCTGCTGTGCCTGTTTCTGTTTTCACGCTTTCCATACCTATATCAACACTAGTCTTTGTCTTATATCAGTATCACTCCCTTATCCTTGTGGTGCTTTTTGTACCTCCATATCTGCTAATCACACTTCCTATTACATTCAACACTGTTCTGGTCCTCAGAGTCACTGCTACGGAGCTGTTTGGAATCTGTGCAGAGGGATGTTTTCACCAGTGCTGAGCTGGGCTTACACAGCATCAGTCTTTTCTGCTTCTCACTCCACCAGCAAACAGGAATGTTTTTTTTTAAATAATGTAAAGCTGGGGGAAGAAGATGGGAGGAGAGTATGTGGGATTGTCTTCCAAAGTAGCCACTGCATGTGATGCAGCCCAGCCCTCCTGGAGGCGGCTGAACAGCTGCTGCTGATGGGAACTGGTGGATGAAGTCACGCCTTGCTTTGCTAGCACAGGCAGCTTCTGCTTTACCTGTTCAGCTCTCTGGGTCCACCCACGAGTTTTTTTTACTTTCTACTCTTCCAACTCTCTTTCCCATCCTGCCACAAGAGAAGCAAACAAGCGGTTGGATGTGGCTTGGATGCCAGCTGGGGTTAAACCACAACAAACATCACATCAAATAACAGCAGAATTTGAAATGAAATGGCGGGACTAAGCTACTTCTTCCTTACTGTATTCTCTGCTACCCATATTAGTAACTGCAAACTTTCTTAATGTGAACTCATGCCGCTGTTACTTATTCCTTGTTGGACATCTGTTTTTTAATCTCTATCTATAATTTTAGCACAAAACTCATTATATACCCTATTTTTGCCATCAAGGCAGTATTTTTTCACAGTACAAGCACTGTTTTTTATTACATTCAAAAGGCATCCCAATTCCCTTTCTCTTACAGTTAATGAGCCCTCAGGTGAAATACACTTAACTTGAGTCTAATGAGTGCCTATTTGTTCTTGCTTCCAGCAATGAGGTCAGGAACTTTTGGACTTCCCCTGGCACAGAGAAAGCATAGGTTTGACTTACCTGATACATATTTAGGGTTGTTGAGAACTCTGGAGCATAGTCCTCCTATGGAGATGTTTGCAGATTTGTGTTAATAAAGTCCCCTTGGTTATGCTCCACTGTTTTCTCTTTTGATGTCCAGAAAACTAATCACTACAACAATATAACTCTGCTGTGCCCGGATGGCTTTATCGCTTTTTCAATTTTATTTGACTATATCAATGCAAAGCATTAGGCACCTGCTCCTCAAGTGGCAAATGAGTAGGATGTAAGGCCTTCCTCCTTTCAAACACTGTTATTGTCTCCATACCTGTGTTTTTCAGTTGTGACCATTAGGTCATAGGCTTCCTCTAGCTTGTTCTCACTCTGTCCCCATGACTCTTGCATAATTGGTTTTACGTTGGCCCACTTTCAATTGGAGATGCAGAAGGTATCCCTTGCGACCACTGTCAAATAGCCAATTTGCTGATAGGAAGAATATTCTCACTGAAGGTTGGAGGTGGATGTTTGACTCTCCTCAGCTGGAGCAAAATTTAACCTAAATTCCTTCAGTCTAAGAACATTCTCTTCTCAAGCCTTTTTGCTGTTTTGTCATATTCCATCCCATGCCCCTTGTGAATTTTAAATGCAGGAAGGATTACCATCTTTGGATCTTTGTTCACTGAACTTTGCAGAGTTCAGTCTGCAAACCTCAAAGAACACCTGAAATACAAAAAAGCCAGGGTTTTAGATGTTTCCAGTGGCACTGCATAGTTTAGGTTCCCTCCCATGACTCTGTTTGTTGTTTTAGTTCTCTTTAGCACATGCACAGAAACCTCAAGGACCTATCTTTCCCCTTTGAACTGTATTTCCAGAGAACCTAATTTCAAGTAGTGCAAGAGTGAACACAAAGAATCAGAGTCTCTTTTGGGACCTATCTCATAAGTCCAGCATATTATTTTCCTCAAATCCTAACTCTGCTTCCAGACACCCTAAGAACCATCTATTTCCTACTCCAGACATACCACTGGTTCAAAAGAAGCATGTTCCTGCCTAATTCACCTGGGAACACCTAGGCTTGTAGAAGGAATTGTAAGAAGACTGCTATAAATTTAATTTTCTTTCACAAAACAGCCAGAAAGAAGGTTCCTTTTCTTCTTTAAAATAGTGATTAAATATCCATATCTCCTTCCTCTAAAAAGATTACTGAGGGGGCATTTAAATAGGACAAGGCAAAATCTTAATCCATCATAGCATAAAATAATGACACATCACTTGGCCTTGGCAGAGAGTGGTGCTACAGCGCAGTGATTACAGTATCCATTTATAACAATTAATTCAATTACTGCATGAGTAAACCTTTAAGCCAAAACTCTGCCAAGGGCTTAAGCACATGCTAGAATCACACAGAGTTTGCAATCTAAAGGGGTGCTGCACGGGTTCTTCTCCTTTGCAGCTCAACACTTTGTAATTCATGGCACACTCAACATAGTCTGGTGTAGCGGGTCAGAAACACAGCGAAAGGTGGCGCTAACCTAAAAAGACACCGTACGCGGTAGATTGGCAGTTACCTTCTTTTGGGGTTCTTATTTTCCCCCCTAAATTCAAACCAACATTCTGGAATCACAGGCATGAAGGTGAGTGAAGCACAGGCTTTCATCTTCTGGACCAGTAGCCAGCCTCACTAGGACTTGCATGCACGAGTGGACGATTGTTGGACCAGCAAAGACTTAACAGACTGTATTGCCCCACACTTAGCCGAAGTGGGCCTTCATCCCATTGAACACGCGACGTGTTCATCCTCTTACAACGCGAAGCATCTTCTGACCAAAACCAGGTCTAGAAGGAATCCATAGCTATTTGTGTAAAATACCATGTGAAAAGTCTCAGCACAGCCTCTGCCACGCTGGGTGAGGAACCGGACTCTCGCATTTCCAAGAGATATGCTGCTTCTGCTGACAGCCAGTCAGTGCCAAGAAACTGCCTGTCAAGAAATATTTCTGTGCAGATAAAGTGAAGATTCAGAGATCAGGTTTTATAAGCTTTTCGCCATCTCTCTCCCTCCCTTCATGAAGCAGCAATGTTCTTTTAGAAAGAAAGATTTGAGTGAGAGCTACTGCCTTGCAGCAGAGCACCTGGATCGTCGTAATCTAAAATATTCCCCTGATAGCCAGGCTGGGACGGACACAGGAGGAATGTCAGAGAATCTCAATAACCATTTCAGACAAGGATCTGCAAATTACCTGAAAACAGTAATACTTCCTGGAGGAAGATCAACAGCATAGCAATTTACAAACACATTTCACTTGTTTATCTAGAAAAATTAAAGAAAATGTTTACCGTTCTAATTGACCATAGGGAAAAAATATTTTGTGAATGTAAATTACAACTGTGATTAAAATATAAAAAGCAGTTTCTTAATATTCAGAGTGATGCCTGCTACAAGCAGCATTAACATAAATTCATATTTTTCTTATCTCTCCAAAGCCACCCTTTTATTAAAATGAGAAGTTTGTTATTTATGATGATCTTGGTGGGAGCTGGAGTTTATGCCTCCATAAAGAATCTAAGCTGTCATATTTTCTTTATCCCATATTTGCCAGGTTGCCTTGTGGTTCATTTATTTGTGAAATGTATTAACCTACTCCAGCCATTATGCACTTTATAAACAACCGTGGGCTAATCTGTATTCATGTGTGGGGAGTATTTTCTCATGGTGGAGAAGTGATACTGGGAAGTTTATAACCAGATGATAGCTCAGTGTGCTGGTTATTTAAGCTCAAATACTAAAAAAGGCCAAGTTAAAAAATGTGGTAAGAAATACTAAGCGGATGTTTATAAAGCATTCTGTTCTGTTCTCCTAAAAGACGAGCGAAAGAACATGTGTGCAAAGCATTGCTGATCAAACCAGTCGTTCAGGAGCTACATAATCCTGACTCTGGCTGTGTGCACGCAAACAGCTTAACCCTTCCTTGAACTCCCTGTAACTCCTTAAAACAGATTAAAGCAACTTCTATTCTCAAATAACACTGTCTAGTTCGCTTCAAACTTGACTGCAATTCAGATCTCTCTCCCCTGGAAGGCTGGGGAGAATCAGAATCAGGCCAGTTCTGACTCTGAACAGATCCACACAAGTCCAAAACATCGACCAAGACTCAAGTCCTCAACGAGAACATTCTCATTACAGTGTTTTCACACGAACATGTTTTCAAGCAGCAGTTCATAGTCTTCCTGGCCCAAGCCTGTGATTTGACCAGCACAGGCAGTGAGTTAAATACTCGAGTATACTGAGACATCAGATGTAAGTTCTTTTATGAATATACTTCTTGCCTGAGGCCTGGCAGCATCAGCAGGCAGGCAGAGCTATCAGTGGCAAACAGTCTCACTTCAGGAGAACAATGTCGGCACTCAAGCCCCTGTGAAGTCACTTTATTTTGATCTTGCCAGTGCCCTGGTAAGCTGCTCACAAGACTGCCCAGCACCAACTTCTCAATCCCAATGCTGCCCGAGGAGTTTTATTCTTCCTTGAGCAAAGAACAAAACTTTGTGACCCCCTTCAAGCATGTTAAACAAGGCATTGTGTGGTGGCTTGTGGCAACTGCCCTCCTTCCCCCTGGCCCAACCATTTGAGCAAAGGCATCTGAAACATCAGGATGAAGTCCAGTGACTTCTTGAACCACTTCCCAGTAGTATAGAGAGGTCTTCCATGAAGGAGCAGGTCACCCTTCTTTCCTGCGTTAAGTGATGAGTTTCCTGAGTGTATCCACAGTGACATTTGCTGTTACCTGTAGAGAGCAGAAACACACAATAGAGTCTGTTGGCTGAGCTCAGTTGTATCCTTTGTCTGCTGTGTGGCTTTCAACCCTTAGAAGTTTCTACTGAGGGCTTTTGAGCAAATATGAGTAGTCAACAAGTTTCTTGACATACAAATAACCTTGTGGCTATTTCCTTACAACCATGTGCCTATAAGAAAAAATCTTACACGTGTGCTTACTTTTGTTTTACAGACAGCTTCCCTAAAGCTTGAGAATGCAAAGTTGTCTTCTTAACTGTTAACGTGATAGAACACGTAGTGATAGCCGCTGTATTTTGTACACTGTCCTCCACGAGGTATAGACAAGGGTTCTTTAAATCACTGTCATGTCTCACACCTTTAATCATGGATTAATGCCACATTTTATTTTTGCCATACCAAAAACACCTCAGAGCTTGTAGGTTCTGCTCTGCGAATGGTGAACCTGCTGCAGAAAAGCAAAGAAGTATTTCAGCTTAAATGTGATGTCTTCATTTCCACATCAAATCAGTTATGCATAAAATGCTGGTATTAAAAACAAGATATTAATGCATTAGCTGTCTTCTTTTAGCTTCTCCTTCGGCTTGAAAACCGAGTTGATTAGACAAGTTCGCCTTTGTGTGTACGTGGGTTCCAGTCAATACTACTTTCAGGTTTTCCCAAACCAAAACTACCCCTGACATGTCCTTCACTTTAAGGCAATCTTTCCACATCTGATTGATTCTACAGAGACGTAAAGAAAAGCGAACAATCACAGTAAAGTTACTTTCATTTCGGGTCTGTAAGTAGCTGATGAAAACCGATGTTGCGTCTAGAGTTTAAGCAAAGGTGAATGCCTTTAAAATCCAGGGTGCACCCAATTTCTAAGCCCTGTTCTGACCCTGGGAAGGAAAATATATTTCACCATTTTCCTAGACTTGCAAGAAAACCCTACAAAAATGGTGTCAATCTGTGCTACAGACTTAATTACTTCTTAATTAGTCACCACTAACAGAAGTAGGGATGTTTCTCCATGTGACAGGCCCTGCATTACAGAAGAAAACACTTTAAAAGGACTGGATTAAAGCACAGGTAGATGGTAGAGGTCCTACCACTGCTTGTGGCCAAGATGAAGTGTTTCATTTATAACCAATACCAACAGAGCCATCTGATTCACAACTGACCAGAAGTTTTGCAGCTGAAATCCATTAACTGAAGGAACTCTGACCTAGAGCCTCAAAAGTGTTGAGCCGCCTAACTCCCACAGAACTGAGGGCATCTAAACACCTACAAGGGTGGTGGCCTTGTCACCTCTTAATAAGAGAAAAGCTCATAAGGCGGCTACAGGTTAAGAACAACCACAAGTTGCAGAAACCACAGTCAGCTAATTAACTGCTGCTTTTTGCAGATGCATTAGTACTCCTCACACCTTTGCTCCCCGCTCCACTCCGTTGCTCGTCTCGATCATCAGTGTGCTCCCACTAAGGCTGCATTAGCGAAAGGCAGCTTGCAGATGGATCTTCGATTCTAGATGCATTCAGAAACATTAGCATACACCGCGTGTCTCTCTCACCTATCCCAGCAGGCCCACTCCATCCCAGTATATAACCTTTGTGGTCAGACCTGCAGAAAGGTCTGCAATATAGCTCCGTGGCTTCCCAGATGAGCCAGAGCAGAAGACCAAGGCCTTTCACCAGAGGCTGTGCCTCTGCTTTGCATGCCTGAGATTTGTCTTGTGTGACTTTAGAAAGTCATCCATTCCTTCATTTAGGGAGCACCTAATTTATCTTCGTACTTCTCCTGTGCCTCGAGTTAAAAGACAGGCACATTCATAATGCATGGCACTGTGATGTGCGCTCCATGACAGCTACAGTCTGCGAACCAGGCACCAAAACTCCTTGAGAAAAGCAGTTGCTGAGAGCTGAGTCCATGGCCATTCAAACATAACAACCCTCTCCCTCACCCTATACATTCTAGTGGAGAGGGTTCTCTTTTCTACCCCCATCCCACAGGATACACTGCTGGCAAACTCATCAGCACCTGCATATTGAGAAATTATGCACAGACATCTGTCCCCAGTCCCTCAATTCTCACCCTCCAAAACATCATTGTGGGTTTAAACATACATTTAAACGAGGGAGGTTTGGAAAACATTCGATCATCTTCAGAGTCAGAGATAAATTTAACTGGCAACTACATCCCAAATGCATTTAATCCACGAGCCTGCCTCGTGCAACTGAGGTTAATAAATGCAAGGCTCGAGGTTGTTCCTCCGGTGTCTGGCAGTGCATGTTTTCTGACGAGTCACCTTGCTTTTCTGATTGCTCTCATTACGTGCCGGGGACAGAGCACAAGTCACTTTTTTAAACACATCCACTTCCTGACACTGGTTTGAGACTATCCAGAACAACGATCCTCCTGTGTAAGCACGCTGCAGCTCCCCCGAAACGCAGCTCCACAGCTCAGGAACACGCACCGAAAATAGACCCCCTCACCCCCGCCTCAGAGGTGCTCCGGGACAGAAAGAGAGCAACCACCCGCCCAGCACGGGTGCGTTAGCGGGATCATTGTAGGTGAACGATCCATGTTGCTCCCTGGCTCTGCGTCCCTTTTCCCGTCTGCTTGGAGGTTACAGCTGTGATTAAACTTTGAGCAGGGTATTTTTCCCAGCGGATCACAATGACTGAAATCAATAGGAGGTTTTACAGTAATGCAGTAATGGTCCATATAATGAGGCTCGGGCTGGAAAATTTCCAGTAAAGATGCGTACCTGAGGAACTCTGTGCTCTGGTTTAGAGGAAAAGCAGGCAGAGGGGAGGAGGAGGTATGATATTTAAGCTTTCATAGCTCAGTATAAAGTGTTTCTCTTAACTTACACGTTTCCTTACTGGCGGTGACTATGGAATTTATCAATAATGTCACTCACAGAGGCAAAGGCTGTAAATAACCCACCTAAGCATGTGACTTTGAAAAAAAGAGGAACGTGAAGCCCTTTTGAGTAGAAGACATGTCCTTCTGGATTATGCACATGACACTCCGGTGTTAAAATTAGGGGCTTAAATCAAAATACATTTCTCTCACATCTTTCTTCTTCTCTTTGTGAAGGCTTTCAGAGAGGGTTTTATTTTTTCCTTTATGATACCCTGAGGAAATACCTCTCATGTTGGGTCAGCATCTTGAGCTGTCTACAGCATTTTCAAGACTAGCTTCCAAGGTTTTGCCCTGTGAGAAAATCAGTAAAAGGAAGGCATGATGTGAAGATACACTAGCTGGCCACAATCTCCCTGCGCGGCTGCACGGAGTGCACATAGTGGCTCTAGCACTGCCTGGCTGGCTCCAGCAGAGCGACTGGAAAAGCATCTACCCTGGGAATGATGCACCATGGTTGGAGTCCCCTGGCCAAATTAATGCTATTACTGTATTAATTTAAAACTGCTACCCAAAAGCAGTGCCTCAGAGCCATATTTTTCCCTGAATGTTTCATTATTGCTGACCCACAGCAGCCTAAGCTCCTGGTTGCTGTCCAACAGCCAAAACACGTTATGCCCAAACATTAGTGTGAACTTCGTGATGAGATATAAAAGTGATTCTAGCACATCCCGATTCCCTTGACCAGGGATACAGGCTGAGCCACAATGTTTCCCTCAGTTTCTTGGAAACCAACACAGGCGAGGTTGTTCTCACCTTTGCTCACTCGTTTTACATTAGAAAAATCTCCTGAGGATTTCTTATAATGACTCCCCTCAACAGGACAGCCGATGCTTTGGTACACAACCCTGAGTGATCTGCCAAAGGAACGAGAAACTAAGCAAAACAAACACTTTGTGATGTATCTCACCCACTAAACAAGTCTGCACAGGGATGGAAGGTTTCCTTCCTGATGTCCAGGCTAATCAGCTTGTGCCTTGAATCACCAGGCTGGGATTTGATTACACTAATCATTACTTCAGTTCGTGTAACTCCAGACTACTAGTGATACCCAGTGACTCTGGCACCCTGGGAATTCAGTCAAACATTTATACTATTTACTTCAGCCCCTAGAGGTACCACTTTAAAAAAAATCCACTGAATATCACTGAAATTAATATTAAGACTTTATACCCTCATGTATTTTTGAGGATTTATATATGTTGAGATATAATTTTTCCTACCACTTATCCTCTTACATACTCCCACAATATCTCATCTGTGGCATTTTCCCAGATGGGGCCCACAGCAACGTTCTTGTAGCTTTTGGCTCGCTTAACCATCTCACTTAACAGAATCTCTGATTTGACGAGGTCTTCTCTGCTACGACACCCAGCCTGACAGAGCACCAGACACTCGCCTTTCGCCACCGTGCGACTCTGTTTGCTACAGGACATCCCCTGCACGCAGCACACCCCAAAAGCAGCCATGGGCCTCGTTCCTCTCTGTTCCACAGTCTCCTGAGCAAAAGGAAGCGGCGGGTGAACCCACGCAAGGCACCACCAGAGAAACAGCAGAAATCTGGCATTCTGCATCTGTGTAGGCAACAAGACAAAGTGAACGGCAGTGGATAACGAAGATCTTTAGTGCTTCCCCACCACAGTTCTCCTGTTTTCAAAGGCGTTCCACACGGAGTGATGGGGCTGACAGCCTGTGCACTGGCTTCACTGCTCTCTGCCTTAGATATCTGCTTCTGGATGCGAAGGCCTAATCTTCAGAGACAGATGATTTTTGAAACTGAGCCTATATCCCTGTCACTGCTCTTGATTTACATGCAATTTGTCATACAATTAAAATGTGCATGTTATCATCGGAAGGCCAAAACAGCTCTTCGTCTCTTCCTCATATTCACTTTCCCACATCACGGGTTTTCATCAAGTGGATGTGGCACTGAACAAAGCCTTCTTGCCACTCCAGACCAAATGGCGGCTCCTTCAGCCAACCTGCTGGCACGTTTCATCTGACTTCACCTTTGTGTACCCAAACACAGCCTCACATTTTCTTCTTTGTTGTCTTCCACCCACCACGAACAACTTTTCTTCCATAACAGCCTCTTAATTTCTACAGGTTCTTCTGTCTAAGCCATTTTCCCATTTATCTTTGAACAGAGTCTATGAGATACAGATCTTTTTATAGGTATCTCACAAGCTCTCAATATTCTTTATATTGTTCAAGTGAGCAAACAGGATAAAACACTTGCCAATTATTTCCCTCAGCCAAGGAAGCTTTCCCAAGTCAACCAATGTGTTCCCATCCAGATTTACAATCACCCTTTCCTTGTCTCAACCTGCCAAATCTTGCTGCACCTCGGGAAGGCCAAATTGATATTTAGATAATTATTGAGCATCTCTTCATATAATTGTTTGCATTCAGGTGTGCCATGAGGTTCTCCTCACTTGTTACACACATGCCAGCAACCTGAGTGGCAAGGCTTATCCAGAACCTGTTCCCAGTGGAGATAATAAACCACCTGCCACTCTCTGTGGAGGAACTACAAAACAATGACCACAATGGGCAGATTTGTATTCTATGCTGTCACTGTGGTGGGTTCAAAACCACGATTAAAGATAAAGAAAAAGAAAACAAAGCTGTTAGGTGCAATGAGATCTTGGATAGAATTTGCCAGACAATGGTGCCTGTGAAACAGTGACACCCTGGCTGTCCAGAAGGATGAATTCTTCAATTCTTCAGTGAAGCTTCTCCAGCTCAATGCTCATCAGGCAGGCCTGATTCCTCAGCGCTTGAACTGCATCTCTTGATGCAGGAGACATGCTTTCAAACACAGAACCCGGACTCTGTCTTTCATGCCCAAGGTTTAAGGATTCTTGAGTCCTTCTGCTTTCTTCAGCTAAGCATGGAGGAATTCTCCCCAATACTTGAGCATCCCCAGTTTTCCTCAGCAGGAGAAATGACAAACAGTTTCTCTTCCTGCTGATTAGTGCTCTCTAAGATGGTGGCGGTGGCATGGCCCCAGCCACGTGTGGGACCCAAGATGGAGACTGATTGCATGGCCGCGTCTGCAGGACCACCCTATACTCTGCAAACGTGGCCAAGAGAGTTCCATGACCCTCCCCTCTCCTCTCTCCAGAATCCTTTCTGTTCACCACGAGTTGCTGAACGGCTGCTCTGTGGTGGGGGGAAGGTGGTAAATCAGCACTGAGGTCATGCTTCTCCTCCCTGTGGCAGAGCAGGGCTGGGGCCCAGGGTCTGGGGTCTGGGCCGGGTTTGGCGCTGTGCAGAGCCGCCCTCCTCCACCCTGCCGTTTCCAGGAGTGGAGCGAACCCACCGAACCCCCTCCATCCCATGCCCAACGGTGGAAGGAGCCGCTGGGAGCTGCAGCAAGACTTCTTCACCCCCCTCCCCACCCCTACCCTGGGAAGGGGGGTAGAGAGGGATTTCAGAGCCAAGGCGCTCAGTGCTGGGGTAGAAAGACCCCAGTCCAAAGAGGCAGGGCTCTGGGTAACTAGCCCTTTTATCTTCTCACCTAGCAACACCCCTTAAGGGCAGGTATTTTGGACAGTGTCACCTCCCCTCAGGAGGGAGGGTGGGTGGGGGGGTCCTATTAAGGCAACATAACTTTTTCTTCCTGAAAGCACAAATCTGTACATCTGAAAACCCTGGTAATTTTCAAATTGCAACAGTCACAGACCCCACTTACCCCTCTGTGCCGTAAGAGTATTTTAAACAGCATTGGGTTGGGGTTTTTTTAAAATTAAAAAGCAGAAAGAATAATCTGGCCAGAGGAGAAGAAGCTAAAATTTTAGAGAGTCACAAATAGTTTTCTGCATATTAGAAAATGTTCCTTCTCTACTGGATCCAACTGATTTTTCTAGGAAATGTCAACATAGAAGTGATTGCCATGTGTTCCCTGAAAATTGATACTATACTTAGGAACACAAGAATTAGGAAAAAAAATCTGCTAATTAATGAAGAGCTTCCACTGCCAATTAGTACAGCTGAGTTCTTTACCTTCAAAAATCTTCTAGGATTCTTTATTTTTAATTTTTTTTATGTCTAATAATAATAATTATGAACAAAATTAGAATTTTGCAGTGTAAGTAAACAAGGAATTCTCAGATGTGCAAAGCAGTCGTTTGGTCGCAGACTTTATCTTAAAGGAAACAGCATTTCATGCAGTTTATTCAAGACAAAGCTGGCTTCTCCATCCTTATTTTTTTTCTGCAAGTCTATCTTCCATCTGTGCCTTGGCTTTGTCCTACAAATCATAGGCATACAAGGCACTGAACTTCAAAACTGCAATTTTTCCTTATTTAGATGCTACACGTCTAATAAATAGCCCTTGCCTGTCCTTCAGTGATAGTATGTGCAGTGTCAGAACAGAAATGGATCACAGAGGACACTATCTAGACAGTGGCCTATCAGGGCACCACTCTACTGACATGTATTTAGAGTGTTTACAGGGTACTTCGCTAAACATCTAGTTCAGACTTCATTTCTTATGAGGTAAAGATGCTGCCTGGGAGAGTGACAGCCAAGACTCCCAAAGCCAAGGTCATGGCTGCAGGTGACTATCCGGCACAGACCATGTCCTCCAGATCTATAATAGATCATAGAGCTCATGTATTGTCAAAATTCCATCTCCTCTCATCTTTTTATTTCATTAAAAATTACTGAAAAAAACCTTGCTCAGACATTGTTTTCCAAACGTGGCTATTCTTAATCACTGGCAAAGGCATCTAACATTTCTGTGTCTCTGGTTAGGGTGGGATTTGCTTATCCACTGGAAGATGTTTTGCATCCTTCTGTGTTTCCACTAAATGACCTGTTCCAGAGGAAGCTGCCATACGCTCTTCTGGAGGTGCTTGTTTTAAAATGGTGACTGAAGTAGAAAGGTCAAATCCCAAGGGTGTGTAACCAGACCACATGAAAACAGGCTCCCAAGAACCTCAATAAGTATTTGCATAGAGCAGAATTCTCTCATGGGCAAGCACAGCCCTTTGAAATATGTGCTACAGCACTCGCGTTCACTGTCTACATAAGCACAGAGCACCGTTATTATAGCAGGAACACACTTCTGCAAAAATCAAACATGCTGGCCCTGTGCCACATCATTCTGTTTCAAAGATCTCTGCTAAAAAGCAAGATGATGGCATTGGTTAGTGCCACATCTGAGATAATGCAGCTGCCTCTTCAGTATCTACGGCAGAATATTCCGCGTAGGAAACCTGGTGACAGATGTTAACCTTTCGGGACGCCCGGCAACGTTGTGCCATGCCCCACACTGCACTAAGAAAACATCAACAGGCTCACGCACTGATTACTGCCTAACACGTCTTTGTCAAACACTTAATGAAGCACATATTGGGTCTGCTGATCTGACTGTCAATTTATTCTAAATGAATCCACATGCCAAAGGCTTTAGGTGCCAAAAGCTGGAAAAGCTTTCAAACTGGTGGGTTTTTTTCAGTCCTGACCACGATAGCTTCACAGCAATAAGCCATCTGAAGCAACAGCTTCCTGAAAACTCACAATACAGGGCAGTTCAAAACCAAAGATTCCTGTGACCTCCCCAGAAATCACTCCTTGGCTCGACCAAAACACAAGGAAATGACAAGCCTACTAGATCCTTTCTCACATCACAGAGCAGAGGCATTAATTTTGTGTTGTAGGCATAACCTGTGACCAGAGCAGGGAAATGGTAGTTAGATTATATATTTGGGTATCTTTTGCTTTTGTCTATTTTTGTACAGCCCACATGCAGCTGAACTAGCAAAGCTGGAGTGGGGTTAAGCACCTCAGAACAAATGTGTTTCTTTGGCAGCAGATCTGTTTTAGGACCTTGTTCCACTCCTGATCTCGCACTGCTCTAGCTGCTCAGTTCTGTGGCACGACAAACCTGCCTGCCCAACCATGCTCAAACTGAGGAGAGGAAGAGAGGGCAGGGAAAGGCATGGGAAAGGCTGCCAGAAACGTAGGAGGCCAGGCTTTCTTAAAGCAGCAATGAACAGATAAACTGACCATCAAGTGTGAAGCTGATAAATGATAAAGCAGACATCATCTAACAGTCCGAGCACTGAGCGCAGATCTTCTACGTGCACGTATGATGTGGTGCTGCTGGGCTTTCTTATTGCTGCTCCTGACTTCTCGGATCATTTCTGCTGTAAGCAAGGGCAAGGCACTTATCCCAGCCACTGGCTCTTCCTTTCTCATCGATTAAGAGAAACAAGGTCAGCCACTCCAATTTGGCCTTTAAAGCAGAACTGTCCATCATTCAGAGCCTCCAGAACCACCGGACAAAGGCTCTTTAAAGGCTTGT
Source organism: Rhinopomastus cyanomelas (assembly GCA_013400115.1). Lineage (NCBI taxonomy): Eukaryota > Metazoa > Chordata > Aves > Bucerotiformes > Rhinopomastidae > Rhinopomastus > Rhinopomastus cyanomelas. The sequence continues at coordinate 306,988 of VXBP01007926.1, read as the reverse complement.
TTGGTGCAATCAGGAAAGAATTTGTATATCCCAGCGTGAAAGTATGGGGAGAAACCAGGATCTCCAAGCACGCTAACCGATGCCAGCGGCTCCACACTTAAGAATGCTCTTAGAAAGCCTTGGCCTAACCAGATATTACGCAGTTGTAGGTAAAAGAACATCTCTCTGTGTACTGCATCATGCTTGACCTTACAGCCACTGAACAGAGCGGACTAGAAGGCATTTTGGGAGACTGAAGAGCAGTAAAGCTAATATTGCATCCATTGACCCAGCACATATAGAAGTCCTTCAAAGCATGGAAGAAATACCTGCTCAGATGACCCCGGTGAAACCACAGCTGCCTGTTTGCCAGCAGCACATGGCTATTCCAAATCTCCATTAAAGTACTGCAGGGAAAGAGCGGCTTTAGGGCCGCTCACCGGAATGAACTCGACGACCCAGCCTCATACATACACAGGTGTCATACACACAAAAATAAAAGGCTTGAAAATTCACATAAACAAAAAAAAATTCCAAAAGGGATTCATGGGACAAAAAAAATCCAAAAGGGACTTACAGGAGAAACCTGCTGAAGCTACATTACAACACTCATCTCAACAGAGTGAAATTAGGAATATTCCAAAATTGGGCCGAAACATCATCTTTCACTTATCCTCTTGTACCTGTGCATCGCAGATAATGGTGCCCTCTCTCAGAGGAGAGTCCAAACAGTGGGTGACCTTCTGTACCAAGTATGCTGCATCAACAAGTACAGCAGGGGCGAACTGAAGATGGCATTTCAGCCTGTGACTGGATTTCCCACATTTCTTCAGTTTATGCCAGACCCTTGTTATTGTAACTTGTCTTTTCCCTGACAGCATGCAAAGCTGGATGTTCAGAAAGGGTCACTCATACACACACACATAAACGTGCACATTCGCGTGGTAATCTGTTGCTGTAGGGCAAAATCATCTGCACAATCTCTGGTTAAATCTTTCTATTCAGAAACACTTGCGAGAGCTGTTCTTTTCCAGGCAGGACCCTTCTGCAGCCCTTGACCGAGGAACCCTGGCAGCAAATACACAGCAAAACACCTGGGCTGGACAGACACTGCACCATTATGAAGAGTCAATGATGTTGTAAATCCAGCAAGCGATTGCAAGTTGCTTCACTTACAAATAGCTGTATGAGAGGGATCTTCATTTCTGCGTTTTTAATGCATTGTTTTCCAAATAGCTGTGTTCAATGAATGCAGGGAAAATATTGCCTGAATTTTACATGAACCCTGATGTAGTTACGAGACCAACCTTCTCAAAGCATAATAACAAAAGGCAAAACAGAAAGACCTACTTTATTAAGAACTACTTCAGGAAAAAGGCTCATCTTTTACAGCAACGGTTCAGCACTGTTAACGTGTTGGTACAGCGCACACCTTGGACGCACATCCGCTGTTATTGGGTAGCAGAAGCTGTATCCATCTGTACCCTTCATTAAATTGGAACGGCGCAGCATAATTGTACTTGGATTTTTGAAAGGTTTCAAATCTATTTTTTTTTCACGGGATACCAGCACAACTTACTTTCTCTTTTGGAGCACACACACTATGTGAAATCTGCATTGACAGCTAATAACTGGGTGCAAAGCATCAAGGCATAGCATGGAAATTAAGCTTGATAAACATAGAACAGGAAGAAGCTGAAACATCAAATGGCTCTCACTTGGTACGCCTGCATATCCAGGCATCTCCAAATTGCAAAAATTACTAGGAGAACCACGTCTGCTTCAGAAAAATATACATATCAGATACTTCCAGATTCAAACTATACACACGTCTAATTCCAAAGCAAACAGAGATAATTCTGTCTTCTCACAGGCTTCTCTAGAAAGTCTGTAAGCGAACAGTTCAGAATAAAGCTCTCTGCTTCAGGTAGTGCCTTGTTACTAAAATAATTGCCTTGATGTCTTAGCCTTGATGACCGATGAGTAGCAGGCAGGCAATACTTCACATTTTGAGCTTCAGTCACTCTTGGAGCTGGCTCAGTTACAAGGAAGAATTCTGATTCTCAGCAAGTTCAGCACATCCTCGTGCAAGAAATAATTTACTCTGTTGCACCCCCTAGTGGGAACGTTTTATAGCAGCCAGGTTCTACCGGCTTTATGATTTCACTGTTCACTCTACACTCGTTAACTAAGGAGAGACACAAAAGGATGGACTTAGGTCCCCAAATTCATTTACTTCAAGGTTAACTGACATGTCTCTTTTCTGTGGCTGGTTTCCTATAAGGAATAGTAAGGCACATCCCACCCTGTGATACCTACGCGTCTGAAGTAATCATCAATTTGTGTTTCTGCTTCTTGAGGCAGCATATCTGCAGCTTAAACCCAGAGCAGAAAGACTGTCCATCCCAATAAAAAATTATATATTTTTTGAAGGTCAAGCCTTACATGTAATACGGAGACATCCAAAGGGAGGAGGAGAAAATGTGGGGTGTGTGCATTATTAATGCTCATCTTGGATGTCTCCAGCAAGTTGTTGCAAATTGGCAAACGGCACAAAGTCACTGGATTATTAACATCACGATTTGACTTTGTGTCCAGGTTGTTCCCATCTGAAAGAGGTTATCCTGCAAAAAAATCAGACCCATAATAAATGAAGCAAAAGGTGAAGGAACAGAATTACCAGACTCCAAACCTGCAAAGATTTAATTTACTCACCTTTGGCTGTTGGGCTGATTGTGTTCTCATTGCAAAGAGACATTTGTCAGCCTCACTAGCAGGACCCAGACAGAGCTCACAGATTCAGCGTGACCACTGGCCACATTTCACACAACCAACCCATGGACATGAAACACTCAAGAAAACAGGCCTAGATGCTGTGCTCAGATCAGCTACACCTCAATAGGACAGAGGTCTGGTAACAACAGTTAGGAACTTCATCCTTGCTCCAGCTTCTTCTCAGCAGATACAGAAGTAGAGAGGCATAAACACGTTCTCAAAGCCCCAGATCTAGCTGTTCTCCAAGAACTGGAGCAGAGGAGCTCAGACCACTTTCCCTTCACTGGAGACACCTGCCCTGGCCTAAATGACACATTAAGGACAGACTGGAGAGCTGGTGTAGGTGAGTCACTAGGAACAGCAGGGCCATTCAAAGGCATCTCTCCCTTCCCTCGGGCTGGAATTTCTCTTCAGCCACTCTAAAGCTCTCACCCTCTAAGGATTTTCAAAACACATATAAAGATGTATAGGTGATCCCAAATTGCCTTTCTCACAGCATTATGATTTAAACTATCAAGGTACTTCCATCATGTCCTGACATCAGATGGCAAGAAGGAGCAAACAAAGAGGTCTAGCTTATCTTTTGTGCTTAGGTGTATTTTATAACAGAGTATAAAGGAAATCAATATTCTCATCATAAATCTTGGCTTACTCTCCTTATAGGGGTGATGGCTGACTTCCATGTGAAAATGTCAAAATAAAAGCACTTTGCTCTCCAAGAGACTTTGGTTCGATCAAGCATAATACAGCACAAACAACCCTAATGTAAATAAATTCACTGAGAATGCAAATGTCCACAAGAGACAGGACTGGTACCGCCCTCGTGCTTCCACTGGGAATATCCATCTACTGCCGAAGCAGACAGAGGACCATCTTCCGGCTGCGGCTCACCAGGACAAGCACAGGCTTTTATATCCGATGAGCAGTGATTTTCTCTCACTCACTGCCATTCAAAATGGTTCCTTTCTAATTTCTCTCATTCCCTTATATGGTTGACCAAAACACAAACAAAAAAGACCACTTGTATCAGAGAGACTGACGCTGGCTCCAAGCCTGTGCAAATACGGTAATAAGCCATTCTGAAAGCGTTACCAAAGTAAGCTGCCCTGGCATCCACACGCTCTTCGGAAGACATGAAGCTGTTCTGGCGAACCCTCGTGACGCAGCTATTGCTCTTCTGCTTCGCTGTGGCTGACAGAGATCACATCAAATCCATTACGGCCAAGGAGAACACAGACAACTTCTGCAGCGTGAACGACACATGTGTTAATGGAGCTACATTTGTGTGCTTCAGATTAAAAAAGACACAACATTAACATGCACATCGAGAAGGCCGTTCACCATTTCACATTAATGAATTACCAATAAATTATTTGGAGGAAATCGCTTCGCTGTGAGTGCAGAACACTGGAAGGAACAACATAATGTACATATAAAATTAAATTCTAGCAAATCTATCTGACAGACAATAAATCCAGAAAACATATCTTTCCAACAGTGGGCATTTGCTATTCGCAGTAATTTTATCAGAGTATGTATTCGGAACGAGAAGAAAACACAAGCAAAGATTCTGCAGGGAAGTGTTGATAGCAGAGGCAACAGGATGAAAAGAATAAAAACAAAATTGCTTCCAGTAACCTGGCGGCAAAAAACCTAAAACACAGTGTCATCAATATCCAAGACATCTCTGAACAGAGTCATCACAATGCTAAAACAATCATATTTCATTTCCTCCGCTAAGGCAAGCCCCACGATCTGGCACCTCTGGTTCTTGTTATAATGTTGTCAGTAGGTGAAATTCACAGGACCAGGACTGCGTGTTACTTATGTCCTACTTAAGCTTGTATTTACTCAGGGTGTGTACTACCATCTGTTACACATAAAAGGTTCCGTATTAACCAGACACGTCGGTATTTTGTAAAACACTGTTCTGATCCAAATCTTAGAGGCATCGAAACGTTTCAGCGATGCACATGTAGGTGTAAAGCCTTACCATGTCATCAGTTTTAATTCAATTTTCCATACAGAGGGATTTCTTTCGGCGTTCCTCATTTCCTTACACTCACGTGGATATTAGCACCTGTACAAACCAAGAGAAAAACGCGATCAAATCACAATTCCCCAGTCCCATCAGCGGTGGTATTTTGCACCCGCTTGGCACAGACGCAATTTATTATACGAGATTAAACAGAGCGGTGCAGCAGGCCTGCCGCGGTTAAAACAACGGCATGCCCTCTCACCTACGGACACCATCTCCAGATCTAGGTGCGGATGGAAATTATGTTTTGTGCTCATCTTAAATTTTCCTGGATTCCTATAACTATCACCAAGTAACCATGTGGCTGGAACTCAGTTTAGGAGCAGCCCAATAACAAAGTTGTCATAAATCAGGCTGGAAATGCACAGGCACGGCTGTGTCAGAAAGATGTCACAGTGCTTAGCTATTATAGACCTCTCGGTTTTGGAAACATTAAATAGATGCAAAATGTAATAGAAAAACATTCCAAAAGTCACGAGGGTGCAACTACATAACTGCCTAAGGAAACACCGTCACCCCAACTTTTAATGCTTACGTATCGCTAATTCAAAGCTGAGTTCCCATCTCTGAAAAAGACGCTGCATAAGAAGGCTCTCCTTGTAACATGAACATCGTCTGTGGTGTAGAAACCGTACAGCAGAAGAATAAATTATCAGCAAATTAATTGGATGTAAACAGAATGCTCCTATGTGCTCAGTTCTACCTGTCAGCAGCTCAGCCCTGGGAGCTGATCAAGGGTGTTGTTTTATTCAATCAAACGAGACCCTCTGCGTTATACAGCGTTCCATATTCTGTGACCAGAACCATTATAATTTGAGCTGAAGCAGTTATCTTTAGTACCTTGTGAATACAATCTGAAAGAGTTACAGAAAATGCTGATATACTTAAGATGACCTTCTTTGGTTCAGTGGTGTTACAGGCACACATTTTTTCCCCCCTTTTTTTTTTGTTACTGGGAAGGAGAAAATTACATAGGGCTAAAATGAATACTAATGAAACTCCTTAGTTAGCTTTCTTTGTGATAAGAATAAAAAATTGGAGCTATGTTCCTCTAGAATCTCAAGCAATTTTTGCCCTTTATTCTGATAGAAAGATTACTGACAGTGGAGAAGGAGAACAAAGTAATTTCATAAAATATCTGCATTTTTAAGAATGCTTTTGTTGCAAAAATGTTGGTGTGCAATTTCTTCAATCTACTTTTAAGGCTGTAAAGAAAAAGTACCTATTTGTTCTGCACTGCAACAATGCCAGCTGCATTCAATCAACTAAAAAGCTGCAAGCCATAAACCTTCCTCCACAGCTATAGAAGAAAAAAAGGCAGGGCCATAAAAATTCATCAGGATAATGTAGAGATGAGGCGCGTTTGAATCACCATCCCTGCAATCAACCAATCACTCATCCTGTGGCATTTACAGCACATCTCATTCCCCTGTTCCTTAAGGACAATTGATTTTCCTGATTCCATTAGCATAACGGCAAGGAAAATGACTGCAGTGCAATATTTCTGGAAACTTCCAACAAGTATGCTGTGTGCTGGAGTGTGACCATAATAATAAGCTACCTAGCTAGCAACTGCGTGTGCTGCTGCTGCTGCTACGGTATCGCATCCGAGGGAAAAGGACACAGACTAAGCAATTTTGGGTTCACGCACGGGGAGGGGGGGAAATGTTCTCACAGAATATAAACCAAAAACTCACTTAAGCAAATAAACATAATTTCAAGGCGGGCTGATCAGTAGGCAACGTCTAGCAAGCCTTGAGCATTATTGTGTTACGGTTAATAATTCCATTTTCTGAAACATTAGTAATACTTCTGCGTTCCTCGATGGCTTTGATACTCCTGGTTTTGCTTAGGTTTAAAACAGGAGAAAACGAAACTCGAATGCCACAGTTTCCTTATAAATATACAAGAAGAACACATCAGTGGGTTCCCCAAAGAATTTGCAACCATTCACAGCACTACACGGTCATCAGCACTACGCAGGGGTCTCCACATTTTTCAGGTTTCTCTGTAAGTTCGATGATAATATCCGCACCAGCTTAAATTATTCAAGATGATGAAACTTTATTGGTGAACATGCACTGCCTAAATTTAAAACTGTACATTATTATCTTCCCTTGTAAATGTACTTTAAGGATGTGTTAAGCTTTTTGAAGTGTAATTCAGAGACTGCTGTATCTCAAACAACATAAAATACTTCTCATCTTGTGAAGGATCCTTTAGACTTCTAAGGTCCTATCTGTTGTACATTTTTAAGTCCCTTTATAGTTTCAAACTCAGTGGGTTACGCATGTTAAATTCAATCCCTAAATTGAATTCAAAGTTGATCCGAGCCTGCCTGCAGAACTAAGGAAGCTCTTCCTGTTATAAGTACCAGAAGTCAATACTTTTAACACCTCACTGACACTTTCTCACACTTTATTTCTAGGAATTTCAATATTACTCAATAACAAGGAAAAAATAAGGCCATAAACTTAATTTTAGCTGCATCCTATGATGTGGCTATCAACATGACTAGCAGATTCTTACAAGAATGTTTACTATCGTGGTCCTTTACTGTTGTTATTTTACATCCCTACTCATAAGCATGGATCCTTTCTTCCCAAGCATGGCAGAAACACACAACCACTGCAAAGAACTTAAATATAAATAATTGTAATGGATAGAAACAGAAGACTGAGAGGTTTTGGTTCACAAGACTAGAAGTCTTGCTCGTAGCAATGACTTCTGACTTTTTAAACTGATGGGTGCATGCAAAGAGACAATGTTTGGACTAGATGTGTCCACTTCAGTGAGGAATTGGTAGCTGAACTTTCACTGGAAGATGGTAACACTGAAGGACTACTTTAGTCAAGGGATCACAGAGAAAGCACCGTGACTACCCAGTGGTGTGTCAGAACTGTGAATGGGAGAAGGAAATGCAGCCAGTACAAACAACATTACACAGCACATTGCAACATCTCGCTGTTCACCAGGATCAGAAGACAAGCACCTCGCAGCCCCACCTCATGCCTTGGTAGGACTGAACCGTAGCAGTGAGAAACACCCCCCAGGGATTCACTTGTAAATCACCATCAGTACAAATTCACCGACAGAAATGCTGCCTCTTCACAGGAGCACCCATGTGCCAGGCAGGGTGCCCCATGGGCCATGTTACAGAATAAGTCTCGGGCAAACAGGAAAGGGACTTGGCAGTGGCCACATTTCAGGATTGGACCCTTGTCCCTGTGATACTGATGACAGCTGCTACTGAACAGAGTGCAATCTTGTGCTCCACTTCAGTTCCTGCACAAAACTAACAAATATCCCTCTGAAGCTCAACATGCTGCACCCACTGTTTCCCACCAGAGCGGCTTCCACTCTCTGAGTAACAGGGCAGGCAAAGCAAGCACAATTTTGGATACGCTTGGAACAATTAGCTTTCAAGAAAGACATTTGTCATCAATTCTGTCTTCCTAAGTTAGAAATTCCCTTGATACTCCACACATGTCACAATACTAGCTGGATTCTACTCAAAAGATCCAATTATTGAAAGCTTAACTGCCTCACACCTAAATACCTGAGCTCTCTTACTCACCCTCGTAGCCACTTCATCGGCTGCAACTTACAGTATGCTAGCAACTCCTTCTCTGGAGATGTTTAAAGCCCACCTGGATGTGTTCCTGAGCGACTTGGTCTAGGCGATCCTGCTGTGGCAGGGGGATCAGACTAGATGATCTTTTGAGGTCCCTTCTGATCCATAATGATTCTATGAACTTTTCTTGATAAAAATGATCTGTGGGTGTAGTGTTTTCACCTTCAGAGGAGTCTCAAGGTACCACAGTACAGGGATCACAATGAGAGAAAGGAATGATCCCAAATCTTGCTGGGTGTCTAGCCTCCTATGGACCCTGATGCCCTTTTCTTAAGAAGTCTATGTCTCCAAAACCCAAGGGTTGCTGGATTTTGCCCACTCAGGTTAGCCCATTTTGCCTCTGGGTGTACGAGTTTACTTTCTCTTGTTTCCATCTCAGCTTAATGTTTTCCATATAGCTATAGATCTGTCAAGAATGAAAGCAATTTTCAAGCCTAATGCAAACGTCAAATAAACTTTTCAACACAAGTAAAACGGTCCAAGAGAGAGGTCACGGGCTCCTATTCCCAGCATCATCGAGTTCACACCCTTGGCTGACACATACTCAACGTACAGATTTAGGGAAATTACCTGGCTGCTCTCTGCCTTGATATTCTTGTACACAACAAGGATAGCAATACATCGCTGCATTTAGAAGCCTCATCAATGATTCCTTGGTATTTGAGCAGCAGTCTAAGACAATGGTCAGTCCCTTTCAGAAAATATTGAGGGCAGCATGAGTAGGTTCATCCATTTACGTTTCTTTGACACGGTCTTCTAAAATGCAAAATGCTAAATAAGTGCTGAGCACATATTTGTCACCACTGAAACAGTCATTCCAGCCTCTGCTTAACAGAGAACAGCAAAATACCTACTTGGTTTAAAAAGAAAACTAAAAACATGGACTATGAATTTCTGTTACCCACAAAAACATCAGTAGCACACGATGCTCTCAGTGACCATCAGCGCAGGCCTTCCCTGGCCATGGCAGCAATCACAGCAAGAGTGGGGACAAGCCTGCAGTCAGGGTAATGAGGGGTCAGCCACTACATGAGGATAGTCATAGAGAACAGAATTAGAACAACATCTCTACATGCACAAGCAGATGCAGCTTGCTAAAGAGGATGAGGAGGTTTGTGTCCTCTAGTCGCAAAGGTTTGTTGGCAGCCTGCATAATGGATGTTATGCAGAAGTCAATATCATGCTCTCCCTAGAGTGGTGCAGAGCACTAGGAAAGTGGCTTAAGGCCACCCTTGCAACGTCCTCTTGATTTGTGATGTGCACTTGTTGATCCCATGATCAGCACTCAGAATAAGGGCCACAAGCACAAGGTAAATTCAATGATTTAAAGTTTCCACATCCCAAACACAAATTTTATTCAAAATAGAATCAAGTTCTAGTAAAGAGGAAAGAGTATTTTGTGAGGTTTTGTTGTTGGTCAGGAACTCAGTTTTATAGCTTCTCTGAAAACAGCACTATCAGCAAAGGCACCCTATGGTGTGAGGGCATCAGCTCTAAACTAAGAGGGAAATGCAAATCTATTAAGTCAACACCAGTTGTCTCTGACCTATTTAGTCTTTATCTGCCCACAAGCTTATTCTGATTTACTTAAAGCAGTTTATCTAGGATGAGCTAAGCCCCTGTTACTAATTGGCAAGCACCTTGTTCCACATTGGCCTAAATGTCTTAAACTCAGCTAAAAAAGTGTGGTTTAGAAAGATCAAAGTGTCTACACAGCTACTCACATTGCTTTAACTAAGGCCCTTTTAAATTGAATCTTAAATGAATCTACATTAATTGAATCCTTTAATTAAGGTGCATGCTCGAGCCAAAGACACTGTTTATTTGCGTGTTGACCAAAGACCTGGTTAACTGGCGTGATCCCGAGAAAGTCCATTGGGCAAAAGACACCTCACATCCCAAATGATTCTTCTCTGTTTTGCTTCCAGGCATCAGAACCATAAAGCCTCCAGGTCCACTGAAGTGTGCTGAACCTTGATCCTAAAAGTGCTGTCACACAGAGTGAAAATGAAGTACATGAGAGCATGAATAATATATATCACATTGCACTACATAGCTCCGTGGCATGCAAATGTCAGGAACTGGATCGTCAGCACAATATTCAGTCCAGTTCACAGGCTGAATATAGTATTAGGTACTGCTGTTTATTATTTAATTCAATATCAGAAATGTCCCTCAAGCAAGCCAACAGCTAAGGTCAAAACAGTAAGAAATACCCACTGCCTTCAGGAGGAAAAGCAGGGCAAGATGGGCCAAGGAATTCTGGCTCCAATCTAAAACCGTCTGTCTCACCAAGACTGATGTCGAGCAGACACGTAGATTTACTTCTTTCTTTCTGACTCCTTGCCAGTGTTTCTGAATAGCTGCTGCTAACAGCTCCACAAACTTTTCTGCTCCATACCAACCACTCCTAGAGACTTTCGCATCCCTCAGCAACTGTGCTGCTGCCCACATGAGGGATCAGGGGAGAAAATAAGCAGCAGAGCAGAAATTTCCAGAAGAATAACATGGGAGAGGGAGCAAGTGAGGTTCCTCATTTTTGCTGTTGCTTCTGACTCCTGGCATGTCTTGCTTCTCATCCCAGCTCTCCCTGTAACCATTACCGATGCCTTGCTCTTGGGAGTGCTGCCAGCCTGCAGGGAAAGCTGACTTTAGTGGTAAACAACGTTACGCCCCATATACGGGAGTTCCCAGATTATATAGGTCCTCCAGCCACAACATGATAAAGGAACGAGGAAGGACCCGCATTGTAGGTCTCGCCCCCTACAAGTGTAACGCTGTCTCTAGTTGCAAGAAAAGGCCTTTTCTCTGTCACCTCTCAGTCAATCTGTGAACAGCTGCTCCTACTTCCTCTTCCCTTGGGCATACTCCTAAAAAACAGGTTCAATGTTGACCTGCATCTCTAGCATCTACCATCTCCTTTCAGCTGCAGAACCAAATCCACCATTCAGGGACAGGTTCTGGCTGGTACCCTGCTAGAGCCAAAGGAGTCCAGATAGAAAACCCAGTGGGTGTCCCTTGTACACATGGGATATGGTTCACAAAGGAGCAGGGCAAACTCAGCAGACTCCAACCCTCCACCAGGTACCATATGTAAGACTTGTAGGGTCAGTGTAAGAAAAGGGGACCAGTAGAAACACACTGTAGAGGGGACCAGAAGTCCATCACTTTCTGCTTTCACTCAGGCAAAACTTCTCTGTTTAGAAGAAGGTGACTATCCCAGGAGTATAGACACATTCTTCAAGAAAAGGCCTCTTGTTTTCCATTAGTAATGTGCATTTTAACAGCTCTAAATTGCTCTGCACATTAGTCAGGTGCATAATTAATAAATAATAATAACTACTTAATGCTGGTTCCATCTGGCATCTGCTGGAGAGCTGAGCCCTCAGTGTGGTTTGGTAATGCTCTCAGCACTTACCAGTCAGACACCATCAGGCCATTCTAGGGCTGGTCGTAAGAGACAGTCTGGGCAGCACAGGGGAGGGGGTCTGCTGTTCAGAAGGCTGCTGGATTTATTTAGTATCATATAAAAGCCCTCAGAAAAAAAAACTTCCTCCTTTCTCTTAACCGCCTGCCAAGAAATTACTTGGGGGAACGGGGAAAATGCTATTTAAAAGGCTATTAAATGTTATTGTTAAAAGAAAAAGGTGCCCATAATGTAATGCCTTCCCCAGAGCTGTTCTTTCCTCTCCCCAGAACTGTATCTGGGCTTTCTGTTTGTATTGCACTACCCAACTGAAGTTGACACTGTGGCTCCTGATGAATTGGTGCTTGATGTCACTGCCAATGCTAATAGTTCTACAAAAGGAGACTATTTGGTTTTATAATTGCAGCAGCAGCTACATCAAGCACTCAAATAAACAAAAAAAAAAAATTAACCCTTTTGTTATCTCAGACCTTCCTCTCTTTTTTTCCTCCATCTTCCCTTCAAGTATTGGGGTGAGCAACTTGGTGAAATGACACCAAAATCCTGTTCATTTATCACTGCATGTACAAGGAGGGTGATCACACTACCTCTAGGCAAGGGCTAACCCTGTGAAGATGGACAACTGGAAGAATGGTTCAGGGTACCCAAGGTCATGAGTATTACAGGCAACTACAGACCAAAACTCCAAAGCAAGCTTCCTGTAAACATTTTTAATCATCACGTCTCTCCATCCTCATGTCTGGAGAAATCCAAGTCTGGTCTAAGGTTTGTGTTCCTGGCCAAATCAATAAAGTGGTACCTCAAGGGGGTTATTCGAACCAGTAGGAGAGCAAGCCTGGGTAACATTTGGCTTTGCCACCTGATATATATGTGCATGAGCACGCAAATGGGATGTGTGTATCTACACAACAGCCAGAAAGGGGGTTTTTCCCCCTCCTAGTCTCAGAACTCAGCGCCTGTCCTACAGCAATTGGTGAACTGGCATCAGCTCCAACACTTGACTCAAACTGGATCTGAATTTATTACACTGGTTTTAAGTAGATCAGAAACTATAGCAAAAAACCCCACAGAAAGCCGTAATTCCACAACCTTGGCACTGATTTGGCAACAAGCAGATCTTTTTCAGAGCCGGTGTTGCTGTCTTCCTGACAGAAATGGAAGAAGGAACTGATTTTTCAATTATTTGGTTTTGAAAGCCTAGTAATGTTTAAGTCAGCCCTTGCTGTACATACAGCCCCCAGGTGACATCACAGCTTTGAGGTTCGATGTTGAATGTGAAGTTATTACAGTGGGTGGGGAAGAGGGAAGCAGCCACTTTAAAAATCAGACTGACAGCCGGCGCTCTGAATGGCAGCTACCAGCAGCTGTCCTGGCTTTGAACTGGAACAGTTTTATTTAAAGGAGTTAGATCAGGAGCACAAACTCCTCAACACACTTTAAGCTTTTTTAATAAAAATTCAAAGTGAAGAGTTGTCATAGCCCTGAGTAAAAGCAATCTAAAGAGCTACACTTGGCTACAAGTCTGGAGAAAGGAAATTTTCTTGTTAAATTTCCAGCAGCAGTGAGAAGAAAATGAGAAAAAGGGAACGGGGGAAAAAAAAATACCAGAAAAACTGAAGTGGGCATAGGGTCAAGAAGAAAAGGAGAGGGACTAGTTCAGCTTGTTGTTGTTAAAGGACACACACAGTTAGCAGCACATTGAGTGGCACTTGTATGTACAGGAGTAATGCTGATATCAGTATGCTCAAGTGAGCAAATTCTGGCAGCCCTTGAACCCTTCAAGAGTGTAAACGGATTGTCCCAGTTCCAGAGCCACCAGAGAAACCACAGAGATATTCTCTAACAACATGGCCACTGGGACATCAGCTAACAGCAGAAATTCCATCCTGATCTCCTTTCCCACCCCTCACAGTGGCTCACACAGTGCAGAGCAGTGCGAGAAGTCTCTGCTATGTGTGGCAGATGCCTCTAGGACTGGATAGAATTACCTGCTCTGGGAGCGGGGATGTGGAGGATGAGTGGGTATAACATCTTCACTGTGAAATACTGTATGTTAAAAAAAGAGCAATAATGACACCCCAGGGTTATCCCTTTAACAACTTATTTTTTATTTTAAAAACTTAATCGGGAATTTTTATTACTCCCAAACAGTGTTTTAAAATAAAAAACAATCCTTTCCAAACTGCCTTGGGCATAGACTGCTGAAACTTGCAGATGGAAGTCACTCTTGCAGACAGTGCTTCCTGGTCCTGCCAGGAGTTGGAGTGGGGGCAAGGAAACCCCCAGGGTAAAATAAGGGGAGCAGAGGTCCTGTAGGACAAGAAGATGATGAATTCCAAGGGAGCAAGAAGAGCAAAACATCAGAGGAAGAGATTCTGGGTTAAGGAAGCAGAACGGCAATGGAGGGGAAAGTCTTATGGGAAAACAGAACAGCAAGAGAGGTGAGGCATAGCAGAGGGAAGCAGAGTGGCAGAGCTATAGGGCCAAATCTACAGACAGCTCTTGAAATGCTAGATCCAAAACTTCAGCAAAAGTGGAATAATATAAACACACTGAATCTGGGGGAACATTACATCTAGTAAATTACAATATGAAGTTTACAATCAGGAAAAATTTCTTTAAAAAGCTTTTCCACATAAAAAACCTGCAGTATTATCACAAACTACTTCAGAGTCACTTTAGGTGTTGAGACTCACAGTCTATTGTGTCTAGGGATCCTTTGGAGCCTGTGTATAATATTCACTAGTTTCCTGTACTGAGTCCACCTCTGGTATCTGGGCCACCACAAGCCAGAACTAAAATGAGCAACTACTCCTGGATCAGAGCAGCAAAGACTCTATTTCTTTCTGTATTTTCTCAAACTATCCTCTTTAGAGCTGCTGCTTGCTAAGGTTTGTCTTTACATAAAAGGTCATTGGTTTGGAAGTTTTCTTATAGCAACATTCCAACACCTGAAAGGGTCCTGTAAGAAGGCTTGGGAATATCTGTTCAGTAAGGCATGTAACCATAGGGCAAGAGATCATGTTTTTAAGCTAGAAAAGGGTGGATTTAGGTTAGACATCAGGAAAAGGTTCTTTAGTCTGAGGGTGGTGGATCACTGGACGGGTTGCCCAGAGAGGTGGCTGAGGCCACATCTCTTCAAGGGCTCAAGGTCAGGCTGGATGTGGCTCTGGGCAATCTAGTCTAGTGAGTGATGTCCCTGCTTGTTGTAGGGAGGTTGGAGTAGATGACCTTTGGAGGTGCCTTCCAACTCTATGATTCTATGATAGCAGCCAGAGTGACAGAGGTCATCATCCTGAAACAGCTCTAAAGCAGCTGATGTGGACCCTGTGCAGCAGTTTAGGATGTGGTACAGCCCTGACAATCCACTTGGCTCCTTCTACAGGTTCCACAAGTCATACTACTGGTAAGCACTGTTGTAAGTCTAAACTAACTCATTCCTGACTGAAGATCTGTCACAACAACACAGACAAGGAGTTTGCAATTCAGCAAATATTACAGCAGTCACAAGGGCAGGTTCACTATGGGGCAGAGTTCAGGTTGGTTCTGCCTCTGACTTGACTGTGAGTTCAAGTCAAAGACTATACATGCAGTAATCTTTTGCCCTTGTGTTTTTGTACAGAGTTAAACAATGGGTCTGAAAGGTAAATTCTCTGTCTGTGCCACACGTAAGCATATATAAATAGTTATCCATCTGGATACAGACCTAGATATACGAGGCTAAGGATGACACCAGCACATGTACAGCAGATTATAGATAATTGCTGTTCATTTACTGCTCTTTACCCCTCACAGAACTGTGTAAGTTAATGAGCTCTGAAATATGAGTTTCAAAAAAACTTTCATTTCAATAATATTATCCACCCTCGGGCTCTTATTAAACTTTTTTGCAACAATAACACCATTCAAACTAACATTCGCATGTGAATTACAGTGATGCTGCACCACAGGAAAGTGCAGAGAAAATTAAATAGTAAAGAAAGCACAGTTTTTAGTCCACTAGTTATCTTAGCCACATTCAAATTAATAGGCAGCCGTGCCTAGGGGTAGGTGAATTGTCTCCAATAAAACCAGAAACTGCCTGGCCTTCTACCATACACTTGAAAGGAGCCAGCTGGAAGAGAGAAATACCACAGGACTGGAGTTTCTGCCTTGTTCAAAATGTAACGAGCACTGGCCTCCTTGAGTGGCTTTCTATCAGATTAATAATCTCCTTACACTCCTAAACAGACAGACATACTCTCACACATTGCTCACTTCAGAATTTACACCAGCGCTCCCAAGGCTGGCCTTGACCCAAGCCCATATGTGACCCAAGCAGCAGAGACTCATTCACTAAGCTGTGATGTTCCCAGCTTCACCCCCACGTGAGCTGAAGCCAGCTCCAGTGTTGCTACAATCACTGTGCAGACATCTCTCTCAGGAAATCCCACGCACAAGATATTCAGAAAGATCTGACTTACAAATTTATGCTCAATGCAGATGCGTGAAACTTGCCCTCCTTGCTCAAGCAGCAACTGTTCTTTAAAGTTATCTAGCAACTTGTTCAAGCCAGCTAATGCTTAATGAAATTCCAAAAGGTCAGTGGAAATCCATCAGCAGACAGTGGCCAGCCACTACTGCAATTCTGGTTAGGCAGCTACTGACGCACCGTCACCTTTCAGTGCTGTAGAGGACTGCAGAGCACTATAGGAAACCTTCCTTCGTGTTTTCTACATCATTAATGTACACGTTGGTTTGGATGCTTCTCCAGAAAAGATGCCATCCAACAGTACTATTTCCATAAGAAGGCTAAAAACCACAACGCTGGAGCCTTCCATACCTCAGCTTCATGCAGCCTGAGTTCTTATCCCAGTCCAAATGTAGCCTGGATTCACCTCTACACATCAACATCTGTGCTAGAGCTTTTGCTGGAACTTCACACCACAGTACAGCAAGCAGAATCCAAGGCATCCAAAGGCAACAAGACTAAGCCAAAATCACATAAGGAATTGAGATCTTGCCTCTAATCAGTGCTTTGAATTTTAAACCTTCAGACTGGAGGTCTGTGTTTTGTCTCTGATCCCGTAAGGAGCCCCGTGTCGTGACGGGAATTGTGGCTGGCTGGCTGGTGCCCATCACAGGACCTGGGTACTTCCTTCCCATTTTGATTATTTGTCCTTGGATCTCTCTCTCTGATTCATAAAACAGAGTAAATGAGACTGAAGTGGATTTTTTTAAGGCTCTGTTATTTCTGTCTAAACTAATTGTATAATCCAGTTCTGTGCAATAACAATCACATACGTTTTCTGTACTGGGTTCAGCCTTATACACAAAACCTTTTCAACACAGTTCTTTTAATATCCCTGTGCCTACACAATTCCAGTGCAATCCAACAGAGTGGGCTGGCCAACTCACAACTGGTGGCTGTTGATTTTTTTGTTTGTTTATTTGCAGATCATCAAGAGCATGTGAAGAGTGGGTATGTGTGAAAAGAACTGCAGACTGAGCAGCTTAAAATTGGATTGCTTGAGCAAAAAACCACTCTCTTCCTGTTCCAAATTATTCAGGACTGAATCCTGACCTTAACATAAAGCAGGGAAAACCAAGTATGAAGATGAGAGCCTCTTCAGCTGGTTATAGGAGCTTTCCCAAGGTTATATCTCCTTTCTCAAGGCAAAGGGCACAAGAAACATCATTCTGCTCTGCAGCCTTATAGCTGTTGGGGCATCCTTTGTATCTGCATTACCTGTAGTCAATCTGATGCCCACCTGCCACACTTCTTGCCCACCATCTATGACACCAAATGTTGTAGGGACTGTACTGAAGCCTGGCTCTGCAGGAAACACTGTGAGCTCCCTGTCCGGGTAACACCTCTACAGTCAAGAGCCCCATGCAGCTAATCAGGTCTAGTTCTGCTGGTTTCTGCAAGCCTGGGGATTTGAAAGCCTTTTATCTAAGGCTTGCCTGGAATAATGGGTGGTCAGAGAAACACTATGGAAAGTGTGGCTTGGAAAGAAAAACTGTAATGGTTATAAATGCTGCGTCTTCCTACAAAAGGCCTGTGTTAGCTTTGCAGTGAATAATAATTATGCTGGAGAACAATTATGAGCAAAGACTCTCAAAACTGAAACAAGAGAGCACTTCTGCTTTAAAGGTCCTGAGCAGCCTCAGTGGGCTTCACCTCCATTGGCAGGTGAAACACAGCACAGAGAGCCCACCGAGCACAGGTGAAAACATCAAACATCCCCTGTCCATCCCATGGGCAACAGACTAAGCTACTGTGGAGTAAGAGCTGGAGGATGTGTGCCAGAAGACTGACAGCATCATTCCAGCCCTGAAGATCAGCTGTCTCCAGAACTTAGTCCCGCAATAAACAACATCAAGCTGCTCCCCACCCCACCCGGAGCCAAGGCAGCCTCTTTAGTGCAAGCACAAAGATTTACAGTGTGGACAGTGGGTGAGGCTTAAAAGTGGGCATCGACTACAATTAACCAAGTGCCTGAGGGACTCTGTCTCAGTGAGAGCACGTTAATACAATTCTAAAGTGCAGGAGTGCTCTAACAGTGCTCTTTAATCAGGTCGAGATGACCTATCAGGAAATGTGAGATGACTGTGGATGAATGGTTCATACTGCATACCAAGACACTTAATGAAAAACTTCCCTTCACAGAAAATTTTTTCCATGCTTCATACTTTGCATCAACTACTGTTTTTCACAATTTTATCCATTTAATATCGATTGTCATAAAGTTATTTTCTAGGTAACATTGAGTGAAAATGGTTTATTTCCTGCTCCAAACAGCAATTAATGCCAATTATTTTACACAGCACCAGGAACTGCTACAGATTTTTCAATTTTCCACTTAGCTTCTCTATATAATATTTTTTTTAGTTTAGCTTCATAATTTTCAACTATTTGAAACGAGTGGCTGAAGTGGTGATTTCATCTTTTCTGGCAAAAGATAATTGAGAAGGACCAACTATTAGAGCAGCAGGAACTACATTAAAAGAAAGAATAAGTAGGATGAACCGCTGTCTCTCTGATTTCAATTTTAACTTAGAAAACATCAATATTCATAACAGAAAGTCCAAGACAGAGCTGTGCTGAACCAAAACGGGGACACAGTTTTCTTATGGTACAAACACAAGCCTCTTACATTGCCCTCTTCCTGTGAGGAAGTGGTGAATTTGAGACCACAGGACTGCTGTTGTCTCCTGATAGTAGTAAACGCTACACCCTGAACACTGCTTAACTGCAGGATCAAGGTCAGAGTTCTGATGTGCAGTGGGCCCAAGAAGTCATTCTGGAAAGAGTTCATTCTTTGCTTTGACTTAGCTCTGGTCGGACTTGCTCAAAGTTGAAGAAAGACCAGCCACAAATGAACATTCTCTGAATGTTTGCTTTTTTCAATAAAATTGATTTTATTGTTAAAGTTAATGGAAAGGAATTTCTGCTTTTTTGAGCATCAGCAAATACTAGGTTTTTGTTTTACTGATGAAAATTAAGACACATACATTTTTTTACAGGAAAGAAAGAAGTGTTTCATCATCTGCTGCAGATAGAATTTAGTGGAATTCCTTTTCACAACAGACAATGGTCACCAACAATTTACAATCACAGAATCATAGTATCATTACGGATTGGAAGGGACCTCGAAAGGTCATCTAGTCCAATCCCCCTGCAACAGCAGGATCACCTAGACCAAGTCACACAGGAACACATCCAGGTGGGTCTTAAACATCTACAGTGAAGGAGACTCCACAACTTCCCTGGGCAGCCTGTTCCAGCGCTCTGTCACCCTCACTGTGAAGAAATTCCTTCTCATATTTATGTGGAACATCCTATGTTCCAGCTCACAACCATTGCCCCTCATCCTATCACCAGATGACACTGAGAAGAGCCTGACTCCATCCTCCTGACACCCACCCTTCAAATACTTACAGACATTAATTGGGTCACCCCTCAGTCTCCTCTTCTCCAAGCTAAAGAAACCTTACTCCCTACTTCTACATTGATCTACCACTACCTCCTCTAAGTCTGATTCTGTGATCTGATGGAGCAGGTCCAGAGGAGGCCACGAAAGTGATCAGACAGCTTGAAGCACCTCTCCTACAAGGACAGGCTGAGAGAGTTGGGATTGTTCAGCCTGGAGAAGACAAGGTTCCAGGGGGGACTTGATAGTGGCCTTCCAGTACCTGAAGTGGGCTACAAGAAGGCTGGAGAGGGGCTGTTTATGAAGACCTGGAGTGATCGGAAAAGCAGCCCATTAGAGAAGGGCAGATTTAAATTGGATGTTAGGAAGAAGTTCCTCAGCAGGAGGGTGGTTGAACACTGGAACAGGTTGTACAGGGAGGCAGTTGCGACCCCATCCTTGGAGATATTCAAGCTGAGGCTTGACAAGGTTCTCTGGGCAACCTGATCTAGTTGAGGATGTCCCTGCTCACTGTAGGGGGGTTGGACTAGATGACCTTTGGAAGTGCCTTTCAACTCAGGTGATTCTATGATTCTAAATCTGCCAGACTTACACAAGAACCAGAAGAAAATACTCGAGACAATGTCTAATGCAGCAGGGCCTTTTAACTAAACATCTTCTCCCTAATCCCAATATTGCTTGCAGAATTCTATCCTCAGCCACTAAAATAATAGAAAATCTTGCTTCAGAAAGGTTTTTTAATCAAACAGAAAGATAGAACCATTTTTTATTCCTGTGGCTAAAATCCAGAAACACGCAGTTTATCAATGGCGTTGAATTTAGCATCCTTGTGATGCAGTTCTTTGAGCTTCTTTTCAAATAAACATGTACAGCTTTAAATGAATAAATCATGCAAATACATGTTAATGTATACATAAATTAACACAACATAATAAGGAAAACGAAGAAACAAGATTACAAATTTTCTGCACCTCCAAAATATGAGAGTGATATTTGCTTTAGAAAGAACAAACTCATTTAGAGGAAAAGCTTATATAGATCCAAACAAACCCAAATCACCAATGAAAGTTAATTTTATGTTCAGCAAAGAAGGAAGATGTGCTTCCCACTACAATAGACAAAATCCAATTACATTAGGCAAACGTAAAAACACAGAAATAAAATTTAATTCAGTAAATAAAATTTTTGAGTTGAATTCTGTTGTCCATTCTGTGTTCCTAAGCCTCACAAAATGGATTAGGGATTCTGGAGAAGAGTATTCAATGTGTATGAAGAATGAAGGCAGTCAACAGGAGAATCTGCCCCAAAAATTCAGGCTTTCAGATTGGCTTTGAATGAAAAGTAGGCAATTTCTTCTCCCTTTCTCACCATTTCCATTTCTCTTTTCCAACCTTGAATGTCTTTTAATTGAGACAAATTGAACATTTAGGGAATACTGCTCAAAACACATCATCTCAAGATGTGCTTCATACATACGCCTTGTGCAATCGGATTAGTTTTTCAAAGTACTTCCCCCTTTTCCTAACTCTGTTCCCACTAAAGCAAATTACACATTCCAGCCAATACAGAACATTTCATTGCCAAGTGCTTTTGAACATCACAGAACATTAGGAATTGGAAGGGACCTCAAAAGTTCATCTAGTCCGATCCCCCTGCCCAGCAGGATCACCCAGACCAAGCTGCACAGGAACACATCCAGGTGGGTTTTAAACATCTCCAGAGAAGGAGACCCCACAATCCCCCCCAGTTGTACTTCCTGTTACTACTCTTACCAACAAGTTGTTGTTGTTACTACAAGGGTCATAAATCTGTAGTTTGTGAGTTTACAAAGAACTTCTCTCATTGCACAACATCCACAGGCAGTGGTTTTCTAAAGTAAACCCAAACTCCAGGACAATACTGCCAAGACTCAAAGAAAAACAGCTGATGTATAGTCTGCTTACCACCACCAATCCAGGGTCAGTTTATCAGGATCAAGAATATTTTGATGGTATATTTAGTTAGCAAAGAGCAGGTTTCTGCTGGATTCAGATTTCTGCTCACAAGAATCAAACTGTATAATAAAGACACCTGACAACTCAAAAATATTCTACAGAAACATTAACTTAAATCAGCTGTCTTTCACCCTGAACAGCCTTCTTGAGAAGAGCAGAAAATTCAGCCTAAGTCTTCCTGATAGTCTACTGAAGATGTGAGGTTTTATCATAGGCAAGCAGGGTATGAAGTAAGAACACCCATCTGATGCATCCCATCTGCCTAACGCATTTGCCAGACCCTTATCACTGCACCTAGATGCCACAACTGACTCCATTTACTAGTCAGATTTGATACACGGACTTGTAACATGATGCTCCACATTACCACTTTAAATATCTGATTGCTTATCTAGAATGACAGCCCTGTTAGAACCAATTTACCCTTTATAGTGTCCTGGACCTTGGCCCTTCGCTTAAGCTGGGGTGAAGCAGAACAGATTTTTGTTTGCAGCAGTCTCATGCCCACTGCTGCCCTTGCCAGTGCGTCAGCCTTCGCGCAGACGCAAACTGGTAACTTAGGATTCAGTTCAGTGTCCAGATACAGCAAGTGGCAGAACTCGTACTACATGAAATACTAGTTGTTCAGACTCTGCTCTCTTCACACAGTGTTTAAACAAGCAAGCACAGAAAAGAACTTCCTGCTCTTCTGCCCTCCAAATCACTCAGCTTCTAAACATTGCTTCTGGTGTCCAAGGCTAAAATCGACACATCCAAAACGTTAAGACGTATTTCTCCTCCAGTACAAAGACCACACAATTTCCTGACAGACTTCAGGACTGTCAACAAAAATATCAGCACAATAAAGCTGCAAAGTTAACAACC
This sequence comes from Rhinopomastus cyanomelas, assembly GCA_013400115.1. Classification (NCBI taxonomy): domain Eukaryota; kingdom Metazoa; phylum Chordata; class Aves; order Bucerotiformes; family Rhinopomastidae; genus Rhinopomastus; species Rhinopomastus cyanomelas. Next base: position 284,361 of record VXBP01007926.1, on the reverse strand, counting down.
CATTCTGTGATTTCTGGAGATGTCAGTGGTTATTACAAATGACTTTCCAGTTAATTACCTGTTTTGAAAATTAAGGAGATTGGGGGTTCACAGCTGCTCCAATAAGCAGCTTCGGTGCCCGCCTCATCCCACTGAGTATGATAAATAATATATTCTCTACCACCCAGACTGCCAGACAGTGGCTGTGTCAAACTCCTCAGAGAGCACACTTTGTCTGCCATGTGTTATAGGCAACATTTATGACAAAAGTAGAAATTAGATGGTGGTTAATCTTGCTTCTGTGTGTCCCATGTGGGGCACAAGCGCAGTTGTAGTATGGCTTGCTGGATGACAGTCAGAAAAAATGATCTTAGCAAATTATGTGTACACCAGGGTACAGCACAAAGAATGGGCTTAGAAAATGGGTTTTGGTGAGTTAGGCAATGAGGTAGTCTCTTAAAAGAGAAACAAGGTGATGGAAGAGCAAATTTTATTTGCCCTTGAAAAAAACAGAAAGCTCTACATTACAGTTAGATCACAGTGAAGAGGAATGAAATCATAGTGCTCTGGGGTTTTTAATTTGCTTCTTATTGCTGCTTAGTCTATTTAGCTTGCAGATCATAATAAACTGTGTTATAACAACAGCACCAAAAGATGGATCCAGCTTATAAAAATACTGCTAAAGAAACAGCAGCAAGTTCTGCATTGTAGTTCCTGTGAAGGCAAATGGGAATGATCTTCCTTTCACATACACAGGTATAAACAAAGTAAATTTGATAGTCACAGAAGACTGATAAATTCAGGCAAGTGGGTTCCGAGTTAGCCTCACATGTAGGCTGTCATCACACTGTAACACAGGACACAAATCAAAGTTTTGCCTGAAGAGAAACTCTTAGGTAGTTCCCAGTAAGTCTTATCTGCTTCTAAATGAAATTTGATTCAGCTCGCAAAGTAACTTGAAGTCAATCCCCAGCTGTGATTTCCCTCTGAACACTTTTTTGAAAATATAATTATAGCATGAAGATCATAAGAGGTAGTATGAGTTAAGAGAATCGTAATTTTCTAAAGAAACTTGCTGGGTAGAGTTACAGATTCCTCATATTAAAGCACAAAGAAAGGTAATGCTGGTATCGCTTCGTTCCTTAGCCTCTCCTGGCTAATATACCATTCAGGACTCGTGTGGCCATTCATCATTTAGACTCTGCTTCCAACAGAACCCAGTGTTTGTATCAAGGACCTGGGAGCTGTGGCTACACTTCAGACTGGAACTGTCCAAACGTCTACATTTCTGTTTACGGTTGTTGCATTCTACTCAAGCAAATCAACACGCTGATGGATCTGAACATCATGAGGAGCATTTTGCACGTAAAATGTTCTGTATGAGACTGAATTAAGTGTACAATAACATATAGGCCAAGAGGTCTTAACACCCCTTGGGAATTTCCAGGGAACTCCTGGGAATTCTTTCAGGAGCAGGAATATTTTCACTTTACTTTGATGAATCTTTTATTTCCCCTCCAATTTTTAATGAAATGCAGGAACTTTAACTCCTAAAAGTTGATAACAGCTGGCATCCTTTTGCTTTCACGCTTCACATCTTTTCATTCGTAAGAGACTTGCCAATCTTCTCTTGACCCTTCAGCTCTACACATCTTTCTGTCTGTTGATGCAGTGACTGGTTTACCACCACAGAACAGTGGTCATAGAAAAGATCACTTGCTGTATAATAAACTTGAAAAGTTCACATTTCTTTCCAGTTCTGCATAGGATACCGTTATTCCCCAAACACAACTTTGTATTGGCTAAGCTGGAATTAAAAACCCAGTCTTCTGCAGTCTCTTCTGAAGGTTTTCAAAGGCTTTCCAGCACTCAAATCAGGAATGACATTGATTTCCAGTAAATCCTTTCTCCTAATTCCTCTAAAGCATTTCAGAAAACCTCCCACCACAAGCCTCAGAGAACATACATAGTGCAGTGTTAGGGACATAAAATTGGAGGTGATGTCAAAAACCTTTGGTGTTTGCTGTGCCAACAGCACGCCGACATAAACATCCAAAATAAATTTTGCTGTGGGAAGATGGAGGGTTGCATGGCCACAGCTTTACTAGCATGGCCTGCTAGTTATCGTGAAATCTCTTGATACTCTTTCATTAGGTAGGTCTATATTTGCCTTCACTGGAAAGATCTAGAAATCATGATTGTTTTTTCTCTTTAATTTCACAACACAAGGTCTTTAGCTAGGATGACAATTTTGGTCCGTAAGACCGTAAATATTTGTCTATTCAAAGGCAGCATTTATCTTACAAAGGCACACATACCAGTTCTGCCTCTGACAAGTTCCTTGTTTATTTATTACTCTAATAACAAATAGACTGTCATCCCTGCTGGGCCTCAAAGATGAACTAAATCTGCTGACACAACTGATTGGGGGTGGCTGCAAATTATTTTATTAAAAAATGCAATAGCAGATTCATGGTGAGGAGAATGTTTAAATCATAATGCTGTTCACAGCCTATATATTCCATAGCAGCAGCGTTCAAAGAACTAGAAACACTTTAGTAACCCTCGTGTTTATGTTGCAGCTTTTGGTTTTCATTTTGTCCAAACAGGAGAGAAGCAGTGAAGGGGAGACAGATTTCTTTTGTGTTGAGAGCTCTGTGTGCACACACACCAAGAGCAAAGCACAGCATCTTAATTAGATGCTCCAGAGGCTCCAGCAGACACAGCAGAGTGACAGTCACTGGACATGCTTGATAGCTCTCTCTGAAGCAGCACAGAGACTTTCTGGGAAAAGCAAGACAGATCCATACATCTCACACTTTGGAGACCTGAGCCAACCAGAACGTGATAGGAAAGGACTACAGGAAGGCGGGTAAAAGAACCTCTGCACTGTGGAGTCTTAAGCCACACTATGCCTCACCAAATCACCAACAGTTCTGTCCTTACGCCTCTTCAGCCTTTTGGACACAGCGAACACTGGAGAGATATTATGTGCCTACCTGGCTTTGGAGACACAGGTCCGATGCAGAGCAGCTGAGCAAAGACCCACCCCACCAATTACTGAGCACCAAGTCCCTGGCAATTACATGCTAGCAACCACAGGATGAAAATTGCCAAAGAATTACGACATAATGGTTTTATTTAGGAGTATCGTTCGCAGACACTTCAAATGCTGGACGCAGATGTTTGTATATATGAACAGCCAGGTCTTAAGAAAGAGCATGTGGCACTCTTTGTCTCCACTCCCTCCAAGGCTTAATGCCTTCTAGGCTGTTACAAAGAGCTCCCCCAGAATGGGCTTTTGGAGCAATAGGCATTTAGGAGAGGCACAAGAGAAAGGGAATGCATTAGGAACACATCAAATCAGCTCAGCGCTTTTGCAAAGCTTGTCCTGCAGCTGCCACTGCAGTTCACAAAGCTGGGTACTAGAACAAAACTTTTCTGCGTTAACGCCACAGGATGCTACACAATGTTCAACCTCCTGGACCGTACAGAAATGTGTATCCCTGGCAGGGCTGCACACCTCCTCTAACAAGCCTAGCTCACCGGCCCTCTGTCCCACCTCCTGCCAAACATTACTGACTTCCCTAGCTCGTATGCTCAGCACTAGTTCAGCCCAGAAGGATCTGACTAGCACGGATGTGCTGTTTATCCCACTGACGTCAAGCTGGGCTGTGTGGTAAAGAGACCAGTGTACCTCCAATGAGAAGAGCATGTATAAAGACAGGGAGATGCCTGTAAACCCGGAAGGACAACCCAGAAGCTGGACTGGAGGAGCAAGGTGCTGTATGAAGGTTACTCTGATACTTAGCTGCAGCTGGGGCCTGTGGAGGGAAAGACTTGGAGGACTGCATTGAGCCTTGGCTGCCTGATAGAGAGCAAGAGCAAAGCAAGGAGAGGATGGTGCATTAAAAGGTTATCTCTAACCAGACGGATTCGGCAGGATAAGCCTTTCACAATCAAGGAGGTGCCTAAGGGCACGAACAATCATTAACATCACTGAAAATGCTTTGACAGTCATGCCATCAGTGTATTTGCAGAGAACTCAGCTGAAAATCTCCATCTCAGTCTTTCTCAAATGTATAGTGACACCAGTGGTACCCAAACTTTACGGTGGCCTATGCACGTGTCCAGAGGAGAGCAACTCAGGTCTGAAGCACTTCCCCTATAAATACAGGCTTAGCTAGATGAGGTTGTTCACCTGCAGCTCCAAGGTGACCTTAGAGCAGATTTCCAACATCTGAAGCGGGCTATAAGAAAGCAGGAATAAGACTTTTTAGATGGGTGCTTACTGAGAGGACAAGGGGAAAGTGTTACAGACGTGAAGAGGGGAGATTTAGGTTGGTCATTAGGAACAAATTCTTTCCTGTGAGGGTGATGAGATGTTGAAACAGGTTGCCCAAGGCAGTTGTAGCTGCCCCACCCTTGGAAGTGTTGAAGGCCAGGTTGGATGGGGTCCTGAGTAACCTGATCTAGTGAAGGTGTCCCTGTCTCTGCAGAGGGGTTGGAACTAGATGACCTTTAAGGTGCCTTCCAACCCAGATCATTCTATGATTCTATGAACAAAGGGGATTTATGCAACACCAACCTCCTGGTCACCCCCCTTCCCATACTAACTGGCTCTTACGTTGGACAGATCCTTGCTCTGCACACTTTTCTGTAGTAGATGTTATAGTCACTTGGTCAAGCCGTTTGAGGCGTTTCCAAGGAAAACTCTCAGCAATTATTCCTGGAGATAGAAAGCCGTCTTTTTGTATGTCTTAGTATCTATTCCACAAACTTTTTCTTATAACAATTTATTCTGCAATGTGATTACATGTTGGCATAGACTCTGATTAGGGCTTTAAACAGGAACTAACAGCAGTTATGTTGAGTATGTTTTTCATCTGATGATGCACAATACCAGTGATTGGATGTAGATTATATTCAGCATTAACTCCAGCTATACAAAAATATCACAAAGGAAAGTCTATCTCATGGCAGAGAATTCCCTTTAATTGCATGGATGATCAGTACATGTTGTGACTTCTCTTTTTTAAAAAATTCTGTACACGAGAAAAGTCATGCCTGTAAGAGAAACATTAATCCAAGTAATTACCAGGCATTGTTTACTTTTCCTCATGAATTCTGCAGTTTCCTTATTTTCACCCAGGCTTTATCATAAGGCTAAACTGATAGGAGGGAGAAAAAAAAGCTGGATATGACTTTACCAAAAGATAAAAGTTTAAAGCTCATCATGTCAGGATTCAGGAAATGTGTTAACTGTTCCTTTCCAGCTGCAGATGCATTGCAAAGCTCTGATAAATCTATTATTTTTAATTTTTCATAATACACCTTAAATCTCATGTCTTCTTATACACCTTATACTTTAGCAACAGTGATATCACTACAAATTTAAGAAAGTCTAAATGATGCAGAGCTCTCCATCTGAATTCTCTACATAGCCAAAAAGGAAGAAAATTCTGAAAAGGAAAGTATTAAAAAGTCAGACCAAGTTCAGTCCTTCCTCAGCATCATCAAATATTACGAGGCTTTGCCACTGTGGAATGAAGGCAGCGGAACCATGGTATGTCTGTCTTCTGCTGCCTTTATTCCTCTATTGAATTATTTACTTTTCATACATTTGAGTGAAAATAAAGTTAGAAGGAGAGGTAGGGAAGAGCTGACCTGGCTAGGATAGGATGAAGAAAGGCGACGCAGGGAGCTACTGGGTCGGTAACCTGAGAAATATAAAGAGGAATGAAATTCTGTTTCCACTTGCAATTTACCTAGAGCCAGTGATGAAGCCTGTGTCTTGCCTCAGGCCAGGTCTAAGACAGAAAATTGTACCTGTGCTGTATCATACGCTATGATTAAGTCCATGATTTATTGATTTCTTTATTTGTTTACATTTTTTAGTAAGTGAAAGCTCTAAGATAGTCTTCACTTATACTGGCACAGCTGTCATTACACTAACAGGCCATGTGTCCATGTTTAGGGCTTGCAGGTATATCAGCAAACTTCTTTATTTTCATTAAAGTCTTAGAAAATACAGGCTTGAGATGACACCTTTGGTACATGGAAAATGGTGAGTATCAATCAGCTTAGAGAATTATAGAACATTAGGGACTGGAAGGCACCTCAAAGATCATTTAGTCCAATCCCCGTGCCACAGTAGGATCCCCTAGATCAAGTCACACAGGAACATGTCCAGGTGGGTTTTAAATGTCTCCAGAGAGGGAGACTCCACAGTCCCCTTGGGCTGCCCCTTCAAGTGCTCTGTCACACTCACCATGAAGAAGTTCCTTCTCAGATTTATGTAGAACCTCCTCTGTTTCAGCTCACAACCATTGCTCCTTGTCCTTTCATTAGATGACATTGAGACTGGAGCCTGCCCTAGCAAAGACTTCTGCTGTCTCCCTCAGTACTCATGGGTGCATCCCATCAGGGCCCATGGATTTGTGTACATCTAGTTTGCTCAACTGATCCCTAACCCAGTCCTCATCAACCAAGGCAGGCTTCTCTCTTGTCTCAACTTCCTCTGGCGCCTCAGCAGTCTGGGGCTTGATATTAAGACAGCCCCCAGAAGTACAGACAGAGGCAAAGGTGTTCAGTATCTCTGTTTTCTCTGTATCCTCTGTCTCCAGGGCACCCACCTCATTCACCAGGAGGCCTATATTGCCTCTAGTTTTAGTTTTACCTGCAATGTATTTGAAGGAGCCCTTTCTGTTGCTCTTGACCTCTCTTGCAAGCTTTAATTCCATGGAGGCCTTGGCTTCTCTAGTTGTGTCCCTACATCCTCTGACTAGAGCCTTATAATCAGCCCAGGTGGCCATCCCCTCCTTCCATGATCTATAGACTTTTTTCTTCCTCTTCAGTTTGCCCAGCAGCTCCCTGTTTAACCGCACAGGTCTTCTGGCTCCCTTCCTACCTGTTCAAATGCTCTGATCTTGGGCTTGAAAGAAGTGATTTTTGAATGCTGACCAACTGTCTTGGACCCCTTTACCTGCCAGTACCCTGTCTCATGGGGTTTCTCCTAGCAACTGCTTGAAAAGGCCAAAGCAGCCCTCCTGAAGTCCAGGGCTGTGATTCTGCTAGGCACTATCACACCCAAAATAAACATGGCCGTGAACAACCACAATGGCAAGCTACATGGTCATCATGCATATAGCAGTCATTTAACTGAGATATGATCTACGCATACTTTATCAATGAGGCCTGGTGCCCTCTGCTGAGAAGACGCCTACTGGTTTGCTAATTGCCTCTTCCTTTGCTAAAAGACATGACTCCATCTCATGCTTCAGGGTCTGCTTGAAGCAGCAGACATTTCTGCTTGGACACCACCCGCGCTGTTTCCATTTGTTCCCACAATCAAACATTCCCCTTAGAACGCATGTAAACAGCAAGGGGTAATTCACAGACACCGGTGAAAAAGACAAACACGAGGCAACACCTCTGTTGTACCTATTACTCCAGAGTCAGGGGGAGCCTTACAGCCCACTTACAGCCCATTTTGATAATAAAATAAAGGTTCCAATGATCAAGTACCATAACAACATAAAAAACCCCTTAAAGGCATAGGTTAGTTTAAAACAGGAGCCCTTTATCTCAGATGTCTGTGTTGGATTTCAGTGGCTGCAATCAAGAAGGAGTTTGGCATCACACCCCTGAGTTTTATCAAAGATTACTGCTTGTAGATTTACTTCATCTCAGGATGTAAAATTTCAGAAAAGCCGGGGGGGGAATCTAAAAATTCTATGTCTTCTGAGAAATTTCTTTTCATTCTCAGTTCCTGTAAAATACCAGTAGTGTTACTTTTGCACTTTTAATTCCATGTTCTCTCCCGAAAATTATGCACAGTGGAAAGACAGCAACATCAAACAAATGAATAGACAAAGAAAAGGAAGGAGGAGGTAAATTTATGGGATTGGGAAACAACGGCACTCACGTACAGAAGATTACAAGCAAGCTAGATTTTAAGTTAAGTCCATTTAGGTCATGATTTCTGCAGAGAAAATTACTAAATGAATATGCAGCAACAGAAGAAGAGGAGGAGGGAGTTCAAATGTATTAGAAATAGTAATGGTTGAGGAACAGTTAGGTGAAAGGAAGGCCGCATCTTTTCAGACGGAAAAAGTTTAATGCTGAAGTATTAAGGGTTTCAATTTTCATTGGTGGCATTGCGTCCACTCATAGTAACATGGTCAATGGACCAGAAGGAATTATTTCATTGAGTTTTAATACAAGGCAAAGAAATGTCTTTGAAATTTTTATATGCATCTCATTCAAGGTAATAAAAAAGCAAAAATGAGGTAGAAGAACAGAAGACCTTGATGTACCTATCAAGAATAACTCAAGTGGGTTATTACAAATAGGGTTCTGCAAGGATTTTAACCATCATAAAGATGGTGAGCATGGCTAGGCAATTGAAGAAATGTACAGACACTACCAGGATGCTATTAGTAAGAACAGGAGGAAAGAGACTGATATAATAGCCATAGCAGAAGAAATAAAAGTACCATCAAAGTAACGTGAGAATGTGCACTTACTCTGTGGATACAAGCCCTTGTTCAGACATTGAAAGCTGCTGGTTCCCTAACAGTAGAATGCATTCCTAATCACAGAGCAGGGTGCACTGGCATTTTTTTTCAGTCACAATTGAAAGTATTTGTATATAGAAGCAAGAAGGTCAAAAGTCAGGGAATTTTTTGCATGCTTTGTTGTTGAGGTGGTTGTATGTTTGATTTTTCCTTATTTGAACCAATCTACATAGAAGACAACTTTTAAGAGTGATCTTCAACATTTCATTGACCCATAATTTTATTTAAAATTGTATTTTTTTATATGGACAATATTCAGAGCAGAACAGGTCCCCCAAGATGACGTGATCTCTCTACTTCTTATAGTCACATGACCTAAAGAAAGTAATTCTTTTTCCTAATAAAGTTTATATAATAAATCTGGCTACAATGTATCACCTGATTGTTTATGTATTGTTTATGTATTTGAGACCCTGTTCATGATGGCTCTAATCATCCATAGTGACAAGCAGGATTCTGTTTGGACTTGAATTTATTGCTGTAGTCGGTTGGTTATCTAAAGATTAAATTGCCCTCCCGTTTAAATAAGAGGCCTCAAACAGATGCTCTATAATGTAGCACAGAGCTAACTGTTGGATCCACGGTTCTTTGACATCTTCTCTTCATTATCAACCACAGACTTTTCAAATTTAATCAAGTCCATTTTCTTCTTGTTCTTTTCTGGTCCTTAGGAGAGGTTTCTTCAACTGACTGCATGATCAAAACTTTAGTAAAGTTGCTAGGCCATTTATATGCAACATTTCAATAGCCACCACATAACCTTGAAGTTCATCTCACTAATCACACATGCCACAAAGAGGAACTGTTCCATGGACAATGAAGGCAGACTCTCATGGCTCAGATACATGCTGTGTAGTGTACACAGTCTGGAAAATAATCTCTGTGACAGGATACAAGGATTTAGATATAATGAATACTATTTCACGGATGTACAGATTACCCTGATTTAGAGAGACTCACAAAACTCAGAAGAATTTTAGAAAGCTGTAAAACCAAACAGTCTCATGTACGAATTACCTGATCTCTGTTTTGAGTATAACATATTGTGTTCAGTTTTGGGCCCCTCAATACAAGAAGGAACACTGAGGTGCTGGAGCAGGCAAAGAAACTACTGAAGGGTCTTATGAGAAGTGGCTGAGGGAACTACGGCTGCTTAGTCTGGAGAAAAGGAGGTTGAGGGGAGACTTTATCACCCTTTACAACTATGTGAGAGGATGTTGTAGAGCGGTAGAGATCAGTCTGTTCTTCCAAGTCACTAGCATGAGAGGAAAGTTGTGCCAGGAGAGGTTTAGATTGGACATTAGGAAAGTTTCTTCTTGGTCAGGTAATGGAAGAACCTGCCCATGGAAGTAGTAGAGTCACCATCCCTGGAGGTGCTCAAAAAACATGCAGATCTGACACTTGAAAGCCTGGTTTAGTGTGCATGGTGGCATTGGGTTGATGGTTAGACTTGATGATTTTGGAGGTCTCTTCCAACCTTAATGATTCTATGATTCTCTCTCCCGTTCATTTCCTTTTCTTAAAATACTGCATAGAATCATTCAGGTTGGAAAAGACCCTTGGGATCATCAAGTCCAACCATCAACCCTACTCTACAAGTTCACTCCTAAACCAGATCCTCCAGCACCACATCTAAGCAACTTTTAAACACATCCAGGGATGGGGACTCAACCACCACCCTAGGCAGCCCATTCCAGTGCCTGACCACTCACTCTGGGAAGAATTTTTTCCTGATGTGCAATCTAAACCTACCCTGTTGAAATTTGAATCCATTCTTTCTGGTTCTGTCACTAATTACCTGTGACAACAGACCAGCGCCATAATCCCTGCGATGTCATTTCAGATAGTTGTAGAGAGCAATGAGGTCTCCCCTTAGCCTCCTCTTCCTCAGGCTAAACAGTCCCAACTCTCTCAATCTCTCCTTATAAGATTTATTCTCCAGGCCCTTCACCAGCTTTGTTGCCTTCCTCTGCACTCGCCCCTGCACCTCGATATCTTCCTTGTACTGAGGTGCCCAAAACTGGACCCAGTACTCAAGGTGCTGAGTGCTGAGTAGAGGGAGACAATCACATCCCTACTCCTGCTGGACACATAGTTTCTAATACAAGCCAGGATGCCACTGGCCTTCTTGGCCACCTGAACACACTGCTGCCTTATATTCAGCTGCCTGTCAGTTAGACCCCCCAGGTCCTTTTCTGCCAGACTGCTCTCCAGTCACACTTCCCCAAGCCTGTAGTGTCACATGGGATTGTTGTGAGTAAAATGCAGGACCTGATGCTTGGTTCTATTGAAACTCAGACAATTATCCTCAGGCCATTGAAACAGTCTGCCAAGGTCCCTCTGAATAGCCTTACTACCCTCCAGCACATTGACACTCCCTTCCAACTTGGTGTCATCTGCAAACTTACTGAGGGTGCACTCAACCCCCTCATCAAGATCACTGATGAAGATGTTGAATGGCAGTGGCCCCAGCAGTGAGCCCTAGGGGACACCACTCGTGACAGGCCTCCAACCAGATTTATCTCCTTTGACCACAACTCTTTGGGCGCAACCAACAGCCAGCAGAGTACGTGCCCATCCAAGCCTTGGGCAGCCAGCTTACTCATAAGGATGTTGCGGAGAACAGCATCAAAGGCATTACTGAGGTCCAGATAGACTACATCAACAGGCTTTCCCTCATCCACTAAGCAGGTCTCCTTCTCACAGAACGAGATCAGGTTTGTCAAGTAGCATCTGGCTCTCATGAACCCATGCTGACTGGGCCTGTTTGTCTGAGTGACCTTTAATTGCTCCATGATGGCTCTTTAGATGATCTGAAGGAACAAGAGTTCCAAAGAGACCTCAAATTTTCAACCAAAGTGTTTAAACTAAGATTGGTTGGGTCACTAATCAAAACAATGTCCGTTGCCTAATCCAAGGCCATGTTGCCCGAATTGGCATAGAAATGTCGAGGTTTTTAGGACTAGATTACAGCATGCATAATGAAAATATATCATGCTGGCAGCAACACTAGAGGAAGTAAGCATCTTTTAAAAGTTAATTGCTTGTACGGAGACATCTTTGAAAGCAGACAACGCACTCCAATAGACACAGAAGTTGTCCTTGGAAGTTGTAGTAAATTTGACTTTGTTGCTGACTTTGGCTGTACTTTGCTGATGAGCTAAATAACTTTGCCATATGCGTACGCAGATGACCATTTATGCTCATTTGTGATCAGTTAAAGTATCTTCACATTTTTAATACAATAAATATTGGCCTCTGTAGTGCAAGACAGCAGGCACTACTAGAATACATTACACTAGATGAGTAGGGCTAATATCCGTAATGGGCTTTAGCGCTAATCATTCTCCTCTCTTTACTTGCATGACCACTTCTCTAGATATTTTTGTTTAGACGTTGCTTATATGAAGTATATTTGTGCCTGTCCATCAAGGGACCGCATCGCATTCTTAACATAGTTACTCACTCTACTCAGCATTTTGTATTTGTGACCACACTTCACAAAGCTTTTGCCAAAGATTACACCTAATACAAGTCTGTAGGAGCACGCTGCTTATGAACTCGAAAAAAACTGAGACACATCAAGGGTGGCTTCCACTTAAAGAGCATATGGTAGCTACCTGGACGTACAGCAGTGCCAGGGATCATTTGCTACAAGTAATCGAGCTAGACAAAGGGAAGTGCAATTGGCAAAGAGATGTATTTTAATACTTTGCTTCAAATCAGACTAAAACTAAGATTTGAGACATTAAAAAATATTGGTTTTGAACTGAAAAATTACTTTTTCCAGTTTCACTAGGAATCTACAACATGAAAGGGACAAGAATGGCCCTAGGACCTATTCACTGTCATTCTGCTCAGTGCTTTCATAGCCTTCGGCTTTGGAACAGGTTGTCCATTTGGAGAGTCCCGAAGTCGTTTCTTTGTTTGCTTGGCCCCAAAGTAAAACTAGAGGTCAATTAATCTATATGACAAAGCTACACTATAACTGCAAACTGATAGTGCCTGAAAGGACTGCAGGCCCCAAGTCATACCTCCAGTAGGCTGCCTTCCTATGCAGTTTTCATACTCCCTGCTGTGGAACTAGGCTGGCTGTTAAGCAAAGCTCCCCACTGCACAGGAACTGCTTAAATCAACCCCAGTGTGCGGACCACTCCAGCCAACCCCAAAAGCAATAGCCATAATATTTCCAGTCTACATGGCTGTAGGACAAGAAATAAAACACAGATTTCTACGATTAGAGTGCCTGCCTTGCACAGGTGAGTACACTCTTAAAAGATCTGGACTGAACTGCAGTTGCTATGGCTTTCACAGCATCAAAGCTGCAAACCTGGACAGTCAGATCCTGAAATCACCTTCAGACCAGGGCAGTCCACTCTTCCTATACCCAAGTGCTTTCATTAAGTGCAGCTGATCGGATACTTCACCCGACACTTGAACCAGGAATGGTGCCTTCTTGAATCTCCTCAAAGAAGGCTAACTTGTTAAGGCAATAAACATGAATCCCTAGTCCTCTGTGAGTAAACATTTTGAAAATAGGGAGCTAAATGCCTACTTTAAGACTGTAATGTTACAAAGATCACGATGAAAAATAGAAGCAATGATACCTCCTGCAGAGGCGAGACAGAAATAAATCAGGGGAGTGATTTACTTCAAAGGTCTCTGTGTTTACCTCTCCCTGTCTCCTAACTGGAACACCAATCTTACCGAAGCCAAGAATGTAGTCAAGGGAAAAATAAGCACAAGGTACATGAAATAGTCCAAATGAGCATAGAATCTGATGGGTTTAGAATTGGTTCTGACAGTTTTGTATTACATGACAGTTTCAGGTGTTCATTTTCATTTCTGTTTGCATTTCTTGTAACAGCTAGGACCAAATTCTCGCTAAGCCAGAGCCTTATTGGCAGCTTGCCTCTGATCTGTTGGAAACCAGGAACAACAGGTGCTGGACAGGGTGTTTCATTGTTTTATGAAGAGCTTAGAGCTCAGCACTTGCCGCAGACCCAGATGGACCCTTCATGCTGAAGTCTTTAGATATCTGTACAAGGGCAATCAAGACACAAGGCATGGATCCGTGAGCTACATTTTGTAGAGGGCTACACCTGTTCTGTCACTTTCCCTTCCTGAGTCCTATAGTTATTCATGCAAACTGCTATATTTTGCTTTATCCCAAAGCAATAGGTTATTTTAAGTTCTTATATTTATTTCAGATTAAGAAAGCAATAAATCAAGAGAGTGGCAAAGTTTTTGTAAGTGAACACTCAATTGCCATGTAAGAGGAAAAGCCAGACAACTCTGAAATGCAATAAAAAGGACTTAACAGAGGAGATTGCTTGTTGCTTGTTAAGCACAGCAAACGGCAACCGTTTGCTTTTATCAAAATACATGATTTTTGAACAATGAGGTCTGACAGAACCATCCAAAAACCACCAGAAGAGTTCGGCCTGCATTCCCTGCTTATGTTCACTATACACAACTATCGTCTGGCTCTGCAAGACAGAGTGTTTAAAGATTAAAAAGTGGAGTGCACAGAGAAATGAGACTTAAGAATTACATCATCAAACACACCACAAAACGAGGTAGAATTACTAAAGGATTCCCTGGAGCAACCACAAGTCCTGCTGAGAACGTTCCTGCTGGGGCTCCCTAATTAATGTCCCCATTTTCCACCTGTCACACAGCAGAATTAAACTCACTGCATCTCTGCTTTAATTCTCCACCCAATCAATAATTCGGATAACAGATCCAAAGTCCTGTAGATTCTGCGTATTGATCTTCCCCCACCTTCAATTTGCCAGTTGTCTCCACTAACTCTGAGCAGTACGTCACTGAAAGTCCATTTCATTTAAAATGTAATCACTTTGCCAATGCTGAACTGCTTGTCAGCTTCATTAGTCTTCAGAAAACTTTCCCAAAATATGGGGCTGTGTGTAGACGCACTGAGTATTGCTTAGAAACAGGAATCAACGTGCAGTCTCTGCCTTCATCTCTGGATATAAAAATCAGTCTATGCAAATACTGAGGCAGAAAGTCTACATCCTTAACCACTAGTCCTTTCCAAGCTCACCAGCTTTAGGCCAAACTTTCAAACCTATTTTCTTCTTCTCCCTTGTAACTTCAAATACTTTTTGCCGATTGGAAAAAAAAAAATCACTTATTTGTTATGTTTTAATAGAAAACATTTGCAATCAAACATTTGCAAGGCAAAGAAAAAATTCTATCCGTATTCCGCTGAGACGACCTCTATCATCTCCAACCCCATAAAGATAGATCTCCAAGTCTCATGAGGTTTTACAGTAATTAATGCAAACCATTTAAATCTGATTCTGAAAGCTGAATGGACTAAACAATGGAAGGTAAATTACTTTTTGCTGTTTTACATCTTTTCAATTCCTCAGCAAGGGTCAAAGCTGACACAGGGAAGATTAAGTAGCATACAGCACAAAACGACCCTTATCACTGCCTTTCTGGAAAATTTGTTTTCTCTGTATGTAAAAGGTATATAATGCTCTTGACTAAGAAGATACATAGGCATCATTACTATGTTTATACCAAGTGAATAGAAATAGATCAGGAGATGCTCAGTTATTGGCGGAGAGATAGCAGAAGAAAGTTATTAAAATACAGAGAAAGTACTGTTAGCAGTGTCCAGTGCAAGACAGATCTCTGCATTGTTTTCCTGAAGATAAAATTCCCTGAAAAGAAGTTGGATAAAAGTAAGTTTCTGACAGCAGTAAAGTCAGGCATGAGTTAGGATACCAACCCAGCTAGGTGTTGTTTCTAAAGCTCAAATTTGGCTCTGGTAATGCCACAGCAATGCATTTTCCACAAAAACCAGCATCCAACAAAGTGCTTTTCTGTGGTGGAAAGAAGACTAAGACAGGCAGCCTGAAAAATCTACTAGAGAGTCAACTTCTTCCATTCTCCCATCAAAGGTAAAGAGGTTTTTGATCTGTGTATTAGCTTCGAAGTATTACTGGATAATAACTTTTTGCCTTGCTCTACCAAATTAGTACACCAGCAGCAGCCTAGTACCATAGAAGAAATATGGGAATATTTGCTTCTGTAAAAAAAAAAAAGTGGAAGAGGTTTAGAAAGACTTACTAGGTTGGTCAAACTCATCCAGCTGGCCTGACTACCAGTGGTACCCAAGACTTCATGAATATTTTAAAACAACAAACAGTGGCTAACCATATGGGAATCGTATGAACCCCTGATTTGGTTTGTGCTTTGGACTACTTAAGTAAATTAAGAGTTTTCAAATGTGTGTGTTCTGAGGTCCTAGGCTGCAGAAGTGATCTCAGAGACATTCATGGTTAGTTTTGGAAATTAATGGTAGACTTCCAGTAAAAGAAAGGACTAGTTTCTTATTATTATTTTCCATTCTTTGAAAAGGAGATTGAAAATTATTAATTAGCTTCATTTCCCAGAAACATTCTGGAATTAAATAATCAAACATATCACAAGTGCCTGCAAGATAATAAGGAAATGGGTGACACCCAGCAAAGATTTTTGTCTTGCCCGGAAAGCATTGTTTATTTGTTAATGAGGTAACAGGCGTTGTGGATGAGGCAGGAACAGTTAACACTGCACCTTGAGTCTAATAATATTTGCCAGGTGATCTTATATGATGATCCAGCAGGCTAGGAAAGCATGGTATGAATGGAATTGCTGCAGGTTAGGTACAAAAGTGTTTGCATCATCAGTCACAAAGAGCAATTATCAGTGCAGTTTTCCCATGGTATGCTGTCCTCATCTGCTTCAGAACGATGCTGACAAAGAAGAATCCACTGCAGAGGCCACTGGGTGACAACGTCAAAGAACAAACTCCAAAATGAGACCAGTTTCAAAAGATAGAAAGAACTCTGATTGATTGATGCTAGACCCAAGAAGGAGTGCAAGAACGTTCAAGACATTCCTAGGCAAAAACAAATATACAAATCATGCAAACAGGAAAGCAGCCATTTATGCTGCGTGTCCTTGAGAAGAGGAGAGCAGGAGCGCTAGTGCAGGATTAGTCCTGCAGAAGTCACATCTATTCCACAGACAGAATGAAGAAAAGAGCATTTCACTTGCAGTAATTGTCAGCCATTTGCTATTCAAACAGAAAAATCTCATAATATATTAACAATATTTGTAAAGCCTGTGAAGTCTCAGCTCCACTGATTTATACTACAAATCTCCTGTTTAAGTCATTTATCTAAAAGCTGTGAGGACACTTCATTTTTAGAAGAAGTGCACGGGATGTGATGGGCACTTACATTTCCTCAGTTCCTGTCAAAAAAACTGACTTATCTTTTGGACCCTTGAAAGCACTACAGTGGGATTCAGGCAACCTACTTGAAGACACGCATTTAATAAGGTATTTAGGGTAGGCGAACGGCAGGATCCGTGGGAGGTGTTGAATGAACAGCCCCTGACAATGCAATAATGAGACACGCTATGGACTGTAATAGCACAGACCTCCCTCAGGATCCCGCCTGTATGTACTAAATACCCATTTGCGCAAGAGCAGCTCACTCTTAACAGCATCTACATTAAGACTACAAAGTTTGTTTTGTCCCAATGAGGAGGTTTGTGTCGTGTAACCATTTATTATTGAATATAAGAAGGAAAGAACTTTCAGGGTACAAGGATTTTAGACTGCAGTCTATAATGCAAGACTCCCCCCATAAGACGTTCTAGTTGCAGACCATATCAAAACAAACCTTGAAAACAATACCTTTAAGCAGTGGTAGCAATAAGTTCTTTCTATTTCAATAAAAGCTTTCCATCTTGGGATTCTAAAGAGCTGTTTAAATATTAATCAAGCCTCTAAGCAACCCCAGAGATGCTAAAATACTGCAGTCAATGATCAATTAAACAATACACAGTTTATCCTGTTTATAGATAAGGCAAGGCATGAGTGCAGAAATACCCGCATTTGCCCTGCAGAGTGCCAGATCAGGCTCTTCTAAGTGGATGGGAGGCACTTTAGCATCTGAAATACCCTCTTTAGTGTGTCCCGTGATGACTGCATTACCCGGGTTGTCCATTTATCCTGGGCATCCGAACCCTGTTAGAGAAGAAGTGACTACTACTTTTATCATAGATGAGTGACTGAGATACTGGGAGATAAATGGTTTGCCCAAGGTCACACAAGAGGCCTGTAGCAGAGAATAGAGTATTGCTCAGTATTCCTGCTCCTTCCCAGCAGCCTAAGGACTCCTTCTTTTAATTCTTTTTTTTCCCCTTAACATTTCTTTTTTAGCATAGTCTAGAGGGTATTGAATCAGCCTGAATGATGTGTTACCCTGGCAGCACGGGGATCCATTTATTTATTTATTTTTATACAGTTTTGACATATGCAGTGAGTAAAACATTCTGTACTTGCAGCATTATTTAACTGCAGTGTTCAAAAACTAACACTGACTGCACCTTTCAGAGCACATGCAAGGGTAGCATGTTATTTGTCAAAGCTCACAAAGGCATTGCTGAGAGTGCAAGACTTGTTCATGAGACAGAAAGCTCTTCCCTTTTTATGCTGCAAATTTCTGGGCAATGTCAATACCTGTTTAAGAGGTCTCCCCCTCTCTAGGCTCTTTCTGTCATGCGTTGACATCTTCAAGGAATCAGCAGATTTTGTGCCTCTATTTAATTCACTTGACCTGCCTCTAAATATGTTCCCAGCATCTGAAAAGCCATTCCCCACAAAAACATATGATGGAGTCCAGATCAATAACACGGGATAAAAACAAACAAGCTAACTAAGGCAAGTCTAAAGTCTTAAAAGCTATCCACAGATGCTGCTATCTGGACTGTTCAATATGATGTTCTGAATTGCACACAGCAGGATTTCATTTGCTACAAATAGCTTTGCACCAGCAGCATCTTCAATAATTTTATCATGCAGTGTTCCCTAGATAGAGCAATATTTCATTTAATAAACAGCAAATTAAAATAGAAAATATACTGAAAGACAAAGCACGAATGGATTTGCTTCAGAGTTTTAACAGAGAACATTGATTTTTTTTATTTTATTTTTTTGTATTTCTGTAGTCGCTCATAAGGTCACCTTCATGACAATTCCAACAGGGGTTTATCTTGTAGTGCTCACTCTGACATACAGCCTGATGATTTATTATTGCTTAGTTCTTGATACTGTTCACTGCACAATCCAATCTAAGAGAGACACATATTTCTCAATTCAGGGACTTCTTTTATTTTATGAAAAATCAGCTCAGTGCTTTGTGGTAAAAACTAGACTTGGCATTTGATCTTAATTTTTTCAAGTATTCCTTTCTATTCTGTGTTTCTCTGCTCTATCTTTGATGTATTCCAGGATCATTTGTGCTTTATTTTCCTCTGCTCGCTTTTCTTCTCTCACCCTATTTCAGCGTGGCTACACCCAAAAGAAAAAGCTGCCACTCTTATCTAGATTTCTGTTTGGTACTAGTAGGTGACACGTTGATAGATTTCATAGGTTTTCTCTCCTCATTTGGGAGAAGGAATATAATTATGCAAAGAAGGGTTAGACGGACAGTAGAAATATATCACTATTAACCCACCAGAACACATGCAGATTCACAGTGGTTATGTGCTTAGAGAAGGGAAGAAAAAAGCTTTCATGTGCTAGATGAGGGGTTTTTCTCCCCTTGTATTAATATCAATCCAAGGGTAAGTCAACAATTGTCATCGCGTCATTCTTGTGTCTATGATCTTATGATACGATGCTGTTTAAACTGCTCGACTACAAAGCTGTCTCCAGTATATTCCCATAGAACGTCTGAGCCGTTTGGAATCATTAACCCTCATGGACCAGGCTGCCCACCACTCGGCTACGTTCCTGTAAGCCTGCCAGTCGTTAGCTGGTACGTTAAGTAGCTAATGGTGCTCTCACAATATCTGCTGCATCATGCAGGTGCAACAGAATAAACATTTTTTTTTTCCCCACTGGTGCTTTGTCCTAAATCATTAAGGACCCCAATCCTGCAAAGATTTATGTATGTGAATAAGTTTACTCACATGAGCAGTCCTGTTTCAACCCTCTTAAACACATGCTTGTAGGGTCAGAGTCTGGATAGTCAAATACCTGGTAGTGAGTTTGATCAAAAGCCTCTTTAAGGAAATGCAAAGCAGCATCAGACAAAAATCACTCTCTGCTCTGTATTTATTTTCGCAGAGAAATATTTACAGAAGTGGGTTTTTCTCAAGAAGAACAAAGATTAATAATAGTCACACCTGCTAGTCTATGACCTCATTACTTTCCCACTAATTGATCAGTATCTAAAAAATAGATACCAAGGCAATGTGAATATTCTCCAACTAATTGGCTGCTGGTAAGGGAGATTAACTGAGGATATGTAAATTATTTAAGCCATAAACTGCTTCTGGAGCCTCCTCACTCTCCTGGGTGATGTTGGGGGGGGGAATCAGCTGGCTGTCCCCAGTGGGGCCAAGCTCAAGCAAGGTTAAGTAAGCAACTCTCTTCTCTGTGTCTGCATCTATTAGACACCTTTGCTGATGCTCCGGCGCCAAGAAGGCAGGCGCCACCCTCTACACTCAGAGAAGCACAGGAGGTTGCAAATGGTAAATTTAATACCGCAGCAGGAGGTGCCATTTACAGTCCCAGAGGATAAGTCTCCCTCTCTTCTCTTTCATGCTCATATAAACAAATTGAAGCTGATGCAATTTTCCATCCTGTTGTCCTATTTCATTTTTAAATATGTAATTTCCTCTTTATTTTAAGATCGAGGCAGGGTAAAATTAAAGGATTTTTATACACCTGACTGATGGTTAAACTGCAATGAGGATTTGTGCTTTATGAAACTATTAAAGCATTGATGGGGACAAACAAAAAAACCAACCAGAAAAAAATCTGGGACTTATTAATTTAAAAGAAAGAGAGATTAAGGTGCCTGCACAACCAACAGAGTCCTTAGTTTAGAAGAAAAGCAACATTTCCCTCAGAAAGTGTTATCAAATACTAGCATGGTGCTTGCCTGTTCTGCTGTTCCTTGTGTGACTTAGCCTGGTTTCTTCCATTCTTAGAACAACATGTTAAAAAGGTTAAAACCATCCTCTTTTTTAAGTGGTACGTCACTAGGCACTGCTTGGGAGAGTAAAAACCTAGTGAGAACCGCTGCCCTGTTAACCCCAGCCATTCCATCTATATGTTGCTAGAACAACGACAGAAGGTACCTTTTGAACAAACAAAAATGAAAAAAAAAGTATTTACAATCTGTATCAGAGATAAATTGCAAATCAATGTTTTTACAGGGGCTGTTTAATGCAAACTGGACAAATGCAAGGTGAGGGAAACATGCAGCTTCCAACACCAGATACAGAGAACATCATCATCACGTCTGAGGAAAACACTGATGTATTTTCAAAGATTTCAAGGAATCCAGGAACCAAAGCCATCCTTCAGCCCAGCTTCCTACACGATGTTGGCCAGAGAATTTCACTCAGTGACTTCTGAGTCACGCTGACATATGTGAGGTCAGACTATATCACCACTTTTAGGAGGTAGGTTTAACTGATTAGAGGAACGATTTTGTTTCCGAGCAAAACCTCACAGTCATCCGGTTACTCCCACTGCTGAAATAAATGGGGCAGGAGAGGCAAAAGAAGAGCCCTGACAGCTGTGAGTGACAGGGTAGATGGCAGGAATGGGAAAGGAGAGAGATGGAAGAAAATAGGCCAAAAATGCATACAGAATTTGTAGACCAGAGGAGCAGGCTAGCACATTAGCAGGAAACATCAACTACTTCTCTTGTCAGCATAAATATCTGAGACGTTTCAGTCATAAATTACATGGTCCGTGACAGGCCACGGGGTCTTAGCGTCTGTTCCGTATTGTATTACGGCACATCCATTAGCATCGAGTTAGATTCATCAGTGAAACTGTGCAGCCTACAAGATGCGACAGACCGTCTGACCACTGCCTCTGCGGAAGAGAGAAAATGGGATCCGGTGCAGTTTCAGCGCGGTGCCTTGCAGAAAGCAGGCTCAGGGCTGCGCACTTCAAACGCAGGCATTCAAACAGTAAATAATTAAAACCAACATTGATTCAAATAAGGAAGAAGGGAGAATCTAAGGACACTAGAAATGCTCAGCTCCTGTATCTCACACGGAATTGTCTCAGTGGAGGCAAGGGGAGCAGCGAAAGCACGCAGCCTCCCGGCCAGCTCGCAGCAGCACCACGTGCGAACCCTGGGCATCAGACTAGAGCCACAGGCTCGTAGGTTTAGCTCTACAGCTGTGCTACCTTCACTTCCCTCCATGTAGACTTTGGCCGTGTCAAGCTCCATCTCTATGCGTCAAAGGCAAATTTAACCCCTTTTGTTTTCTTTCTGTCCACAGTTGAAATGCAAGATTCATCTCTGCTTCCCTAGTTAGCAGAAGGAAAGAAGGGCTGCATTTGACTGTCTTTGACACATCACAAAAACACGGAACATTCGTTAAACATTTATGGCAACATCAGACATTCTGGTTTACTCTCAGTTTTGTCACGTAATCCAAAAGAAACAGTGAGTTAGCCGTATCTGTTAAAAGTTATTTGTCACTGCTGAGTCCTTCCTGTACCACGACTGACACATGAATACAGAAGCCAGTGAAGTCAGCCTCCACAGGTTCTGTGTTTTTGGGAGAGGTTTAAGGATGCTGCTGTTGCAGGAATCAGTAGCTGCTACTTGGACTGGGCTTTATATTATTTAAGCTTTCGAGTAAAAAAAAAAAGAACTCTTAAGTAATGCATTAGTGTAATTCTTATCTAGAGGAGGCTTGAGGGACTAAGTGAAAAGATAAAGGAAATAACAGAGACATGTGACAGTGCTAATGTTAATATTTGATTCGAAATATTCCAAACAAGATGTCAAGACAAATTCAGTTCTTGTTATCAACACACACCCAGCTCACAGAGGCTATAAGCAGCATGTTCAGAAACAGAGTTTGGAAAGCAAGCAATCTGAGAGCAGTTTGTGTTCATAAAATGAAGACATGGTCTAAAAAACCAAACAAAACAACCCCCTCACCCTTCTAATGCAATGCTTAGGGTTAATTTTCAAGGACAAGAACTACTGGAATCAAAATGGTACCTGTTCTTCCATTACTACATATTGCTTCATTTAGAAGAACACCGTGTTGTTCTAAACAACATCAAGCCACCTGATTCCACCTTCCCAAAGTCTTCAATGAAATACTGAAATTGTCTGAAGCCCTCACACTTAACACATTTTCAGTTCTCTCTTCGGCCACATTTGCCACAAGCACAGTCTCCTGAAATCTCGGCAGTGCGACAGCGGCGCTTTCTGCTGCACCACGTCCGCTGGCTCCCCTTCTCGCACAGTTTATGTATTTATATGTTAATGGTAATCGTCTCCTTACAGGATTGCCCATTGCAGCACAGAAGAAAGCAGGATCTAAAACAACAACCTGCCTCAGGTTGTAAGTCACCACGATGGCAATACTGTCATTGTCGACAATGACATGCAAGGAGAAGATGGAGAAAGGAAGGCATACAATTAAGTGTAAGCTGATGGCATGATACCCAGAAGCAATTGTCAGGAAGAGAAACAGAGAGATGGAATTGGATGCAGACCAGTCAGAAGCAGAGAAATAAAGCTGCCTCTCAGTTGTGTAAAGACAGCAGGTGAAATTATACGACTGGACAAGATCGTTCAGAGAGAAAGCAGAAGAAACAAAGTTGTAAAATAATTCAAAAAGAAAAACAGGATGAAGAAGGAACTAAAAAAGAAAAGAGTTGCTAAGCAGAGTCAGGAAAAACAAACAGTAAGTGTCGAGGGAAGCTGCAATGTCAAAAAGATTTAAAGGCTAAGCAGAAAGATCACGAAGGCTGGGCATGGAAGTCTGGCCAACAAGCAGTTGCTTGAGACCTCAGCAAAAATCCACCAGAACTCAGTCCTTTGTCAGGAAGTAATGGCATGAGAGATATTCAGACAAGAGCTTCAGAAGAGTGCATGGCGCTGCCGTGCTCTTCTCAAAAGATACCGAGGTGAGAGCTAGGTTATCAGGTACATCAGCGGAGCCGCCTGTTTCCTCTGCAACCCCAGTTACACAATCCAAATAGTCATTATTTCCTGCATCACATTTCTGTACAAATCAGGAGGGGATGGGATCACTTATGGAGCTTTTAAAGATACTAGATATGCGAAAGCATTTCAAGGATACAGAAGGGTCAAGAAAACCTTCATGATGGATGCAGAAGTCAGCAGCAGCCAAAAGTCAGGAAGAAGAGGAAGGCAAGAGACACCCAAGGCAGTGGGTCAGAAGGGCTAGGGAAAACTGTCAGGAACATGTAGCACAAAACAAGGACCATTCATGGCTTAAACAAGCCATGTTACTATGCATCTGTTAGGATTACCTATCTAGCCCCCTTTAATCCTCCTCCCCCTTTTTTAAATGTGTTTCCTCTGCTCCTCAAGATGCCTTCCATCAAAAGCGCTATTACTGTCATTTCAGGTAGCTGCCTTTATTTCAAGATGTCTGCAGGCCGCCTTCTTTAATTCTTCTATCAAAGGTGTTTCCTAGCAGAGTCTTAAGGCAAAGGACATGGAACAGAAGTAGGAATCAAAAGCCACTGCTACCAATAAAGTTTACCTAATTAGAGAGTATTGGATTATTTTATGATCCATGAGGTTGCAGGTAATAACTCGGTCAGAGAAACAAAGTGCATGCTAGATTATTTCTTTCCATAAGAAAGCAAATCTTTCATGATGTTTAAACAGCATTATGGCAGAACAGTAATAAATGAATGTGAGAGACTTTCAAGTACAGCTGCACTGAAAGCCAAAATGCAAACCGCAGGATGGGTCGTGATGTGTTTGCTTCAGCTTGCCTTAAAGCAGGACGAGCCTTACTTGAAAAAAGAAAAGAAAATAGAAAACCCACCCAACAGAAAACTGACCTTGGTTTTGCTGAGGGAAATCATTGACAAGATTTTGTGGGGAGAAGCCAGACTGGTGAAATACAAACTCTTTTTATATTAAGACATGTCAAGTTACATCAGGCACAGTTTTGGACTGTGCAACTGTATTTTGTCTCAGGCATTTGCTAAGCTTAACAGCTGAGAGAGACAACAGTAGAGTTGCTAAGATCTATTTATTATTATTTTCTTCAAAACATGTGTGTTTGGGTTTTGTGAGCAAGGGAGTGATTTTCCCATCCCGAGGAACAGGAAAAAGACAGTATTTTTCAGTGCAAGCCAGGAGATGGAAATTAATGAAAGATACTTGTAAATCATTCATCAGCCTTGGCAGTGCCAGACATTTTGCATTTCAATACCTCCATGCTTATAAGAGCAGCATAAGGTAAGTTTATAGAAGCCAGGCTATTCCCCCATCAAATGTATCACGGATTTACCGAGAGAAGGATATTCCATCTCCTGATTAGTGAAGAACCGACCACTGTAACAGTTCTCCTCCGAAATGTTTCTGGCATGCTGACAGTCGTTTTTTTTTCCAGCACTACTGCATCCTAATGAGCTTCAGCCTGCTCTGAGAGCTGTTCTCCGCTCACCAGGCGAGGCTTTGTGCACATGTATGTGCCTCTTCTGAGAATAAATTGTGAAGACTGTGTTTTCCATGTACCAGTACTTCATTTTTGAGGCACTGCATCTCCTCAGTGGAGACATTCAGCTTCTTCCTAAGGCAGCAGGCTACTGGTTGTCACATTATGTTTCACTCTTAGATGACAGCATATTTTTCAAGTGTCCCTGCATTTACCTTAAAGTTTCTTCTATCTTGACAAAGTTGCTCCTAAACAAGCGTGAAAATGTCAGCTAAAGGATGATACCCTGTTTCAAAAGCCCTTATCGGGTCTTTGTTCTCTCTGATCTTTTCTTCTTCTTTTGTGGGGGAAGCGAGGGGATTCACCTGGCCCCACTAACGCCTCTTATGTACTGTCCTTCACATCTTGATAGAGTAGGCTCCTTCGTCCTGATTTTCTTCATGCTCCTCTGCTTATTTAATAAAGAAACCATTTCCTAACCCTGCAGATCTTATTTATGTTTAAACACAGAAAACTCAAAAGAAAGGGATAGTGAGCAAACTGAATAGAAGGCTCTTCTCATCAGGCCCTTAAAGAAAATGGATTTAGATCTCTGGCAAAGAGACCAAGAACATTACTTCAAAGCAGAAACGCTCAAAGAAAATCCCATGTGGTTTGTGGTAGCTTCACCTCACTTACTGACTGGTAGATCTTTACTATCATAGCAGGAAGTGGATGAGAGGTAACAAAGAGATCCTTAGACTGATAATTACAGCTGTGCCCAGATGTAAGGCAGAAGTTACTACACTTTCAGACATGTAACAGCACAGTACGCATTTTGAAAACAAAACG
Organism: Rhinopomastus cyanomelas; assembly: GCA_013400115.1. NCBI lineage: Eukaryota > Metazoa > Chordata > Aves > Bucerotiformes > Rhinopomastidae > Rhinopomastus > Rhinopomastus cyanomelas. The sequence continues at coordinate 258,463 of VXBP01007926.1, read as the reverse complement.
CTTCTTATTATGCATCCGCCACACAGGTTGCATGCCTGGAGCACAACCAGAAGTTCTCTTTAAAGTCTTTTTCCAACTCAGCTATTTATTTTTAATTCCTCTGCCGCTGCTTTTTTTCTGGACCATCAGAGGTGTCACTTACCCCAGGACGATCTATGCTTCTGAAGTTGCAGGTGCAGTTATAAATATGAACGATGCCTTAGTAGCTATGCTGCAAACATCATCTCACACCTTTTGAAACACCAAAACAAAAGGAAAGACCTGCTCAGCATCCCTTACCGAACTTTCCCACTTGGTAAACAGATTCATAAAAAATAGCTGCAGATGATACCATCACAGCTCACAGTTCATACCTGCTTCAGATTGGGTAACCCTTCACTCTCTCTAAAATTAGAGCCTTGAGCTCAGCCAAACAACGTATTTTGGAGAGGATTTTTTGTAGATTTGACACATTATGTTGTTACTCCTCCTCCAGCCATGGCAAACAGTTGGAGTAAATGGTAAACAATTTCATGTTGATTACCATTGCCATTGCTAATAGTAGTCACGCAGTGAGGTGTAGGCATCATTTCAGTGTAGCAGCCCTAAGAGGTATCTTCCAAGAGACTACACCCCATGGATAGCAGTCCCTGCAAAAACCTTGAAACGCGACCTGGGAAAGGAACGCGCAGAACTGTCTCCTAAACCCCTCGTGCTGCTTGCCAATGCTGCTCCATTTAGGGAGCGTACGTTCAATTTTGAAAACACAGCTATTGTGGTAGAACTACAACAAAAATGTGGAGAAGCAGCAACACTACTCATTCAGCTCTAAGCACTGTGGTATTGAGCAAGGCTGAGGACTCACTTATCTTGGCTACAGCATATTCCATAAACATGATTGTGCCCTAATGATACCACTGTCCTTTAGCAAAGCCCTGGGGCCGCACAAAGTATTCAGTGCCTGGACAGCAGCTAATGTTTTGCTCACTGCCTAAGGCTTAAATAGGCCTTTCATATACCGGCCAGATGTTCACTCTTTCTTAGGCCAGCTTAAGGCTAGAACAAACCTTTTCAACCAGGGTTTATCAGAGTTTCTAAATTACATACTGGGAAGAAATTTAATTGGTTTAATTAAGAAAGTTTATTTCATGGTAATTCAGTTTTGTTATGCTGCAAGACTTAATGTGTCCTCTGGTAGGAGTGATTGGTTATAAATATTCATAGCAATTCTCTTCCCACCCAAACCAAAATATATATAAAACGATTACAGTATAAAGTTGAAGATTTAAAAAAAATATTAATACCTGGACATGACTGATCCAATCTCCCCACACGCTCACAAAATAGCATCCTCGCTTATTTAAGTCAGGATAATGGTCATCTCTTTGTGTACTTCACACAGTGCCCACAGATCCTCTCTATTTTCAACAGAAATGTCAAAGGCAGCAAGGTCACATCTTGACTGCTTTCTCTTCACGAATCCATTACTTTTCTTGACCAGTTGCTGTGGGCTCCTGAGCTTTTGCATCGTTGGCTTTTTGTCCAACAGGATCACAAGAAACAATTTTATTTATAATTATTTTTAATTAACAACTGTCTTAAAGCTGATTTATTGCATTTTGAAGAGGGCACTGCTTGATTGAGATACCCAAGAACAATTTACTGCATCACACGCCCGGGGTTAGAAAAGCACCGTAAACAAGAGGCCATTCTACCTGTTAAGGTCATGATTTAATCCTTCATGCTTTAAAGACACCGTGACTTAGCTAAAAAAATCCAGGTTCACAGGCATCAGTCACAACCATAATAGGCCTGTGGGTCAGCCAAGACAACAGGAGGAAAACTAATGTTGATTCAGTTAGGTTCTTCTGAGACATGGGCATCCTTCACGCTGCTCTTTTTTTGCCCCTCATCACTAATCATTACCAAAGTGAGGAAACTGTGGGGAAAGTTCATATGTTGAATGTATAGCTCTCCAGTTGCAGTGCAGATCTATACAGATCAATAGTGGGTTCATTCTTTCACAGCAGCAAATTTAGCGCAGGCAACTGGTGCCCACTGACAGCGCTGATGTCCTCTGCTCAGCACAGGTACTGCGCTGGGAGACAGGAACAATTTCTGCCTGTCTGGCCTCCTGATTGTATCCCTGAGCCTACCCAAACCGTTGGCATGAGGCAATAGGTTGCCCCCATAAATCAGAATTAGAGGGAAGTCCGCAAGGATGGAGACCAGCTGTCACAGGACAAATCCCTCAGCCTTTGTTATCGTCTTTGTCAGACTTTGTGTTAGACTAATCCATAGAAACCACAGTTAGGAGTCTGGCTCCATTTTGCTAGTTCAAACACAGGTAGAAACAGCATTTCCCAAAAAGTCAGATAATCTAAAAACAAGAGAAAGTAGAAAGAGGATGCCAGGGTTGCACGCTAAAGTGACAGGGTAAACATTTTTAATCAGAACCATCCAAAGCACACAGACCTTCTTATTATGTTTAACTCTATTTTCTAGTGCCAGCCACAGCATGACTCTGAAAGTCATTTATTCTGTGGGTCTGAGTTTGGCCCTGAGATAGAGGGATGTTTTTTTATTTACTGTTTTGTAAACCCCACTCTGCAGATTTGCATGATTTCCTCAAGGCTTACAAAAACTGAAGCTCTCAGATACGACCAAGCACACAGGTATCCTTCAAAATATGTCTTTTCAAATATTTTTACGACTCTGGGAAGTTAAGCAATGAAAAAACATCAGGGTTTCAGGACTGTTCATTAGGATCCACAGCAATAACTGGAGCCAGGCGCTACATCAAACAGACAAACATTTTGTGCTCCAAGTGCTGTTTTGGTTTTTATCATCCGCAGCAGCCCAAGCACAGCTCTCAATTTTGTATCCGAGGTGAGGACTGATGTAGCATCAGACAACATCAAAAGACCCTTTCACACCATTTTAATTGTTTTTCATCTGCTTTCACCCAGTTTGTTCTTTTATTTTTTAAGTGGGAAAAATGTATCTGTAAGAATTACGGCGCCAGGTTCTACAGAAGGGTTATTTTTAGCATCCATCAGTTAAACCATCTTTGCAAGAAAGGGTCCAGGTCGGCCTCACTTGTGCATATGGCCAAAAAATACTCAGAATGGAACCCAAGAGCATTTTAAATGATCCATGCATTTCTCTTCTTCTCTGTTAATACTATAGTGCGGAACACTTTATCACCCAGCCACTAGAAAAGCTGCAGTGCTTTCAGGAATTCTTGCCAAAAGAAAAAAACCACACCACCACTCTTTAGCAGGCAGGTCAACTTTTTCTCAGCTGGTTAAATTAGGAAAGTGATGAGTCTTCCCCTAGGTTGCTAAAATCCATAAATCAAATATCTTGACAACACCTTTCTGCAAAATCATAGCAAGAAAAACAAATCCACTTACAAAAAGAGTGGAGTGATATGAACGGTCTCTTCAGTTCCCATGGCTATACGGATAGTTTAGGCAAGAAGAAGGTGGAAATAATATCCTTTAATACTGCAAGGGACATATTTCAGGATAAGCAGTATTATCCATCTATTCCTCTTATATCAAAACAAGAAGGATTATAAACAACAAAGCTAAGTCTTATTGTCAGGGACTGGAGGAATCAGGAATATGCGTCTGACACCACTACTGCTGGCGAAGAAGCAATCCCCCTTCTGAGCTGGCCTAACAGTTTTTTTGAGGTTAAAGAAGAGCAGCAAAGGTTAGAAAAGGGTAGCTTCCTTCCACAAACAAAATGTGCCAGCCTGTCACAGCCTTGCAGACAATAGATGGCTGTGTGACTACTTACTGTCTATCTGATCTTCTCCAGTTCATGAGGACAGCTTTCTCTCAAGTTTATGATACCCACATTGTCGCAATGGCCTATGATAACGCAGTAATCCGCAACTACCTGCACTGATGCACATTCATTCCTTCTGTTGACAGAAGCTGAACTCACTTTTCAGAGTCCACAGAATAGTTTCCTACAACCTGAGCTAGCAGAGAGCTGTCAAACTACAGTGAATTGAGTAGTTTTGAGAGCAAATCATTGGAAGAAAACATTATGTGAGAAAAGCAGCCCAATTTCAAACACCCGCTTTCCAAATAAAGGAAAGAAAAAAGAGAAGAGGTCTTGACCAGAAAGGGTTGCCTGACACAAAAAAATGTGTTGCCCTCCTGAGTTCCCAGAGTAGATTTCTGTATTTGGGTGTAATTTTTCAATCATTTATTCACCTTAGTAAGATTTCTTAGTAAGGAGAACCTGGCTGCTAGAATTCTCATATTCTTGGATGAGATAAGAAATCCAATGAAAGAAGGTGGGGATGGAAAAAAGGGGGGAATTGATCCCATAGCTTTGTGTTCCTTTGTATGTTTTTTTTAATACGGCGTACTGGATAGAGGCAGAACTAGCAGGGGTCGCCGGAGAAGAGGTTTAAACTCTAGTGTCACATGTAGAAAGGGAAAAACCATCATCAGTAAGGTATACCAGATGATGGAGGACGTTGTTTCCGATACGAAATTTTTAACACAGCAGAGAGAGAAATTAGCCATGTGTCAAAACAGTCAGAAAGGAAAACTCACAGAAACCTAACCAAAGACACTTGTACCTGCCACCAAGAACAGCTGGGCTTCAAAAACCTTAGCTTTTATTTTAGACAAACTTAGCTTCCTTCAGGAATATCCGCTTGGACATCTATAGCTTCATTTACATAATTCACGTCTCCCACCATTAGTCCAGGCTCCGTTACTTTATATTTACTGTTAATACTTTCTATTCTTCCAGAGCATATACCTTTCTTATGAATCACTGTGAGCACGCTACACGTTACCTCTAATTCACCTGCAGATTTATCTGGGAACAAAAGATTATTTAAAAGAAGTAATTTTAACATTTTCCTACACTTCTACTACTGCTTTCATTGGAATTTAGTCTAATATATAGTTTTGGCTGCGCATTCTGTCACTCTGAGTACAGACGCACCGTTCAACCACAAATTATCTCCACTTCTCATTACTAATATTCACTCACTGCATGCATTCCATGTGGGAACTACACCTTAAAGCAACGTCAGTTCTCTGTGAAATTAGAAACTGAAGACTGTTTCATTAGCCACTTTTTTATTTGATGCCGACAGTGCACGGGTTTTAGACTTAAGTTCATAACCTGTTCGTAAGCAGTATTTTTTTTCAGTTCACTTGCTACCGTGGAAAAGAACCAAACTAATTAAGAATGCTAAAATTGCCATTTCATTTTCACTAAGGAAAGAGAGAGATCCTGCTAAACTGACAATAAAGAAAAAATATCTCACTACGGGAATTATCCAATTTGACTAGATAGGTCATTTCATTAAGTAAAAAGTAACAACATCTCTAATCAGTCTTTCTCACCTATAAATTACCATTTTTGTCTCTGCAGATCTTTAATTCACTGTTGCCTTTCTTCCCATTTGCTACCAGCTACCGCCTTTGAAACACTTCCATCATCCACATCAAAAGCAATTTTAAATAGGTGGGAGTAGACCATTTTCCCCATAATTCTGCTGCATTTTACCACAGAATTGCTTAAACCAGAGTGACAGAATGTTGTCCACATCATACACTAGGTGTCATGGAAAGCTGTCTCTAGGTCAAGTAAAACTTGCCCAGTGGACTCCTCTCCAAGCACAAGGAACGACAACAGCATTAAGGGTGGCTACCAAGAAGATGGAGACTCCCTTCTCACAAAAAAAATCATGCAGAAGAGACAAGGGATAGTGGATATTGAGTTGCTCTGTGAAGATTCCAATTGGACTCCAGAGGAAAATTTTTCACCGTGAGAGCAATTAGACATTGGAATAGTCTTCCCGGGGAAGTGCTGAATTCCACAGCTATAGACACTTTTAAGGCTCAATTTGACAGAGTGCTGAGCCATCTCACTTAAACTGTATTTCTTTAGCTTAAAGAGTTGACTGGAGGATCCTCGCGGTCCCTTCTAACTTGATAATACTCTAAAACTGTGTAATATGAGAAGCTTTTTACAACATCGACAACAAGGTGAACACAGTTTCAAAGGAGTTTGCCACATGAAATGGGACAAATTGTTGGGGAGAAAAGAAAGCCAGACACATGAACAAAGAAAGCACCACGTCCAGAAAGAAACACTAAGAACAAATCTCCACATCTACCTGTATGCATTTGCATGTTTTGGTGAAACATACATGCATCCACACACAGAGAGAAGACAAACAGGCCAGGAAGTCTGAACTTAGGGGACTAATCATTCATGCAGACATTGACCTTGATAGCATTGGGACCCTGGTACCAAATACCAGACAGAAGTCATTGCTGTCATCTCTTCAGATATGTTTCTATCTTGTTAGTTGTCTCAGAGGAAATTAAGATTGGCTAAATTAGAGCTGAGAGCAGGGGCTCAGCAGCTGAGGTCCCTGTCTATGAAATTCCATGTGTTCAGCAAAGCCCTTTCTTTGACTGTCTTCAAAGCTCAGACCAAGACCTTTATATGGAAAGGTTTCATATTTGACTGTTTTGCCTGCCTTTTCTTTTCTACTTCTCTTTTGGGCTATTTTTCCCTCATCCTCTTTACTAAGAAAGGCTGCTGAAGCATTGAGTTCTCTTTTCTAAGGTTTTACTTTCATATCTGTTCAGCGTCCCAGATACTGACAGCCAGCACTCCCAAAAGCAGCAATATAGATAAGAAACGTCAAACTTTCGTCAAGGAAGTATCTCCCAGAAGCTTTCAGCAGAACGCAGACATGGCAAGACACCCCAGTCATCCTTTAACAACATTTGGAAAATAATGCCAAAATAAACCAATCAGAACCACACAATTACAATGTTTGTAAGTCCAGCCTCATGCCATCATCAGTGTTATTAACCACCACTCTCAAATTACTGTCAAGGATTTGCTTCTGTTTATGCTCACTGCAGAGAGCAAGTAAGTCCACTGGTGCTCTGCCCTCTGAACTTGTTCCAGCAAAACTTCCACCAGAGGCCTCAGCATCCTCTTCGTTGGTACAAGGAGCACAACAAAGCAATGAAGGAAGAGGCAGATTTCTCTGGAAAGATGAGAAAAGAATTCTTTTTCCACCCACAAACTACTCAGAGGATCTCTACAATTCATCTCTTCATTGCAACAAACAGAATCCTTTGTACGAGCAAATATAATTTCCAGCTCTTCAAAGTCACGGAGAAGGAAGACATCCATTGCTTGATTTATGCAGTACCTTCAAAAGGCTAAGAGAAGATCGACGCACCCATGATCTGCATTCAAGTCAAAGGAGTTTTGGGCATGCAAACTTCCCTGAATTCACTAACTTGTGCGCAGGCTTCCTTCTTTCATGAAATGAAATCACTGCCTCACCCAGAAGAGTTAGGTACTCATGAATAGCATTCTCATTCTGCAAATCCTAGCATGATCCTGAAGTGACCTGAATTTTCCAGTCCCGCTCCCAGGCCCTTTTCTCTCACCTCCTCCAGAAGTGTCAGTATGTTGATCAGTTTAAGCAGTAAAATGCAATAGATCATACATGGGGCACAGTCCATTATTTGGGAATTGGTATAAAAAATAAATGTATTTCACCTACCAGGGGTCATTTTCTAAGGCTAGAAAGCTTCTCAGGCACTCTCTTGGCAGATCAAAAGTCTATTTACCCTTCAGCAAGGAATCATTTTTCTCTGTTCTCTGATCTCTTCAATACTATATGACATAACTGATACTATGCAACCTTTTTTGTAGCTCTTACCATTGGGTCAGTTTTCCTGTAGGTACAATGAAATCCAGGGAGACTGTCTTGGTTTTCCTGCCTTAGCCTCATCAACATTTAAATGGAAGAGTGTACGTAGATCATATGGAACCAGGGGTTTCTGTAGCGTTGTCTCATGTACCCACACATTAGCATCCTTTCTAAGCAGTACTAGTGTGGTGTGTTCAAGTAGAGATACCACACCTTGTCAGCAAGGCACCTTTTCATCTGTCACATTTTCCATTTGCTTTATTCTGTTAACAGAAGGGTTTTTCCTCCTAGCTTGAAGTACTTCCTACCAATACCCAGCAATTAAAAGAAAAGCCAAACAATTAGTAATACCACGTGGCATTTGTTTCAGACTTTGTTTTTCCATGTAGTTGGAACATATGAAGATGCTGCTAGCCGTTATTAACAGCAGTTCATATCACATAGGAAAAAATCACTTCTGCAGGACTGAAGCATTCTGCCACGTGCCACACTGGCTGCCAAAGGCATAACAAGGAGCAGAACACCGTATTCCAGTCTCCAGATTCAATGGTTAACCCAAGGAACCACGGTAAATGGTCACCCACATACCCAAACTGTTAACAAAAAGCCATATATATTGCTTTCCTAGAAGGAGCATCAGGAGATTTGGGTTCTTTTCTGGACTTTGGGGCTAACTTACTATGGTCATCAACAAACAATCACGGCAAGTCTCAATTTCCCAGCCTGTAAAACATGGGTCTCTACATCCATTCCTATGCATTCACATTTTCACCACTGGAATGAAACTTGTTTTCTCTTGGGTTTTTGTAGAGTACATAATGCTAGTCTTACATTTCATCTGATTACAGTATGGAAGTTTAATTCACATGGGATTGAATAGGATGTGAGATACTGAGCTGAATTATCTTTTAAATATCCTTCAGCATTACCAACAACAGCACCAGGCTGCTGAAAACTGCTGCAGTTAAACAACGTCAATGGAAACAAGGAGACAAGAGTTTGTCTTCTTTCTGGGATGCAGTACCTGACTCAGTGCAATCATACCTGACATTACAAGTCAAATTGAAAACAAATCTGCTGATGGAGCCATAATTTCCAGAAGATTTAAATCAAATTTTAAAATTGCATAAACATTTTAAATCACATGGAGGAAGAAGGACATTTTTAGGTGATTAATAAAAACCAGCTGACATGCCTGAAACCTAGCACAAACGTCTCTTCTCTGCTTCCATACATTAACAGGGCTTTGAAAAGGTACCGCTTCTCTGAACAAATGAATTTTGTGTCATTGTCATGGCAGCTATCAGACACATGATTATATCATTCCCACCTTTACTTCTCATCATAGCAGTGAAACACAAACTAAACAGAGAGAATACTACTTAGATAAAACATCTTCACACAGGAAATGGGGATATACCAGCCTTTTCTGCTGTTGCCAGACTCAAACCAGAACATACCACAGAGTAAGCCACTTCAGAGGGGTATTCCTTCCCTGCCTTTAAGTGGAACAGTTTGTTCTAAGTGTGAAAAGACCGAGCACACAGTTCCCCTTGTTCTGGTCCTAGTTCTGTCACTGTCTGTACGAGTTATAAGACTTTGTCCTTAATATTCAGTCATCTTTGCCTTTTTTTTCTCCAGCTGCATGCTAACCATGTACAACAAGCCAATAGAGATTACACTTCATCTCCAGACACTATGAATTATCATTCGTGTCTTGGTAATTTGTATGCCACTTCATCTAAATACAAAGAAAATGCAGGTTATTATTTAAAACCATGAAACTGAGATTATACTGCCCCATTCAGCAACGAACAGATAAAAATATAGCATGGAAAAGTCTTAATTTAGGACTTCTGGTCCTGTTCTAGGGGCAGTTAAACCAAAGGCAAATTTTCTGTGTGACTACAATGCAGTTTCTCATAGAGTCACGTTGGATTTCTTTTTTCTTTAAATAGTCTTCTATGCGATATCAGGAGGCTCAATGTCACACTGTAATTTGGCTTCTGTTGGCTTCATTTATTATAGAATATTTTATACCCACTATTCAGAGATAACTTGTTTAATTTCCTGCTTGTTGTCAAATTCTGTTTGGAACATTCATAAACAGCAGTGTCACTTTGGGGGGAAAAATATACCAAGACACACAAAAAAACCCCACGCACACTGAACACACAGACTTCTTACCCTGTGTTTTGGTTTTGCTACAATTTTGGTATCTTGGCTTAGGACTCTGAGCTGCCCCATGTCATCAGTCCTATAACTAGAAACAGCTTTCCATAAACAGATTTGAAATGCTACTGCTTTTTTCTATAGATACCTATTCCTCTAATTTAATAGCAGTACAGTCAGGAACAATTTTCACGTGGAATATTTTGATCTGTTTTGCCATTTTTTTTTAACTCATCACACTGTTTACAAAAACATCATCTGCTCTGTGATTTAGCACCCAGGCCAACACCTTCTATGCTTCTCATTTGTTGAAAAGCACCACGGTTTTATATTGTGCAGTAGAATCACTTGCTCTCTCTCAAGCTCCTTGTACTTTCTGAATTTTCTTATGCATCATGGAGAGAATCAAAACTAAGCTCTGACATCCATCCTACTGAGAAATCTAGCCTGAAGTTTCTTTTCAGTAGAACCATAGAGATTGTCTGTCAGTCAAGCAGCAAAAGTCTATTATTCAGAGTGTGTTTGTCTCCATTTCCAAAAGGCAGCCTGCAAATATGTCCAAGTGCAATAAATTTCTTGTGCTCCAATGTATTTACGGAAGTGGGTGACCAGCACTCGATTTTAAATGAGCTCTCTTTAATTTCATGTCTTCCCCAATTTCATTCCAGCCTTTGCTAAAGAGGGAGCTACCCTAAACAGCATCATTTTGTCACGCTGTAGCTGCCAGCGACTCAATGATTTTAAAACATGCTAACGGCAGGGCAGGGGAGGAATAAGGCACACAAAATCCGTTCTTGTTTTCAGGTTGTATCTCAGAGTACCCCAGAGAATACGTTAAAAATCACAACAAAGAAAATATTAGATGATATGTCTAGACCAACTACAATTGCTCCTTCTCCCATCACACTCCTCTTCTCTTGATGCCCTGCAATCATAAAATAAGGTTTCCCTTTCCTCACATGGGCAGAACCAAAGTCACTGGAAGTGGCTGGAGATCAATGGAACCTGAAGCCAGTTACTCACTTGAAACCTTCTCCCTCTACATTTCATATCTTGACCAAATTTGTAGAAGACACCCTGTGCCCAGGTTATTGAGGCACAGCAAAAGGCAATAACCAGTGAACATAAAGCAGAGAGTCCTGGAACAGTGGTTCTTCCTGTGGTTTCAGAAAATAAGGATGTAGACAGACAACCACAAAAGCCTCTGGAGAGGAGGAGAAAAGGAGTTGCAGCATCCTCAGGAAATGAGCTATCATACAGAAATGCCCTGGCACAAGAGCTCTTTCCTTCTCCATCCCCACACCCAAGATCCGCGTGAGTCCGATTCACTAACCTGTATGGCTGACAAGGGGTTTCATCCTTAGCTTCAGGTTTCAAATTCACTGCAACCGGCAGAAATATTGCCATGGAGTTTGGTGTTATGTTGGCGTAGGCTCATGGTGCACAGGGGATTGTTTTGTGAAGGAGATGCCTGGGCCTGTAAAGAGAAATGTGCATCAAATGTAGAATATTCTGAAGCAACAGGACTAGGAGCAACTGACCAAAACGAGAAATTCATATTAAATGGAAAAACTATGCAGCACACAGCCAAAAAAAAGGACTTCGAGACAATTCCTAAAAGCCATAATCCTAGTTTAGGGCTGCAATTAAAGAAGAAAAAGTGGTGTAAGACAGGACGGAAACATGCATTCGGAGTTTAGAGGAGTACCAATCACAAAAGGATGCTGTTGCACCACAAGGCACCAGCTGGAACAATCACCGTTTGTCACTGGTTCAGAGAGGGACATCTAACAGTATCCACCTCAAAAACGGTGCAGCAGCACCCAGCAGGGCAATGCAAAGGTAGGGAGGCTGAACCTACATGCCATATTCTCAGATATCATTAGCACAAGAACAGCAGCTACAAGTCTGCTTATACCACAGATGAGCTTTACATTTTGCTCCCAGCATCAAGATTCCATCCAGGGTTGAGAAAATAAGGATAGGACCTCTCAAGCTGACTGAAACAAAAATAAAAGGAACAACTGTGTTGAGCTAAGTGGCTTTTCCATTCTAACAATCTTCATGCCCTTGAAATTTAGTTTGGAATGGAACAGCCTGCTATTTCCACATCAAAAATCAATACAATCAACAGGTTAAAACATTCTCAGTTACAATGAAAAAGTATCTGGGGAAATAATGCATGATACGTTAGCAAACGTCTGAAAACTTAAAGGCCATCAGAAAATAGAAAATCTCTTCTCTTTCACAAGGCAATGACATGGCACTGTAGGTGAGCACCAGGCAGAAACCTGAGGAGATAGGGTGTCCGTTCCCAGCAATGCCAGCTGTCTGTTCTGTGACCTTGGCAAGTCACTTAGCTGTCCCCTGACAGAATAAATCCTTCCTCACCTAAAATGGCTCAAGGTCTGTATGCAGGTAATTGTGAGTAATTGTGCCCTGGTTAGGAACCCTCTAAACATCAGACATACACACACAACATAACAAAACTCCATTTAGCACAGTTTTAGCAGAAAAGGTCTTCCCCGGCCTCTGACTTGCGGTAACTCAACCAACAGATATTGCAGAAAATTTTGCAGACCTGTGGTAAAATTCTAGTTTCGATTCAGATGAAACAAAAAGGAAGCAGCTTATTATGAATGCAACAATATTAAACAGGATGTACCTTTCTCCAATCGGTTTAAGGTTTAAAAAAACCCTGATTTCACTAATCTGCTAAAATATTGACAACGGCTTGTTTTTATAGCTTCTCTCTTAATTATTGTGCTCCCAAAGCATCCAGCTTCCTTAGAGGTCCAGACTCAGAGCACCTCTTCAGCTGAGTATCAACTCCTGAGCACCGGAAGGAGGGACATGTTGTTGCTCTCCCCATCTTGAGATAATAAGGAGATGGTTTTTTAGGACTGCTTCTATAGATTCATTCATTCGACCCTTCTTATGAAACATCTGGCACGAGAGAACAAGCTTGTTAAACGGCACGCTAAGGTATGGATTATAAGCTCCAGGAATCCCAAATACATCCCTAAGAGGGTGAGTGGGTGTGTGCGTGTGTAAATAAAATGGCCTAGTTTAAAATGTCTTTAATAACTAATACTTGGCGAGTTGAAGCAGATGGGTGCGAGCTCCCCCTGCTGCCTCTCGACTACAAGAAAGGAATCGTCTTCAGATGCTTCTGCAAACGGTTTTGATATTGGCTCAAGGTCAAGGAGCGGACCGGTACAGAGATGCTAATTTAAGCACCGTTAGCAGCACAGACCCGAAACTAGCAGTAAGGACGTTGTGCGGTTTATTTTCATCCCACGGAGGTGCTTTCACTGTCCCTGCCAATTCAGATTTCAGTGGTACTACCCCTGATTCACAGACTAAGAGAATAAAACCATTTCATACAATCTTTGTGCTTTTAAAAAACAAATAAGAGACGGAAATTGGATCGGTAGAAGAATATACGGGGTTGACTTTTACATTTCCTCATGCCACTCTCACCAATAACTAGGAGGAGACTGTCCATCTGCATCTCTTGGCTGTATTTTCTACAGTTCCTGGTTTTTTTGGAAAAACGCTTTTGTATCACAGAGAAGTTTGGATGCGAACAAGTCAGATCGCTTAGGGCTGCGTTTCGCAGAGCCGTTTCAAAAGGAACTGCTGACATCTACTGGTTCGAATTATAAAATACTCAATTTACAGGTTTTCTCAGAGAACATCTAACGGCTCTGATTTCTTTCTGAGATGATGACAGAGAGACAATTGTGTGGAAATGAGCAGAAATAAACCTGTTCTTGCTCACATTTAGCAGTTCCTCTCCTCGTGCAGACATAGAAGTCTAGAGTTATAACTGCTAGGCACCAATAATTCTTTTGAACATAAGGAACACAGGGAGAATTTGGCATTTAAGTACCTGAGGCTACTCGACACAACATAAACCCCAAACATTTTACACCGAGGATTATCAAACAGTGCCACAAGCCTGATGTGGTGCGTCCTCACCTTCACCTTTCTCAGAAGAGGCTCAGCTCCCACTCAGCCCTGCGTTTCTGAACTTTGAGGCTGCTGCTCAGACACTCCCTGCCTTGTAGGGCACTTAGGTTTCCATGCAGTGCTTGTGATGCTAAAAAGGATGGAGGTCCTTAGCAGAGGAGAGAAGTGGAGATCAAGTACACCTGCAGACAGTTTGATATTTCAGACTGAAGGGCTACAAACAGATCCACTCCCCTTGCCCCTTGCTTGGGATCATTGCCTGAACTCCCCTTCTTTCACAATTCTGTCCTCAAGCCAGTTATTGTTTCAGGTCATGTCACACAGGATACTCCTCTGACCCCCACCCTCGTTTTATAGATGCTTCTTATTACTGCCCTTTCTCTTAGCACTCTGTCTTTACTCCTTCCAGTGCAGGAAACAGCATGTGCCAGGGGTGCTCTGAGCACACTTACGGACTTGCACACACCCCATGTGGTGTCCCAGAGACGCAGCTTAGGAGCTCTGGGGCTTTGGCTTGAACAGCAGTACCAGGTAGCCTGGCAGTGATAGGATGGCATTACTACAGAGGCAGCTTTGCAGCCCAGAAAAATGTAAGTGACCACAAGGCCAGGAATGAAAATATTTCTTCAGCAAAAGACAGTGGCAATTAGAAAAACAGACACATACAAGAGGGTGTTTGGAGACAGAGGTCAAGAGCAGTCTGTTCAGCATGCAGTAAAACTAGATATAAGAGACAGCTTCCTACACCATGTTCTAAGGTATTATCTCAGAACCAGCCTTCTCTTCTTATTCTCCTAAGGGCAGCAAAGCAATTTTTTACTTTTGCTCCAGACGTTCAGAATTGTTCTGTTGTCAGCTGCATCACTACTGGCGATTCGGTAGCTTTCACTCCTGTTGCCAATACCTGGCCAAAGCATCAGACAAGCAGAAGGGCAATTAAAACATCACTCAAGCTCCAAGAAACATTATCGAAAGCACACGGGCTTCACTGATAACATTGAACTAGACTAACATCAAAATACTGCAGCAGACTTTGCTAACAAAAAGTATCAGGCAGCTCAACTGGACCACTTTTTCTGCGGTTGTGTTCCCTCTTCACAAATAAAACCACATATCTGCTCAGCATAATAGAATTCTGCTTAAGATTTACAAGATCCTCGCTTCTCTGTAGGCTTTCAAAAATGCATTTGAGACACGTAAAAAATAGTTTTGATTGCTGTAGTTTTCAACGCTTTGAACCCACTCGTGTGATAGGACATTAATATATGAAAACAGGGAAGCATCTAACAGTAAGAATACAGCAGGGTTTGGGATGACTGGAACGCACACACAGAATAACCAGAGCCCCACATGGAGAAAAACATGAAAACAGGTGCTGGAGAGAAAGAAGAAAGCTTTGCAGAGCAGCGGATTATCACAGTTAACAGAAGTACAGAACATCACTTCCCAAGTGTGACCAGGAGTCTCAACTCACTGTTTCAGAAGAAACCCTTCAAGAAAGGACCTGTAGGGTAGAGGCAGTCACTACAGAAACTTAGTACAAATAAGAGAAGCCAGCACAAGAATCCATCCTTTTTCCTTACATACACAAGCAGATAATGATGAAGAAGTGATAGGGTCAGCATTGGCCCTCTAGAGAACTAGACTCTATTCAAGAGAGAAGTGTAAGAGTGTCTCCAAATATTTTATTGCAGAATTGAATTAGGAAGCTGGTCAGAGAAAGGGGACTGAAAACTGATGGAAAAGGAGAGTGTAATTCTTGGTCAAGGAGAACTGAAGGAAAAAACAGTAAGAGAAGACATCAGCAGATAGACAGACAATGAATGTACTTTAATGACCACACAGAGACCCATTTCAAATAGTGCTTTATAACCTTCCTACTGCTCATCAGGTCTCGGCCAGCCAGCCAGCAGAGGATGTGCTTCACTTGCTGCAGTGAATAGAAAGGTTCAAGCATTAATTAATACGCAGTGAGGTGTGCCCTCCCACAAGGGCCTGCAGCTTAAATTGG
This sequence comes from Rhinopomastus cyanomelas, assembly GCA_013400115.1. Taxonomy (NCBI): domain Eukaryota; kingdom Metazoa; phylum Chordata; class Aves; order Bucerotiformes; family Rhinopomastidae; genus Rhinopomastus; species Rhinopomastus cyanomelas. Next base: position 242,594 of record VXBP01007926.1, on the reverse strand, counting down.
ACAAACCTAGAAGATGAGAGCAGATCAAGAAAAACAACAGAAGACAGACAAAAGTAGAGCGGTATGAACCAAGCAAGCCTTGTGCTTTTGGTGGGGTTTGGCTTTTTAATATTAATATCTGTGGTAGAGCAAGAATAAAGAGCCAGACCACACTGCACTAACAGAAACAACAAGAGACACCTCAGACACCTGACTTCACCTTATGGCTCAAGGTCATAGGATCACAGAATGGCCTGAGCTGGAAAGGACCTCCAAAAGTCATCTAGTCCAACCCCCATACCATGAGAAGACACATCCTCAACTAGATTAGGTTGCCCAGAGCCTTGCTGAGCCTCACCTTGAATATCTCCAGGGATGGGGCCTCAACTACCTCCCTAAGCAACCCGTTCCAGCCAGAGCTTCTTCCTAACATTCCATTTTTCTCTAATTTAAAGCCATTGCCCCTCATCCTGTCACTACAGGTTTTTGTGAACAGCCCCCCTCCAGCCCTCTTGTAGTGTCCCTGTGCTGGGTTAGAAACTGGCTGGGTGACAGGGCACCAAGTGTGGTTGTGAATGGTGCCCAGTGACCTGTGGTGTCCCCCAGGGATCAGTACTAGGCCCAGTTCTATTCAGCGTCTTTACTGATGACCTGGGTAGTGGGATTAAATCTACCCTTAGTAAATCTGCAGATGACACCAAGTGTCGATCTGCTGGAGGGAAAGAAGATGCTGCAGAGAGATCTGGACATGCTGGGTCATAGACCATTGACAGGCAGAGGCCAACAAGATGCGGTTTAATAGGGCTAAGGTCCTACATTTTGGCCACAACAACCGCCTGCTGGGAGAGCACTGACTGCAGAGCAGTCTGGCAGAGAGGACCTGGTGGTACTGGTTGGCAACTGGTTGAACAGGAGTCAGCAGTGTGCCCAGGTGGCCCAGAAGACCAAAGGCATCTTGGCTTGTATCAGCGATAATGTGGCCAGCAGCACTAGGGACATACTTTTCCCCCTGTACTGGGCACCGGGGAGGCCTCCCCTCGAGTACTGAGGGCAGTGCTGGGCCCCTCACTTCAAGAAAGAGATTGAGGGGCTGGAGCAGGTCCAGAGGAGCAACAAGGCTGGGGAAAGGACTGGAGGAAAAGTCTGATCAGGAGAGGCTGAGAGAGCTGGGGGTGTTTAACCTGGAGAAGAGGAGACTCAGGGACAACCTTCTCCCTCTCTAGAACTACTTGAATGGAGGCTGTAGTCAGGTGGGGTTCAGGCTCTTCTCCCAGGCAGCTAGTGACAGGATGAGAGGGCAGGGCCTGAAGCTGCCAGGTAAGGGTTAGGTTAGATGTTAGGAAGCCTTTCTTCATGGAAAGGGTGATCAGACACTGGAAGCGGTGGAGTCCCCATCCCTGGAGATGTTTATGAAAAGACCGTTCGTAGCACTTAGTGCCATGGTATAGGTTGTGGTGATGTTAGGTCACGGCCTGGGCTGGATGATCTTAGAGGTCTTTCCAGCCACAATGATTCAGTGATTCTTGTACTGGAAGGTTGCTGTCAGGACCCCCTGGAGCCTTCTCTTCTACAGGTTGAACAACTCCAACTCTCAGCCTGTCCTCATAGGAGAGGTGTTCCAGCTCCCTGATCATTTTCATAGTCCTCCTCTGGACCTGCTCCATCAGGTTGATGTCCTTCCTTTTGCTCAGAAAAATGACTTGGCCACAGCAGTTGGAAACATATGGGAATAGTCATTTCAGACAGCCAAATGACGTTTTCATTTCCTCACAGTGATTCAACAGCTTTGTGGGGTTCTTACCTATGGATTCAGCTAATGCAGAGAAATAAAGCCCTGCTAAATGAGATGTTGAGTCATTTGCACTCAGCTTGAGTAGTAAAAATGCCCAAGATGAAGCAGACACAAACTTTTCCAAAGTCAAGAATTATTTAGAACTTACAGGAAAAACAGGAGGCAGGTAAAAAGCTGCTGTAAAAAGTAAGATCCAGAGTTGTGTTGTCCGAAACTCTGATTTGAGCCCGTTCAAAAATCCAGCTTAAGCACTGCGTGTCCCTGTGATGGCAATAAGAGAGTATGGCTTAAGATCAGCCCTCAATTAGGTAGATTGTCCTCTGTTCAGAGACCCATTAAGCACAGACACTTCTGCCAAAGACCTGATATCCACCAGCAAAGCTGCTAGAAACATTGGAATGGGATGAAGTAGGAAGCCTTAAAAAATAAACAATATTTTGGAGAACTGTGCTTGGATTTAGTCAAAACAAAAGCAAATCCCCTTTGTTTCATTGCGCAAAACCCAGAGAGATTGTGGTGAGTGCACGGCCAGGTTCTACAGGTAATGTAATAGATGTGCTGTTATTAACTGCCCATTTCCATCTCTTATTCAGTTACTTTTGTAGGCAAATGTTCTTATGCCATTTGGCTGCAGCCACAGCAAGGGTAGAAGATTGTCATCATTTCATCACGCTAACAAGGCAGTAATAAAAAAGAACTGGCAGTCTGGAAAGAAACTGTGGGACACGTTAATGGTGGAGTCACAGCACTGATGCAAAATATTTCCAGTAAAGGGGTATCATTATTTTCAGCTACTTACTCTCTGACAGGAAAGAAATGGCTGAGAGCTTTCGTTTTTGGATCTTTGCTCCTAAAGCAGCAGTGGCAAGATGTGCTGTGCACACACAGCAACGAGCCAGGCTTGGAGCTTCTGCTCCTGGCATCTGTAGTCAGAGTGACTTTGGAGACCAGGAGATTACAAAGCTGCTGAGCTTTTCAATTTGAATCACCTGATACTTAACACATCCTTTAAGGCCAAGCATATGGCTAGGCGATTCTGAGCAACTCAAAGTTTTCTCTCTTAATCCTTTGGCTGACTTGTGACAAGTGTCTCAGGATTAATGTAACAGGACATTGAGGGAGAGTCCACTGAATACAAATTACCTGAGAGAGGCTACATAGCCCTTCTCCCCCCTCTCAAACAAAAGCTTAGCACTAGTGTTTTGAAATTTGCCATGCTTCCCCGATTCAACCAAGATATTCAACTTCTAGAAGTATTTAACTAATTAAGTGTCCATTTGTGACACCTGTAAAGGGGACAGGTTAACTTAGTGCCAAGACATTCACTGTCTGCCCCAAGCAGCAGGAAATTCTCAGACCAGGAAGACAGCAACTTCTTGGAAATTCTGTATTCATAAGGAAATAAAGGTAAAAGAAAAACACTGAACAGCAAATATTTGCCAAAAAGAAAGAAAACCTGCTGTGAGAAGGTAATCCTTAATCAGATACTATAAACCCTTTTTTTAGGAAGTATCCAGTACACAGATGAGGAGACAACTTTCCAGTGTTAAGGGCCTTCTCTACCAGTTTTCAGCCAGGTCTACGTGCTTTAGCCTCAGTGAGAAGGTACTACAGCATTGCACAAGAGGAGCAAACAGCCATCTAACGCTGCAAATCACTACAGACCCTGCTCAGATGGCCCCGGGCTCAGAAATGGACAAAGGCAGGTCTCACCCCAAAAGCACTCCCTGGAAATTCTTGAAACTGACTGTACCAAATTTTTAGCTTTGTCAGATTTCCAGACAAACACCACTTGAAGGCTACATCTCTACTTCTCACCCCAAAAATGGGCACACCTGCCACGTCACACATTCATACACACCAGCACCCCAATCTTCTCACAGTATTGTTCTGTCTCAAAACTCTCAAGTGTCCATTTCTCTTCAGGCCATCTGTGAAAGTACGCACGGTCATAAAATTCTGTGGGAATGGCTGCTTTCAGAGATTCATTTGAAGTCCTTCACTTGTTCTCCTTCCTCTACAGCTTCCTGAAATAAGTATAGACTATGCCTCAGGAAAACAAAGCCATTTGAAAAGAGAACAGCTGCCGTGGTGCTGAGTCAATGCAGACAAACAATATAAAATAAAATAAAATATAAAAAACCACGTTGCATCTGTGGCAGTGTGTTTTTTCCCCTCCATCACAATATCCCCAACCCATAAGGCCTTGGCAACGGTTTCACAAACAGCAGTTCAAGCATGTGTTTCACAGAAACTCATCCAACCCCTGACACGGTTGAAACAATGCACTGACTCCTGCAACGGGGTGTCCACGCAGCTGCTACTGCTGCACCCCACTTTGCTTCAGTCAGGTTCCTCTCAGTCCTCTGCCTTGAAGCAGGCGACAGAGGGAGGAACTGCAGAAAGGTCTGATGGCTATTTATTGCTGTTAGCAGCAAAACAAGGGCAAACTGCTCCAACAGCTCCGGCACCCTTTGCTAGGCACTAGTACTAGAGCGGTACTATTCATCCTTTCCAGGTACAACAGCAAATTCACGGAGGACATTAATCAGCATTTCCACAAGTGAAGCTTTTCACCACTGCAGCCGTTTTCAAACATAGCGCAAGGTTATCTACGTTTGGAATTGATAACGGTAAAAAAAAGATGTTCAAAAAACTGGCAGACATGGTGTTTCCAGAGATGGTTTAGTAGTTGGGGGTTTGTAGGGTGGACCGCTGCACCTGATGATCTTGAAGGTCATTTCCAACCTTGATGATTCTATGATTCTAAATTATAATCAACCAATGCAAACCAGCATTTAACTCCGTCTAAACAGAGACCTTCCTACTCGTAGCCACCATGACCCAGAGAGGACACTAGAAATTCTCACTCAGTGTCAGGATATTAACTGCGACATCTCTCATTCACTAGACCATGCACTGACCTACAGGATGTGAAGTTACAGTAAATACAGCTTCAGAAACATCCGGAAATACTGAATGTAAAACACAAACCCCCTCCCCATGGGCATCCTGGCCAGGGAATTCAAGCGTTTGGATCATCCTCACAAACTTTTGCTTCATTTGAGGCTGGAGAGTTCTCTTTAGCTAAAAGACACCTGCGTAAAGAAAGAAAAATAAATACCAACCCTGCTTTCAGAAGGGGGAAACCACGCCGTGCGCTCGGAGCGACGTTTAAAAATGGCAGCTTTGTGAGTGTTCTGAACCATAAACTGGTTTTGTGAATATTATGAAAAGCAAAATGTACATTAGCAAATTGCAGCATTCACAGGCTGTGAAAGGGAATTTGTACAGCTGTAGGCCGGTACATTTGATCTGCAAAACTTCAGCAGCAGAGTTTTTCGCAGGAACAAGCCAAACTCTTTTAAAATCTTTCTTTGCTTTGGCAGAGGGCCTTTTCGAGACCAATGAGCTTGTTTTTATTGTTCTCCCCTTAGTCTGAAAAACATTCTCATGGATGTAAAGGACTTTTCACTGGGGCATAAAGCAGAACTCCCGGCACGGCTGAACTGGCACCTAATAACACTAGCTCTTGTACCAAATTCCTTATCACTTCGTACACTCTCTTTTATTCCCTGCACCACGGAAAAGAGGGCAGGGCACCGTTTTGGTCTGTTCCTGTAATTCTTTTGGAAGCTGAATCATTTTTTAAGTTTTCCACTGTATTCCTCTGCTCTGCACCTCCTGGCAGAGAGAAGGGTAGATGGGATCCTGCTCTCTGTGATTTTATTTCTGACTGCATGAATGAGTTTTACACAGAAATCAAACTAAGGAAAAAGGGGGGAAAAAGGAAATCAAGAAAATATATCTTGCAGACACAGATTAGGAGCCTTGATGCTACCAGTCACCACTTTACAGGGCAGAATATAATTAAGATGTTAAAAAATAATGAATTAGCACCAAAGTAGAGCAATCTTTGTTCTTAAAGCTTTCCTGTCCATAAATAACTTCTTCTATTGCACAAAAAGTTCCTCTAATAGAAAAAAACAAACAGCGTTAGACTGGAATTATCATTTAAGTCAGCTTATTTGCACTTTCTTAGCAGCATAAAGGAATCTATACTAGATACAAGTAACCTTATCTGTTGATATCACAGAAGTGGTTAGAAGAGGCGCTGTGATAAGGATCATACCTGCTACATTCACAACAGCGTTATCTGGGGATGAGCTTAATTAATGGCAAGAAATTGCATATTATGTATTCTAATGAGAGGAAACCACGGAAAGGTGTTTGAACGTGCCTTTGCATGCATGCAAGTCAAACATCTCTCAATTTTTATCATGGTATATTTGTCAGCTTCTACCTCCTAGTTGTTACTCAGTGGTGAACTGTATGGGATCTGCATTCCCAACTCTAACCATAGAACAGGAGTCTTTATACCAATGGAGGGAAAGCCTAGCAGAAGACTCTGAGGCTCTTAGGTAACTGCATCTTCCAAGCCCTTTTGGTAAGACTTGTGGTAAATAAAAACATGGACTACAGCCCCAAAGTTTTGCTTTCATTTTAGAAAATCACCAGTTATCAGCAGGTCTGTTTGTGATAACAAGATTGTATCAAAGTATTTGCTTAAATCCTTTTGTCATCAGGCACCTAGAACTGGAAACGATCCTTGCTTCTTACACTGCTATCAGAGAAATATGTCCTGTGTATGCTAACCACATAACTCTGCAATGGCCTCTCTGTAAACGCACAACATTTCTATCCCTTCTCCTCTTTACACCACAAGTACGACCCTCGTACAAGTAGTACCAAAAGTCAAACAAGGCTAGTCATCAAATGTATACACCATGCAACTAATGCCTGTAGGACTGAAAAGCTGATCTAAAATACTCACTGGAAGTAGCAGGCATTTCTGTTCTGAAATATTATAAAAGAAATAAATTGATGACAAGTCATTCAGCTATTTTATATATGTGGCTTTTCAAAAACAAAAAACCCCAACTTATTTCAATGCTATATTTATTATCAATCCTTCTGTAATTGTATGAAAACAAAATCTTACTAGCATATTTCCAAAAAGGGGAAGGAACGAAAGATGCTCACTGGAAGTACCTGAAACGCTTAATTACACTTGACCTTGGAAGCTGTTAAGGAAAATGTATTGCTGAGAACAACCTCACCATCACAGGGGAAGTAGTGGTATTTTATAGATCTACTCAGATGTAAGGACCTGTGTTCTTCACATACTCTTCATAGTAATTGCAAACTATTCCTGCTGCTACCAAGAGTCCACATAAGACAAAAAGCGTAATGCATCTCTACTTATAGGGGCCTCTCTGTTTAGCCATTTTCATCAGTTAAATGCCTTCTGCAGATATCATTAATTAAAAGAGCGACCTGAAAAGGCATGCTAACAACCAAACAGTATTATTTAGCTGCACTGCCACCACCAAAGCCATCGTAATAACAGTCTGAAACATTTAGACTCTTCAGTGAAGCCAAAACAGAGCTCTGCCTGCACCAGCCCTGAGCCCATTCAAAGGTTAGGCTCAATTTGGTGTCAGTTCAAACTCATTTAAAACCCCATCCAGAAATTGAGATCTCTGCCCTTGCAGTTGGGGTAGCTAAACAAGGAGAAAGATAAGATCAGAGCAGGACGTTGGCTCGACTGACTTCTGAAGGAATGTCTACAATCTCATGCATTCAGACTGTATCAACTCCTGTGGTTCTTTTTTTTTGTAGTATTGAGAAAGTGGACAAGGCCAGGAACTAGATAGGTTCCTATTTTCAGCTGGGGATCCTGTCCCACTTATAGCAAAGGCTTCAAAGTGTTGTGTCACCCCAAAAGCCTTACTCTGGTGTTATACTTCCTCACACACAAACCAAAGTAAGCTACTAAAATAACCTGCTATTATTTGATTCCTTTTTTCCCTTCCTGTTCGCATTCTCAAGAGCACAAACACTAGCAGATGCCTAGGAAAGGCAGAAGCAAAGCTGTAAGTCATTCTCTTTCTTGAAAATTAAAGTAGTGCAGCAAGAGGCATCATTAGCATAAGTGGAAGAGTCAACAAAGTGGTGTAAAAAAGCCTTGTAAGTTACCAAAAAATATTTCACGGGGAAATGAAAGAGGCACATAAAATACAGAAAGCCGTAACAACGTCTGCCAAAATCTAGATGCAAATATATTTAGGATTGGTTCCACTTTATGTTTGTTTTAGTTTCGCTATAATGCTTAGATTTGCCTGGAGCTGACTCACTCTGCTTCTGAGAGGAAACAAAGTTTAACGTCTCAATTGGAGAGTGCAATCTGCCCAGAGACTGGATGGATCTTCACAGCTTTTACTGACCAAGGAAAATTATCTGATTTATAAAATGCTTGACATCTCTAAGAGCTCCTCCACAGACCCAAATGCCTTGCCTAGGCTGAATTAACTGTAGCAGATGATTCTTCAGAAATGTTTAGCAAGCGTGTTAGATCGCTGCACCCTAACACGGTGCGGGGGGGAACCCCCAAACTTATTTCCATGGCTATTGGATCCTTCATGTAAAAAAGTTTTCAGTAAAAAGACAACAGCAGAGCACTTTATTGCCATTTGCTTCTGTCATCAGCTTCAGATTAATTCAGAGTTTATTAAAGTAAACGGGAGTCAAAAATTTAATAGACCTATAAAACGCAACTATTTTATACACTCACTTGAACTGGTGCTTCAGGACAAGCTATACCTTTCTCAAGAGAAGGTAGGGGCAGGCTGCATCCATTCCCTGGCTCACTCTAAAGATTTCTATCCAGGAAAAAAAAAACATGTATAAAAATTAGAAAGAAAACCATGTAAAATGAGAAAAAATGTACACATTTAGAAAAAACATATGAAATTAAAACAAAAAAGCCCCATCTGGTTCAAGGTCTAAATTCAAGCCTAGCCAGATCAAGCATTCTCCTGCAATTTAGTCACAAGATCTCCACAAGACTCAGAGCCGGGCTCAGCTGTGTATGTCACGTCTCATCAGAAACACTCCTGGTCTCTGTCACTTCAAGTTCATAGAAACCAGCAACCTCCCCAGTGTTCATCTCTTGGCTGTGGGCACCCAAACTCACAAGCACATTAAGCAGTCAGAGGTCACATCTTAAACTGGGTGGGAAGGCTTGTTCTATAGAAAAGTCTCCAAATTTCACAGGCCAGCTCTTCCAACCACAAGTCTTTGCTCATTGTTGTCCAAGAAACCAAAACACTACACACTGTGGGACTACTCAAAGGCATGTGATAACATCTGAAGATGCATCTGTTTGTCTACCAACCCCACTCCAAGGTTTCATCTCCTGCAGAGGATCCCATTAACATGTAAATCTTCCACATCCCCACCTGACATCTGAATTTTTCAAAATAATTTAGCATCCCTTTTTCTCACCTGCAGGACAACTCTCTTCCTTTTAAATGTTAATTAGGCGTTTGGTGGCTTAGCCTAAAGTGTTAAATTCAGAACCATTCATCAGTTTTCCTTACCTCCCTTCACCCCCATTCACGGCTCAGTCATCATTTTAGAGAAGATCGAACTGTCTTTAGTTCTCCTGCACCCAGACTCCTAATCAATAACCAAGGATATTAAGCAGTATAAAATATCCTGTGGGTAGGTGACAGGAAGGTTTGGTTGGTGGTTTTTGAGGACAGACTGACTGCACAATTTCACTTCTGGGCTTACAATCCACAGTCATCATGAGACAACTTGTAGAATGGCAGCAGTCATAGAATCATGGAGTCATTCAGGTTGGAAAAGACCCTGGGGGTCATCAAGTCCAACCATCAACCCTAGTCTACAAGTTCACCCCTAAACCAGATCCCCCAGCACTACATCTAAGCATCTTTTAAACACATCCAGAGATGGTGACTCCACCACCACCCTGGGCAGCCCATTCCAGTGCCTGACCTCTCTCCCATGTTTTCCTGGTTTCTAGTCTAAATCTACCCTGTTAAAACATGAATCCATTCTCTCTGGTTCTGTCACTAATCATCTGTGAGAAGAGATCAGCACCAGCATCTCTACGATGTCCTTTCAGATAGTTGTAGAGAGCAATGAGGTCTCCCCTTAGCCTCTTCCTCAGACTAAACAGTTCCAACTCTCTCAATCTCTCCTCATAAGATTTATTCTCCAGGGCCTTCTAAACTTCATTCTTGAAGTTCCAATCCAAGCAAGCACCACGTCCTGCAGATCACGTTATCAGATCAGGTTATCACCAAGGCTTGGTGATACCTTGATTCTGCTGCTTAGCAAACAGCTGTCAACTCTGGCAGGATCAGGGTTTTATCCTGCATGGCTTGCACACCACCTGTAATATGGCAGTGACTCTTGCTGCTCCAGAGTTTGAATAGTTCCATTGAAGATACTGATGTACATTTACTGTGCTTACACTTTGAACTAAGAGATGCTAGGAGCTCTTACAATATCACCAAACCTGACAGCTTGAACTTGAGTAGTGACAAGCCTACAGATATCTCTGCTGGAAAGCCTTGAGCAAGGCTTCCTTCAGCTTCAGAAGTTTTGCTGCACCACAAGAATACTTGGACGGCGCAACTCTGGCCAACCAAAGTCAGTGCCATCCAGCTGCTCCTGCCTGGCAGGGGCTCAGCCGTGAAAAAGGGTATAAATTGAACAGGAAAACTAATGTTTGTTCTGTCAGCTGCGCCTGCCTATCAAATCATGCTGCCCATTAGAGGTTATTTTCCAAAATCTTTTAACATAATAAACTGCACAGACACAATGATATTTATGCTGCTATGAAATACTGCAGCCTGTCAGTGCTGGAATACTTAACTAACAAATCTACCAGTTAGCTCTTATCTCCAGAGGATTTTAACTCACGACACAAGTGGATTGGAAAGGCAGATGGTTTTATGGCAGTTTTCAGAGGGAAACAGATCCCACATCAGAGCACAGGGTTTGAAAACAACATCCCCTCTCTCCCAGTCACATAAGAATTAAGCATCTCCATTAAGTGTTTGCATGCCACATGATCCAGCAGGAGCAGAGCAATAGGTTTAAACAAACAGAACCAAGGGTTTGTGCAATTTAGTACTGGTGTACACACGCACATAAACTGGGTTTGTTTTAGTCTATTACACAAAATAACTGCCTCAGATGGTGTTGTGGGCACTAATCTCTGACATGGGACATTTAATTCCCCATCAGAATCAATTAACTCATGGTTGAGACTACAACTGCAGGGAATACTAATTAATAACTATTAATTAGTCAATTAAAGGTTGGGACAGCCTGTCAGCCTCTGTCTCAGGTGAGTGTTATACAATACAGGGCTCACTGGAACAACCAGTTTGAAGCTAAGCACATTTTCCTTTTGAGGAAAGTAATTAATCTGCTGCTTGTAATTCTGCTCAGTTTCTTCAGTAAATTCAGCATTTGGCCCCCTTTGCTGCAGACTCTGCCCAGCAGACAACCTCTCTTGCTGTGCTCACCTGCATCACACCACCTCAAGATGCACATCTCCAGTCATGGTCCATTACGCTGTCACTAGATGCTGCAACAAGGGAAGCTTCTGCTTAACCAGCTACCACCGCTAAGCATTGGGCTGTAATGCAGCAGGGCTGCTGGAAACCTCAGCCTACAAGCTGAGAAGGTACTGCTGCTTGAGGAGACACTGCCTTGGAAGGAGAATCAGCTCCCCCTCCAAAAACCAGCTGACAAGTGTTCCAGCTGCAAAGCAGGAGGTCTGAAAGCTCCAAGTCTCACCTAAGGCCACCAGGACTTGAAGCTGCTTCTAAAAGTAGAAGCAACCTTGCAGAAAGTTGGAAGGATGATTTCTAGTGCAGCTTTGCTCACAGAGCTGCTGCACAGTTGTAGAGGAACACGGATGGCTCTCAACAAGGGTATTAAAAGGACTTCAACAAGGATGCTTGTCAGCGTCTCAATATAAAGGAAAGCGGTGATCCAAGGACAGAAGCCCAAAGACAGTCAAGGTTTACAAATAACTTGAGGGGGAGTGGAATTGAGCAAAAATAACCCACAGCCCAAGAACATATCCTCCACATTTTTTCCTATAAAAAAAGTCTTGAAAACAGCCTCTATGAAATCCAGTTGGAAGATGAATAAATGAAAGCAAAACCCACTACTGCTCCTGCAGAAAATGTATGGATGTTATGTAAAGAAGTTAAAAAATAAAAACTAACAAGTCCTGCTAATTCTGTAAGAGGACATAATCCTAATAAATTCACTGGAGAAAACCATGCTGAGAGCAGGTAAACAGCCTGAATCCCCCACCCCAGATCAGTCCGTGTAAATACACATTGCACCAGTGCACAGTTAGACAGTCACAGCACCGAGAGAAAAGCCAATACCAAAAACACTCCAACTACAGCAGCACTCATAAGGTATTCCTGCTGCACTACAGCACTTGTGCCACTCCTGCCACATAGAAAGGGAAAAGCAGCATCTACTCTATTTCTTTCTATGTAAAGGAGACAACCCTACTTAAAGGTATTTCTGCTGTGCACTACTTGTCTGCCCAGTGTTCTCAACACAAAAAGGGAGGATGCCCACGTGCCTGTGTCACACCATTCTCAATATGACTTTTCCCTTCCACAATCCAACTCAGCTCTATGGCTGAGTGAAGAGTACATGTTCCTGGCACATTTGTTTGCTATTTGCCCACACCTAGGCATCTATGACAGTTGAACTTGATGACCTTGGAGGTCTCTTCCAACCTTAATGATTCTATGACCTAACGCTGTCTGTTATAAGGTATCATGGACATCCACAAGTGATGTGCAGTTCCCAGAGGATATTTGTACCTTCCTGCACTGGCAAATAAGGGCCAGTAGAGTATCTTGAATGCTACTAAAAACTTGAAGGGTCTGGAAAGCTAGAGGAAATGGTCTCAAGTGGCACCAGAGAAGGGATAGATTGAGTAGTATGAAGAATTTCTTCCCTGAAAGGGTTCTCAGACATTTGAACAGGCTGCCCTGGGAGGCAGTGGAATCACCAACCCCGCAGGTATTCAGAAGACATCTAGACGTAGTCCTGACATGATGCAGTGCTGATCTGGCAGTGTTTAGTCAATGGTTGGACCTGATGACATTAAAGGTCTCTTCCAACCAAAAGGATTCTGTGATTTAGGACTGTGTGTCAAAATTCTGTCAGAAGCTGTTTCCTAGAAGCACATCATCTTCAACTGCACACCCTGATAACTTCAAGATGCTCACGCTCCTCTTAGCCTCACCAAAAAGCACACCTCCCCAAAGTGAATGACTGACAATTTCAGACGTGTAAGGGTGGGACCCTCCAGGCCGAGTCCCAGTTATCTGTCACAGAGAAATGAGTCATGGTTACTTGGATATAAATTAGCTAGGACTTCTCAACATTTCTGGAAGTAATAAAAGACTTTATTTAAAGCACAGAGGCAAAAGAACAAAGAGAAGAGGAAATTAAAGTAAATCTTGCACCAGTGAGCTGGCACAGACCACTAGATCAATGCCAGCACACAGCCCCGCTGTATGGGAGCTCTGCATTCTGATCACTAGCAGTCTGCATGCAAATGCATCGCTAAGGGAAGAACAAAGAACAAAGGGAGAAAGCAAATACAAATGCATATGCACAATCATTCAATTTGGGTTTATTCATAAAAGGAATTTCATTCCTTGCTGCCTCCTCTGAAAGGCCGTTTCCAGCGTGATGGCTCTTTCTGGGCTTGCAGCAGAGCGAATTCCAGCAATCAGCAATTACTCGTTCACATACGTGCAGCAAGGACACTGCATCCACCCCTGCTTAGGGACAACAAAAACGAATTTTCTCTAAACGTGGATTCAAAGAAAACCAATTCTAACAGTAAGCTTTTCTCTCGTCAGCATCACGGTATGCTCTGGTGCCTGGACCAGGGCAGAGAGGAGGTAGCACAGGGTTTTATGATATTTCTGAAGTACTGCAGGATTCCGCTTCACGAATAGCTGGGCTTTCTGGTATTCCCTAATGTCTACTAGTCTTTCTCAATCACTCCATCAAAGGCTGCAGAGCTTGATTGCTGAACAAGCTGTCAGCTTTAAATAGTGTCTCCATAATAGCAATATTTTTTAAATTAGTAAGATTAGGGAGCAGATTTTTGAAAGGTTTCCAGCACAGAAAAGAGTGGGTAAGTATGCAACAGCATTTTCAAGACATATGGGGATCCAGTTCCCATTACACACTGACATGGTTTTGTACTCCACAAAGTTACGTAGGTGTTACTCATGTACTTACAGGTGGGAGTTAACTGAACCCCAGTCAAAAAACCATTCACCCCCTCCAAAATCATGGCCTTCATGGCAGACCATACCTTTCCATGAGGCTAAAAGCTGTGTCACACCATTCTCGATATGACCTTTCCCTTCCACGATCCAAATCAACTCTATGCCAGAGTGAAGGGTACATGCCCCTCGTCCATTTATTTTCTGTTTGCCCACACCTAGGCATCTGTGACAGTTGAACTCGATGTTCAGGTAAAACACAGCCCAGGCTACACAGTTATCTGCGCTCTGCGTCAGCCCAGCTGATTTTGCCAACTGGTAAAACAGTTTGGGGACTAACCCTAAGCCACAACCTCTCATCTTAATGCTTTCTGCTTCTTTGTCTACTCACAGCACTACCTTTGCAATGAAACCTTTCCTTGTCACACGGTCTGTCACAGCATCAGGCTCACTCTGAGGCGATCCTTTCCAATCCTTTGGACACAGTGGCAGTAACACCAGGCCACAGAATCAGAGAATAATTAGGGATTGGAAGGGACATCAAAAGATCATCTAGTCCAATCCAGCTGCCACAGCAGGATCACCTAGACCAAGACACACAGGAACACATCCGGGCAGGTCTTAAACATCTCCAGTGAAGGAGATTCCACAACCACCCTGGGCAGCCTGTTCCAGTGCTCCGTCACCCTCACTAGGAAGAAGTTCCTTCTCCTGCAGCTCACTCTTGGGGTAACACAGGGGAATCCCTTTCCGCAGGGCTGGAAATTAAACTAACTGAGAGCAACTGTTTGCTGAGGAGTCCTAAACAAAAACAGCGATTAAAGCCAACCCAAATAATCGGAGAGATTTTGTTCTCTCTAGTCATCAACTACTGTCCAGATTATCCTTGACAAGCAAAAAGATTGAATGTTGAGTTTATTAATTTACTTCTTTAATAACTGACTGTGTGATGCCTCATTTGTTATCTATTTCTTCCTCGCAGTGTTCCAACAGCAAATACAAGTTTTAATATTGTTTATGCTGCTATCATTTGAGAATTAATATCTTTTCATATATCTTTTGACTTCCTAGTGGATAAAAGGAAAAAAACAATCTTAAATATATTCAAGGCTAAGTGTCATTTAAACTGCCTCTGATATACATGTATTATAGTAAATTACCATAAACACGCTATGCAGTGATGGAGACAAATGCCCAAAGAGAAAACCCATGTAAACAAGATAAGTAAAACTGTCTTATACATATTTAAGGGATCCATAAATGAGAGCTAGTCATAAACTTGACAAAGGTAATAGAAGATATATGTTAAACTTCATTGCTATAAAATTCAGGTTAAAAAGGTGATATAAATATTTTAGTCTTTTATCTAAGACTCTATCATAAAAGATTTAGACCCTCTTCAACTGCTTTGTGGGAGTTTGGAAAGGCTTGGGGGGGGAGGTTCCCCCTTCAATTTTTTTTTTGTTGAACTTTTGCATCTTCTATTAGTTGCTTTGAGTTCTGCTTCTTTATTCCTGTTTCTTAGCTTATTAAAAGTCAGTTACATCCAAGTGTCTATGCCACACACACACAGAGCTGCTAAAAGACAGCTGTCAGTTCTCCAATGAAAGGGCCTGCAAACACAGAGATAGTTTTTCTACTAATTAGAAATCCATGTTAGTGGTGTCATAACTGAGCTACCTCTGCCATGGCAGGGTGGCTTCCTTCTCAGCCACAGGAGCTGTCTTTCACCTGTTGCTCCAAGACCTGAGCAACCTGCTGTAGCTGACCTTGCTCTGCACGGGAGCCCTGGACTGGGTGATCTCAGTGGTGCCCAGAATTCACAATAATCCCTCCTCAAGAGTTCCTCTCTCACCAGCCAGCACAGACGCTGGGTGATCTGCCGGCACTCTTCCAGTCCCAGCCCTCCTGGACATCATTTAAGCCTCCAGGTTCAGCTCTTTGTTTAAACAATTTTTGACTCTTTGATCATTTCTCCAGCCCCATCATAATCCCAGTCTCAGAAACTGCAATTTAAAACAACAGCTGACAAAGACAGTGGTCAAGTCTCCTCTTACACCCTAGATTTTGCAGTCATAGACGTGCAGATACCCTCTTCCCCGCTGCGCTCATTTTCTACAGGGTTACTGGCTTCAGGAGCAGTTCCTTCCTACCAAGCACAAAGACTGTACTGTGAGCAGCAGTTCTGTGAGCAGACTGATTTTATCACTCCTTTGGGGATTCGTATTTTTCCCAAATCCCCAGGTACCCAAACACCAAATATTGTACCTGCGTAGGACCCCCCCCCTCCACATGACCTTTCTCGTTCCCAGGACTGCAAAGGCATATTAAAAAAAGGTGTCAGAAAGACAGAAAGGGTGATGCCCTAACTGTCCACAAAAATGTCCAAAAAGTATTTTTCAGGAAAAGAAAACAAAACTAGAGTAAAAATTCCAAACAAAACACTTCTGCTTCTTAAAGTCAACCTCAACAATTGCAGCATGGCTTCTAACCTTCTGTGAGTTAGTCCTGGCTACAAACTTGGAGCTTCTCGTGGGCTCGAGTGCCCAACATCCTGATGCAGAGACACAGCTGTCACTGCCTTACACCAACATCTGCCCCAGCACAATTTAATGACAGATATTTGTCCTTACGCAAACAAATGTGTCCCCCTGAGGTGTGTAATACCCACGTGTACCATGGAAATAGCTGTTAATGCTCACTCAGTGTGCATTTCATTTAAACAGAGTGTAGCTGTTGATCTTGGGTTTAGGTTCCTGTAGCCACCTTTATTTTAAAAAAAAAAAAAATAAAAGCAAGGCTGATCTATTGCATCCAAAGTCTTCTGATAGGTTTGTATATGCTACTCATTATATCACACAAGCAAAATTGCCCTTGAGCACTGCAAGAGCACATTGGTAGTTAGGGTCCTGCTCTTTTTTGCCATCTCTCAGTGATTTCCTCATCAAAGCAGCTCAATTTTCAAGTGTTTCCCCTCTCACCCCCACCAAGCGCTCCTGATAATTGACTAACCCCGAAAGCCAAGCAAGGTCTTCTCTGGCTTATATATTAGCAGCAGCAGCAGCCTCTGAAACCTGAGGTTAGCTAATAAGCCATCAGGACAGTCTGGACTATCGTTACAACTCTGGCAGAATTAGGAACACGGGTGTAGCCAGATAAGCAACAGAGTGTAGCTCTGAATACACCCAGGCAGCAGAAATCCCGGGTGTTAACACACCTGCCGTGCATGAGCTACCGCTTTTGAGTCGGGAACCACAGGAAGAGGCAGGTACGCTCAAAAATAGCCTGAAATATTTTGCCAGTAGGGTTAAATGTCTAGTGTTTATTTTAGATCCCACACTTCAGGGCAAGAGACAAACCCTTTTCACCTTTTTGCCTGGTTTGAGTTTTTCTTATTTAACCTGAGCAAAGAACCAAGGCCCTTGATCCAAATATTTCCACTCTTTCTGCTCTTCAAAAAACGAAAACCTGTACGTTACGCCTGTGATCCATCTCTCTCTCAGCGACTGTCTTGTTTCCCACCTTCCCTCTCAGAGCCTGCTTGCCCGTCTGTTTATTTTCTCTTCATCAGCTTTTTTGGGAAGAGGCCATTTCATTTTCCATCAAGTCTCTCCTCTCTCCCATCGATTCTTATTCGGTATTTTTCCCTTTTGCCCTCACACAGCACTACACACATTTTCCTCTCCATTAAGTTAACTCACAATTCATCAAGATTGTACACTCCAGAGCCAAACAGATATGGAGCTGTTTTAGAAGAGAAGGTAGGGATTGCTCCAGCTCACTAATAAAGGGTATCAATCTTGCTCCCTTCTCAATGAAACATGTTGTAAGCTTCTCTTAGTCACACTAATCAAAGTATTTTGCCAAGTTTATCCTAGTGTGAGTCCCTGACCAAAAAGTGGGGGAGGAGGAGGGTGCAGCATTGAGAAGAATGGACCTGTATTCCCAGTTAACGGATCCTACACTCTGGAAAAACTACAAGAATGTTTTGGGGCTTCTGTGCTTGAAGCAGAGGGCCAGGACTCTCATCCTAAGAGGCACATGTAATGGTCCACAATGGTTTTTACCAGATCAGTGTAAAAAACAGCTATGAAATCCATGCAGGTGTGGGGTGGAGATTCTGTTCCATTATTGAAAGTGAGGAGACACTGTTAACTCAAACATCCTTCTTCATAATTCCTCTGGCATTTCCCCAGAGTAACCACTACTGACTCTCATCACTGAGCACTCACCTGACTGGATGGTTCTCTAATCTCACACGGCAACTCAAGAAGTGCAGCCTCCACTAAGAACCAAAGGCGTTCCCAGTACACATGGAGGAAAAAGCCTCTGTAAACTGCTTCAGGAGATTAGGGTTTTATTTCCAAGGATGGAAGAGGAACTGTGTGCACACAGCTAAGGGCTGCATTTTTAAGTCACTTCACTTTCCTGCTAACATAACTTCAGGAACTCTTATTCCATTCCTCCTCCTGTAATTCTACTTTCCCAGTTTCTTCTTTGCCCCCCCACACACTAGCACTTGGTGACCATAGATAGAGTCTAATGCCAACTCCATAGGCCATGACTTGCTCTGCAGTGTCTACCTATGTTTTACCTTTACATTTATTAAAGCAAGAACAGCAGAAGAGCTTTTCCCTCTTTCCAGCTCTAAGGGGTACCCAGCACGGACCTGCCAAAGCCAGCATGCATCCTTTGCTTCTCCATCACCAAATTCTGCACAAGACCATGCCAAGGCCCTGACAAAGGTTTAATAGCAAAGAGAACAGGCAAATAGCAAACAGAGATGACTTGACTCCCCACAGGCCTCACAGGTCTTTTGAATCTGTCCAGTGCAGTTACAGATGTATTATTGTCAGTAAGAAAGGTGCAGCCACCTCAGCTTGACCTGGCGCCTCCCCCATGCCCAGCTAACCTGGGGTGCCACTCATCCAACCTTCCACAGCATTATAGTAGCCTAAATTACTACTCTTAATGCCTTATTCCCATAAGGGAACTCATTTGCCTTCATCATGAAATGATATGGCATGTTAGCCCAAATGACGATTTCCCTGCCTCTCCTGGGGACCGTATTTCATACCTGCCTCCTTTGCTGCAACTCAACAGGACAGACCTTTCAGAACCATTCACAACAGAGAAAAGCTGGTCTGGGTTCATCTTTATATGGTAACTTCACCAAAAATAACCAGCAGCATGGGAAAGGCAGCCAAGCAACCATCAGAATGCAGCATCACAGTAGCATTCACAAGCCCACAGGGTTCAAAAAGAACTCATC
This sequence comes from Rhinopomastus cyanomelas, assembly GCA_013400115.1. Taxonomy (NCBI): domain Eukaryota; kingdom Metazoa; phylum Chordata; class Aves; order Bucerotiformes; family Rhinopomastidae; genus Rhinopomastus; species Rhinopomastus cyanomelas. The sequence goes on along the minus strand of VXBP01007926.1, from coordinate 223,384 downwards.
ATCTTGATGGGACAGTGAAAATCATCTTGGATAAGGAAAAGACATCAGCCATGATGACTATGTAAGTTGTGGTGGGGTTGGGTTTCTTAAATGATAAATGAACTCCTTGGTTGTTCTCTCTCTTCTGATAGTCTTGAAAAGAGAGATTGTACAATGGCAGGGAATAATTGACTAGTAAAGACAGAGGCACAGATGGATAACAACACACTGTCGTTTGTTCTTGAAACTTCCTAAATGAAATTCACATCAAAATGTGAAAATCTGTAAAGCATCATTAATTTCAAGGGATCAGAGTAAGATTTTAAGCAGGAACTATGGAATAGTTTCTGTGTGTACTCTTCTGATGTCTTTCCTATTTCATCTAATTAACAATAAAACAGATGTCCCGTGACAAAAATCAGCTTTTTCATCCAATAACGCTCTGACAATCTAAAACTGCCAATCCCTTCACATATGTAAGTTAAATGTCACCGGAGAGAGAGGATGCAATTTAGAGATAAAAGCAAAGTGAATATTAACACTGACTAACTACCTACAGAGGTGCAAAAGACCTATTATCTGCCCTTCAGAGTTGAAGATCTCTAGGGCAGTGATTTTTAGACTAACCCTCTTCACAGCTCTTAAAATGCAATCTTACCAATTTAACTTCCCTGGGTGTTGTAAGTTACAAACCTTAATACCGGTAAAAGCACTCAAAGCTCTTAGAAAGGCTCATATTCTGAAGTGAGCGACCTGTATTTGCTGTCACGCACTCATAAGAGCCAGGAATAAAGGAAAATTGTACCTCGAAGCATGAAAATAACCAAATAATACCGTGACAAAAAGATCCTGATCCCTTTACCCAACTACACAGACACAGGAAAACTCACAGCATGGCTCAAATATTCCAGCACCATCAACACTTACTAACTGGCAGGCTGCATCTACTACTAATTTACTACCTGACCACCTCTAGATGTTGTAAAGGTAGTTCACGTGCAGGTTGGCAAAGACCAGCTGTTCTTGGGGTGTGGAATCCTCCATTGGTTGTTAGGAGTTACACATCATGGAGGAAGGTGGTCAAGTCTGCTTCAAGTGGAGATGCCTTTTTTAGAAATATTAATAAAATCATTAAGGTTGGAAGAGACCCCCAAGATCATCAAAGTCAAACTGATGATCTTCCTTGAATCACAACCTTCAGTTTAAGAGCTCCTCCTTCTCACACGCCCCCTCAAAGGATGCAAAGTTATCTTTGACGTTCAGGAGATATGCTTTAGTACGATACAATTATTCTGAAGATACTACATCTCTTCATGAAGTAGGATCTACAGTACCCTGAGCCACTCTGGAGAAGTTAATCATAGTTGCAGTCATGTGTGATTGACAGAAAGTCCCCAAGCAGAATTCAATTAAGTCTAATTCTGATTCTCATAAGACAAGTCTGCCTTTGTTGTAACACCAAAATCAGTTCTGAAACACAGTTAAAATAGATATTAAATAATGTCATCTGCAGCTGCTCACACAGAATAAATGCCACCAATAATAATGCTGCCACCGTTACCTGCAGCAGACTTCAAAGTCTGTTTTCTCCAAAACTGAAATACAAATAGCTGAATTTATAGGATTCCACGGGGCAGATTTTCAAGGTTTTAGGTACCTGAAACAGCAAAGACTCCCAGGAATTTTCAGAAACACCAAGAATTCTACTGAATCAAAAGAAATTGCAAACTAATCCTCAGAGTATCAGAGCTGTGAGCATGTATTGTGGTGCCACCATCCTCAGTAGACTGTAGTGTCTGCGATGCATCTTCTTCTCTATAAAGAAGTGCTTCGATAGCGCTGGGTACAGAGCTGATGGCACAGCAACACCTGGTCTGTGGGAATAACAACCACAATCTGTCATCCAAAAACCTTGAGAACTTCTGTTGTAATAGCACCTATTTTGATGAGCTAAATACTGCCCAGGATTTTATCAACTTGCCTGCTCTATCTTTCTTGACAGATCAGAGCCCTGTAAAGCAGTATCCAGTCTGTCCACGCAATCCACAACCTGCCAAAACCTTTTGCTCCCTACTCTTGGCACAGTAAAGAATAAGAGAGACTCCAAGTTTATCCCTTGCAAGTGGACTTTACGAGACTAGGATCAGGAACAGATACCATTCCCACTTCCAGTGCCCACAACGTGCCTGAATGGTTTCCATTAAGAGACTGTTGTATCTACCTGCTGCCTCATGTTTAACGCCGGTGCCACAGGCCCTGGCAGCTGCTGTCACCACAGTCGCAGCATTTTAGAAGAACAGGTGGGTTTGCTTGTTTCAAACTCTTTCATTTTGACATTTTTATGAAGAAACAGAAAGGATTAAAATCCCTGAGGTATCACCACAGACTGTCTCACTACAGAAACGGACTAGCCACCACCCAAACACTACTAAGAAGAGAAGTTTCAGAGACTTTGGGTTCTGCACCACAGATGCCCCCACAGTACATGTAGGCGATCACCCCCTTCACTAATAGTCGTCTTTTTAAGTTAAACCAGAGCCCAGCCAGGGAAGGTGGCAGGACTGCTCACAGCTGGTGGGTACATTTGGGGTGAAGGAAACACGATTAGAGAAACCTGAAGGCAAGTGAAGCTCAGCATGAAGCCAAAGAGGAGGAAAGAAGGGGATTGAGAGCAGCGGTGTCTGACAGTTGAAGGTTGCGCGCTGCTGCCCGAGAGCGAAGTCGAGCGGGGCTGGCCTTAAGCACAGTCTCTGCTGCCCTCTAGTGGCCGAACACTCACTCCGCTGCGCGAGACGGGTTTTTACAGCATCACTCGGGTTGGAAAAGACCCTCGGGATCATCGAGCCCAACCACCGACCTTTCTCTGCAAGTTCACCCCTACATCGTATCACTCAACACCACATCTAAGCGACTTTTAAACTCATCCAGGGATAGGGACTCCACCACCACCCCGGGCAGCCCATTCCAGTGCCCGACCACTTTCTCCATGAAGAATTTTTTCCTGATGTCCAATGTAAACCTACCCTGTTGAAATTTGAATCCATTCCCTCTGGTTCCATCAATAATTACCTGTGAGAAGAGAACAGCACCAACATCTCTACAATATCCTTTCAGACCATTATAGACCGCAATGAGGTCTCCCCTCAGCCTCCTCTTCCACAAACTAAACAGCCCAACCCTCTCGAACTCTCCTCATAAGATTTATTCTCCAGGACTTTTACCACCTTCGTTGCCTTCCTTTGCACTCACTCCAGCACCTCGATGTCTCCCTTGTACTGAGGTGCCCAAAACTGGACACAGTGCTCAAGGTGCAGCCTCACCAGTGCTGAGTACATGGGGACAATCACCTCCCCACTTCTCCTGGACACACTGTTTCTATTACAAGCCAGGATGACATTGGCCTTCTTGGCCAGCTGAGCACACTGCTGACTCATACTCAGCCATCTGTCAACTAGGACCCCCAGGTCCTTTTCTAACCTTTTCCTTCTGGAGAGTAAAACTAGTTATTTCAGTAGCATGTCATCCTCAGTTAGGAAGTTATTAAATGTTAACAACCTAGAAAGGTGTTGGCTTCTCTTACTCTATTTTCCCCCTTTGAGATAGGGAATCTTGTGTCTTTTCTCCCCACTTTGTACTGTTTACTATAAATAGGAGCAAGGCAAAACCATTTCTACAGTTCACTAGTCTCTCAAGTCACAGAATTATAGAACCATTCTGGTTGGAAAAGACCTTTAAGATCATCGTGTTCAACCACTTACAGTTGTAGAAGTAGCAAGCCAGCACCTGATCACTTAACAAAACCTTGTCAACAGAGCCGAATCCAAAATCACGATGTTCAGGAGAAGGTGCTAGGCCTGTGACCTTCGTGAGGAGGGGACACCCTGACAACCACATAACGAAGATGGTTAGTGGTCAGTTCCAGTACATACAACATCATGGGCTAACAAGCCTTTATTGTCACTACTGCCATGGAAGTGATCCACACCAGAAAGCCACACACACGTGAACACGAAGACTTACATCTGTTTACCCCAAAGCCAATTTAGTTCTTCAAACTTTCATTTCCATCAAATACATTGCAGTTCCTGGGCTGCTCCAGATTAACTACAGGCTTTGCTAATGGGTACAGCCACAGCAGAATGTGAATGTCACATCACAACATCTCACAGACTATGAAAAGCAAATTCTCTTCAGTCCACTCATGCTGCTGTCACAGCGGCACAATTCAGACCTGGAGGTGGTTTTCAGCATCCCAAAATACAGGTTCATCCTTCTCCAGCCTTTGGAGGGGAAAAGGCAGAGAGATTCTATGCAAGAGTCTTGTGCAAAGTCACCACAACATTTATTTTGTCATTGCACATGTGGACCTGCCACGACTGCAGTGTGCTGTGGGCCTGCACCACCTTCAGTGGGGCACGTGTTTTGTGCCTCACCCTAAACAACTATGAAAATGACAAATGCTGCAGAGGGCACAACCAAAACTTTCCTCAGACAGGAAAAAAAAAAGGGGGGAAATAATCATAAAAGAACAAAAAGCAGTAACAAAGCCACCTTTCTCCTCACTTACCCACCTCTATTTGTCATCACTATGATAAATGTAAAGTACTCCACAAAATCCTGTGAAAGTGTAAGCGGTGGCAAGTAAACACATTGGCACAGAAGCAGGGCAAGTACCTTGGCACACTCAGGAATGGGCACAAAGCCTCTGCTAGTCACAACACACAAGTTGGACACCAGGCAGTGTTTCTATTTGTAGCCCACTTTCCAGAGGAAGTGTGTTTCATGCAATCGTACCACATGCAGACGTTGCATGTCTGCAACCTGCACCACTAGCACCACTCCGCCTGAAGAGCCAGCTACAACCTAAACCTCAGGTTATGGATGTGCACGGCAACTTGGTTCGTACAGCAAGTCTAGCAAGAAGGCAGAGTGCCCAGAGGCACTCGCTCTCACTGCAGACTTGCTCTGTGTTATGTCAGAGCAGGTGCAGCCAATATAATTCCCTGCAAGGACCGGCCAGCCACTGCATCCTTCTGTCTACAAACTATATCGGTGCAGAATAAATCTATTTCTTTAAATCTGTAAGAATCAAACTGAACAGCCTGTTTAGAGACCCCATTATGCTGCCACTGCACAGAGTAAAACATCTTTTACCTCAGAACTAGGGGGGGAGAGAAAGCAAATGGGTCAATGAGAGAATGAGATATGACAAGGAGGAGGTGGAAAGGGGACATGTGGCGTCAGCAGCTGCCCAGCAGCAGGCAGGAATCCAGCTCAGCCTGGGTCTGTGCCAGCCTAGGAACTGCACGGGCCCACAGAAGCAGTCCCTTCCCAAAGCACTGTGCGTGCAGTGACGCAGAAGTTGGACTACAGGAGAAGGGGACTTGCTGCTGAGAGTAAAGCTGAGCCTGCACCGGGGGTCAGCAGATGATTGCGAGTCAGTTTAACATTAAGGGTGTGCTTGTTCTTACCTAAATTAAATAAGAACTTTTGAAAAAAATGCAGAAATAGTCCTTTTTACTTATTGAAATTGTCTTTCATACTGTGTTATCAAAAGTACTGCATGACATCCTCAGCTGCTGTTCCCCTAGTAGCTGGAATTCTCTATCAATTTCTAGTGCTGACATCTCACCATATTTTTCCCAATCTTTCAGCTCAAGGCAAATTTTTTTCACCCTGATTCCCTTCCAAATATTTGGGGCTTGCTCCTACATTCCTCGAACCCAGTGAAAATCCTGAATGACCAAGGAATGCAAAACCAAACCACAGAGTAACTTAGGTTCTCTGTTTTCCTTGCTCTGGAGGTCCCTGAAGACAGATCACTGTTTATTACTGCAATAAAACATTTCTAATTCACTGAAGTGAGTTAATGACTTGAAAACCTCCTGGATGTTACCAAACCAGCAAAACACCCATGATTACCATATTATTTTCTAAAAACTGAAGCTAATACAAGCTTTTTTCCCCTTGTGAAGTGCAGCTGGATTTGATTATTCGTTGCGGGGCTTTACTGCCGAGCAGCAAAACTGCTGCAGAGTGCCCAGAGCCTCAGTGTGGATGCTGGAAGAAATCCATAACTTTTCAAACACAGGGAAAAGCCATCAGTTTGGGGTGCATACAACCTGTGGGACTTGCCACAAATGAGGCTAATGGAACCCCACTAAGAGTCTTCCCTTTTACTTTGATTTCAAACAGCTCAGCAACAGCAGCTATTCCTCAAGACCCTGACTTTGAGCACAGGAGGGTCTGTCCTCGCCGAGTCAGTTGTATTGACCTGCTATGAATGTTCATAGCATCAAATTCTGAGCTGGCTTAGGGACCAGGTGTTGGGTTTTCCTGGCCTAGCACCTACCCAATACAATGGTTCTTTATTGCTGCAGGTGCCTCTGGCTCAGCTAACACTAATAAACACTAATAAACTGCCCTTTAACTTCAGGGCAGTTACTGGGGCACAGATCACACCTAGGATGCAGGACTGCACTGGCTCAGCACAAATCGCAGCAAGAGACAGGAAAACCTAGAGCACCAGACTGGCTTTGACCACACAGTGGCAGCAAAATCAAGACTCTGCTTGAACAAGTCCTGGAACAAACACAGAATCATAGAATCATTAGGGATTGAAAGGGACCTCGAAAGATCATCTAGTCCAATCCAACTGCACAGCAGGATCACCTAGACCAAGTCACTCAGGAACACATGCAGGCGGTTCTTAAACATCTCCAGTGAAGGAGACTCCACAACCCCCCGGGCAGCTGTTCCAGTGCTCCATCACCCTCACTGTGAAGAAGTTCCTTCTCGGATTGATGTGGAACCTCCTCTGTTCCAGTTGACACCCATTGCCCCTTGTCCTATCACTAGATGACATTGAAAAGAGCCCAGCTCCATCCTCCTGACACCCACCCTTCACATATTTATAGACATTAATGAGGTCACTCCTCAGTCTCTTCTTCTCCAGGCTAAAAAGACACAGCTCCCTCAGCCTCTCCTCATAAAGGAGGTGCTCCTTTTCCTTCATCATCTTTGTGGCTCTACGCTGGACTCTCTCCAGCAGCTCCACATCCCTCTTGAACTGGGGGGCCCAGAACTGGACACAATACCCCAGGTGTGGTCTCACCGGGACAGAGTAGAGGGGGAAAAGTACCTCTCTTGATCTGCTAACCACCTCCCTTCTGATCCACCCCAGGATGCTGTTGGCCCTCTTGGCCACAAGAGCACATTGCTGGCTCATGGTCATCCTGCTGTCCACCAGGACCCTCCAGGTCCCTTTCTCCTACACTGCTCACATGTCACAAAAGCAAAATTCCACTACTACTTCTTCGGGGGGAAAAGGGAAACAGCCCTATAAAAACATGTTGGAAAAGATGTGTAGCTGTTAGCTCAAAGGAATTTCCCCAAGTTTAAGCCTTCAGTTCAGCCAATCCAGCTTGAGACTGGCAACCTGAGGAGATACCAGTGATCCAACATATGTTTTGAACCTGACCAAATGCTGCTCCAAAGCACAAGCTTCGCTGCCAACTGCCACCTAACTACTCCAGAACGAAGAAAATAAAAAAGGAGGCTCTTTACCTTACAAAGTACTGCAAACACAGCAGGAGACAAATCCCATCAGCCTCATGCTGAAAGACTTCCAGAAACATTCTGAAGCAAATGGTTCTAACCCAGTTGACAGCACAAGGCTCTTGCAGTTTGATGGGAGGTTTGATGTGTCAACACAAGTAAAAAAGTTACTTAATACACAATAACGAGCAGAAGGATTGATCTACTACCCACTTGCCTGAGTAGTTCAGTAACAACTGCCTCAGTGTCCCAACACTTCTATTTATGACACCCTTAGCCAAGGGACAATGAACTAGGTGGGAATTGCAAAGCTGCAAGGTCAGCCCAGCCTCACTCCTGACTGCCATCAGAAGAAAGATAGCACAGGACCTCTTCCCTACCATCAGATAGACACTCTTCCACAGCAGAGGACCCCCATGACAGTGTGGGGTCCCTTTGTGCAAAGATCTTAACCCAAGGCAGCAGCAAATCTCAGCCATTGCACCCCAGCAGAAGTTAACGTAGCTGAGAGCCCACAGGGCCCCATCCCAGCTGCACAGACCGAACCACACAGCATCCACTTGTCAAAACACCCAGCGCAAGACCCTGACAGTATTCAAATGGAGCAAGCAAGAGGCAGCACAGGAACACAAACACCAGATGGAATGGAGGAGCAGGGTAGGGAAGAGGGGAGAAAGCTCTGTGGTCTGCAGAGTCCACAAAGACTCTTTGAGGGAAAAGGCTGAATGGCAGAGGTGGGAGAGAAGGGCAGGACAAGAGATGGGGAATTTTCCCTCTTGTTCCAGAGCCCTGCAGGGACCCTGCTCCAAAGCCAGCACTGCCCATCTCTGCACAGCCCCGCTGAGCTGCTCCAGCTGCCACTGGGATGGACTCTGGGGCTAACAGCTTAGAGGGATGGGAAGATCCCAGCCTAGGAAAGTGCTACCAAGCAGCAACACTGCACGCAAGCCAGCAGGGAACTGCACGTCAGGTTCCACTGCAGCTAGGAAGAAAAACGGTGGTTTCACTGCACAAGAGAGAAAACCAGTGTAAATTACTGAGCTGCCCTGCCTACACCAAGCACAGTGCTGCAGCCAAGTGAGGCAGAAGGCAGTGAAGCATTTTCTAAGGGCAAAGCAACTCATCCCCAGTACAAACACACTTGTCAGAGGATGGATGCATGCAGGTTTAGAGGAGAGCAGCATGTATGCAGCATGCACATCTTTCAGTTGGCTGTGACCGTTTAACTGAACAAAGAGTCATCTGTCTTAATCATTACTATTAAAATTATTATTTATTAAACACATGAATTATTTAAATTTAAAACTATGGATCCTGGAAGCCAGTGAGAGATACTGGGCTGCTTCTAGTTTCTGCTAAATGGCAAGAGTCTGTCTTCTGGCACCGCCAGCCTGGACTCACAGAATCAGAGAACATCAGGGATTGGAAGAGACCTCGAAAGATCATCTAGTCCAACCCAACTGCCACAGCAGGATCACCTAGATCAAGTTGCACAGGAACATGCCCAGGATGGTTTTAAACATCTCCAAAGAAGGAGACTCCGCAACCTCCTTGGGCAGCCCATTCTAGTGCTGTCACCCTCACTGGGAAGAAGTTCCTTCTCAGATTGATGTGGAACCTCCTCTGTTCCAGCTCACACCCATTGCCCCTTGTCCTATCATTGGCTGTCACTGAGCAGAGCCTGTCCCCATCCTCCTGACACTCACTCTTTCCATATTTATAAACGTTAACGAGGTTACCCCTCAGTCTCATTTTTTCCAAGCTCAAGAAATCCAGCTCACTCAGCCTTTTCTCATCAGGGAGATGTTCCCCTCCCTTCATCATCTTTGTGGCTCTGCACTGGACTCTCTCAAGCTGTTCTGTATCTGGCTTCTAAACAAGTCAGACTTGGTCACTGACTTCTTTAAAGATAACAATTAAATAGCTAGTCACTCTCCCCAGTTTATCAAAACTTTATGGCTGGTGACTTTTTTTACTATCCTCACCTATGGATGAGGCTAGAAGTTTGATTAACAGCAAAATCTGATATTCTCACAGAACACCAGAAGTTCAAAAGTCTTTTCAGTACCACAAGATATTCAACAAGTCACCAACCTTAGCCCATACTCATAGTCCATGTGTGCTAGGCACAGTAATTGGTCTTGTTTTGCTCTTTCGAACTCTAACTAGCTCCTGTGCATTAAGAAAGTTAGGGCTGAGGAGGACAAGGTACCTCACCTGCACCCTGGGTAACTCCCATTGACCCCACAAGAAATTTTTTGACAGAGTAGGAGGTTTTAACTGTAACTTTCCCAGATGCAATTGGGTGCCCAAACTAAGTGCCTTTTCCCCTCTGTGTTTGCTTGCTAGAGGGACACCTCTTAACCTCCCCACCACCAACGCTCAAACAAGAGCTCAGCAGGCACAGCGGCCGCTTTGAAGTTTTAGACACGGTGGTTAAAACAAAGAGGATTAGGAGAAACTACCACTATTAAAAACCTCATCTCCTGCATTCTCCTCCTAATCATCTCTTTTAGTCACTCACAGGAGAGAAGTTGCTTCCTGGACTCTTTCAAGCATCCTGCACCACCGTTTGGTAAGTAAATCTCAGGGGAAAAAGCGTCTAGTGAGATTATTTTTTTCCAATAGGATTTTAGTGGCAATTAGGTAGAAGGCTCTGCAAAGTTTATCCCAGGCAGCCACAGAAATCTGCTAGCTCACCTAGAGAGAGCTCTTTCCTTTAACAGCAGCCTTTGCTTCAGAAGGTAGCTGCTGAAGCAAGGAGAATGCTGTTTCCTCCTTCTGCAGTTCCTTCGTAAAAGGTGAAAAAAATGCTTGTAAAAGCAGTGCAGAAAATCACTTCAATGCAGTAAAAGTGATGGAGACAAACATGTGGTTTGAGATGCCTTTCAGCTTCTACATTAACTCAGAACAGACAACTCATGGGGACCAGATACACCCAATAACTGATTCTTGATAATAATTGATACTGTCCATGGCCACCTGACATCTTAAGGTTATTGATAGATAACCCTGAGGCTGCTGTTAGATTTCCTCAGTGAGGAGCTTTTCAGCTTTCATTTGACAGAGTCCCAGCTACTTCAACACGTATATTGTGCATCCCTTTTGCCATTCGCTGTTTATATGCTGGGGTACACTTCTGGGAGGATAAGGAACCCATTGGCTTACACTCAGGGGAGCCTGCTTGGTCGTCAAGAAAGAGCTGCATGAAGGACGGAAGAAAACTGAGAATAGCAACTTCTGTCAGATGGCTCTCAGGTGGTCCTTGAGGTCAGTAAAATAAGATGGGGTGTCCCAGAGGAGCACAAAACAAAACCCCCACCACCACTCACTTTCTCAGCTATGTTTTCCTTAACTACACTTTATTCTTGACTCGCAATTGTACTGTGCTGAAGTAACTACGGCATCAGACTTTTCACATTCAAGCAGCGTATTTACTGTGCTGGCACTCACCTGCTTTTCAACATCAATATGAAGCAAATTTCTATGTTGTTTTTATTTTTGGAGAATGCTTGGAGCTGTCTGAGCGGAAAAAGCAGTACAACACATCCTGTATGGTATAGACTGAAAAATCTTCAAAGACAGCAGAAACGAGTAGGTGTGAAGTCACCGAGACCATCAACATGCATGAAATAAGAGAGTCAGGAATCCACAAGCTCAGGTCTAACATACTGCCTCGGGTATTTCAAGTTTACAGCTGGGTCTCCGACAGAGAGACATGGTCTGCTACCTGACTTTGTATTTTACCTTTACAGAGTGGATTTCACAGGGTGAGTTCAGGTGTTTATTTTGGTCTTGTCATCACATTCTGTTCTCTCATATGTATCCTTATCTCTCTAATCTACACAAAACAAACCTCATCACAAAGGCGTCCATTTCTCATTGATCTCCTGAGAATAAGTTTTCCCTAATCAGCACCCCTGCTAAATTATCCTCAACCTTAAATCAGCACACGGTCAGCGGGCGTGACATGATGCAGAGCAATCTGCTGCATTGGAAAAAACTAGTTGGTAAAGAAACTACAAATGGTAAATGAATTCACAGGGGTAAGGTAGACACATAAAAACATGCGCCTACACCGCCATACATATGTATGTCTGCGTACACACACGCACGTCTACCCTCACTGAGTTCAGACAGGACCATTCACACGTGGCTGCATGGATCTGTGAATTCAGCAGCTGGTTACAGACTCTCTGGAAAAAAAAAAAACAGTTGCATGAAGAAATGGGCAATATCCCATTCTGGTTTCAGTAGTTTTCACTGAAAAACCAAAGATTAAAACTAGTAATGTAATTCAGTACGGTAGTGAGCGGTGCCTGTAGCCAGGATGGCTTAACTCAAAGAAAGTTGCTACCTCAGTCATGGCAATGCATCTGGTTCCCCAAGAGTGAGCAGGAGATGCAGGTATAGCTCAGCCTTGGGAGCAGCAGATGAGATTCTGAATCAGTAAGGAGACACAGGGATGCTGCTGGGAGATCAAAAGCTGACCCTCCTCCAAAGGGTGATCCCAGTCAGGGGCAGCCAAGCATTTTCTATTTCATTACATGGCAACATGGTCATAGAATAACTCTGATGCTGAAAAGCCAAGCTGGTGGGGCAAAGGGAATAAAAGAATACATTTCTTTAGAGATAAAGCCAAAGTGCACAAACGTAAAGCAACGGCCATATGAGCTACTCCATAAAAAAAAAAAAAAAATCAGATGCTGTGGGATTTGTTGCCATCCTCTGAAGTACTCTGCACTTCACGAGCAATTCAATGCAGGTAAGGAACACTGTTGGAATTTCTAATATTTTTGAGTATCAGTCTCAATCCAGGGAAAGAGAATTTCAGCCTTTCCTTCCCTTCTGCCTGATGTTTAAGAACACAACATGACTCTACACAATAGCCACCAACAGTCTCCTAAGAGCGACATGTCAAAGGGCTGCCAGATGCTTCGCCTGGCCATCACTCCTCTGCAAGTTCCAGTGCTGCATTAGGTGGCATGGAGAAATTTATAATATTCAAAATACTAGATCCAGGCCCCTGTTCCCTGTCAGACTCTGATCAGCAACAAATAGAACACCCATTAATTTAATTGTGATGAAACTGAAACCCTCGGACACTGGATCTTCATCTTACAGTTGGCATTCATGTAATTGCCAATTTTTGTCCACGCTTCATTCATCACAGGGGTTTTATCTTCTGTCAGGTGTCTCTTGCTTTTCACTTCCTCATAAGCTGTTGAGCCATCACAGCTACTCATGGAATCATTAAGGTTGGAAGAGACCTCCAAGACAATCCAACTGTCAACTCGACCCCACCCTGCCCACTAGACCCTGTCCCTCAGGGCCACATCTACTCATTTTCTTAACCCCTCCAGGGCAGCCTGTTCCAACACTTCACCACCCTGGCAGTGAATAAAGTTTTCCTGATGTCAAATCTAAACCTATCCTGGCACAACTTGAGGCAGTTGTGCCTCAAGTACCCTCCACCTACCATCAGACGCGGTTGTTTGGATGAGACAGCAATCGCTCTACGTTCCCTTGCAGTACTCCAAACTCTGCCATAACTTGCATTCCAAGACAAAAATCCTGTTTAAATGTCAGCGACACATCACTGCCTCACACCCATACGTTCTTCGTTCTCTTCTGCAGTAGTTCTGCAGTGTTGCCATCACAGGAGCGATGTCCTAACAGTGAATCTCAGGTTCCTGCTTTCTTTGAGTACTCTCTCATTTCTTTCAGGCTACGAAACCAAGTCAGGTAAGTTTGCTGGACTGCCAATTGGATTTCCCCCTCTTCCAACAACATGAATGTCTTTATTGTTCATTAAATGCTGTTCAGCAAATACTGGACTGTGATATTTCTGTAGCATTAACTTTAGAAGCCAGTAGGATTCTTGAGACTTTGTTAAAAAAGAACAGTCTGTATTTTTGTCCTCCACCACCCCGTTCTGTTAAGTCTACTGACTGAACAAAGAAGCCACCTAGAGTACTTGGTTTCTGATCACAGCACCGTACCAGCAGGAACAGCCTTTTTCACTTTAAGTTGTCTAGGCAGAGAAGAGCTCATAATTCATTGTCTGCCCCAGGAGCTCTCCAAGGAGAAGGTTTTTACTACTTCATCTTGTTTGCTCTGTTGGTTGATTGGCGTGTATCTGCGTGTGTAACTATATCTGTGGCACAGTGTTAGAATAGCAAGGAAAACAGAATTATTACCTCTGCCTGACATTTCGGCAGCAGTACTTGGGAAATACTGCTCCTGAAGAACACAGAACAGGGGGGTACAATTAACGCTAAGAGGTGTTAATTAGGCAGAGCTGGAAGGACTTATTATAAAGTAGAGGGTATTTTACTTTTCCATGTCTCAACAACAGTAGAGCTTCCTGAGCAAAGTCAGGGGCTCTGCTCGTGGAGTGGAAGTGAGGGAATATGTAACCCCTTGTTGCTATACTTCATCACTGAACAAGTACTTGTTAATAAGGATATTCTTTGAACCGGTTAGTGTTTATTCAGGACATAGGGTCTCCTTTGCCATTGTTAGAGCTCTGCTCTAAACTCTGAGGAATTTGACACATTTTAATGAATGAAGACAGAGTCCAGGAGAGCTTTCCTGCAACAGAGATTACACGCTTAATTAGGAGCCTTATTAAAAATAAATACTCAAGTAGTACAAAAGTCTGCAAGGCAAGACTTAGGTGTCTCATATGAGACTGGAGACTGTCTAAATTAATAATCACTTTTAAAGACATTGTTAGTTGTTTTTAGTAGCTGAAGGTCACACATTGAGCCAGTAAATCAGCAGCAGAATTTAGTACACAAACATCTTCCCAGAGCCATGCACGGCTTTGGCTACAAAACCTCACAGCTTCCTTCATTTACAAGGTCCCAGTGCTTCTCTGCAACAGCACCATCTCATTCTGTGAGACTAAAGCAGCAAGAGTTAAACTAACCTGCAAAGACAAGGGACAGTTGTACCTTTCAAGAGTAGCTTCAAGTAGCCAATATTCTTTACTCTAACTGCACCACACTCAGCTGAGGCATCAGTTAGAGCTATTCTAAGAATCATTTCACTTACAGATTTATCTTGGAACAGATCAGGAGCTCACACCAACCAAGCACCAGCAGCACCCCAGTTGTGCACTTCCAAACAGGATTTGTGCTTGGGTCTGTGAAGAAACAAAGGCAATTCTTGCCCAAGTTAGTCCTGAATCTGTAAGTTTGATCTGAGAGCCCCGCTTACCACAGGAAATTAAGCTGAGAGGAAAAGAGGCTAAGTCACTGTCATTTGTGGCAAGACAAAACCTAATTGCCACCAACCAGAGTGATGAACACTAATGCAACAATAACCATTTCAGCATTACAACAATTTCATTGTTATTCTTGCTCATTTAAAAAAAAAAAGCTTTAAGAAAAATAGCTACAACCTACTATTGTAAAACATGATTAGCAGAAAAACTCTAAAACCAAAAAACACAGCAGTCAAAAACCTCATCTGAATGGAGAATTTAATTAACAAGTAGTATCACAGATTCACTCTGGTTGAAAAAGACCCCCCGGGATCATCGAGTCCAACCATCTATCCCATCTTACATCTTCACTCCTAAACCCTCAACACCTCATCCAAACGATCTTTAAGCACATCCAGGGATGGCAACTCAACCACTTCCCTGGGAAGCCCATTCCAGTGCTTGACCACCCTTTCTGTGAAAAACCTTTTCCTAATAACAAGTCTAAACCTCCCCTGTTGCAACTTGAACCCATTCCATCTTGTTCAATTGCTTGTGAGAAGAGACCAGCACCAACCTCTCCACAACAGCCTTTCAGGTAGTTGCAGAAAGCAATGAGGTCTCCTCTCAGCCTCCTCTTCTTCAGACTAAAGAGCCCCAGCTCTCTCAGTCTTTCCTCATGAGATTTATTCTCCAGTCCCTTCACCAGCTTAGTTGCTCTCCTCTGCACCTGCTCCAGCACCTCCACATCTCTCTTGTATTGATGTGCCCAAAACTGGACACACTACTCAAGATGTTGCCTCACCAGTGCCAAACAGGAGGCTGAGCCTATGATAAATCCTCAGATCACTCAATATCTAAAATATATATATATATATATATATGCTCTTAAAGGTAAACTTTTCATACAGATTTCATTTCTACTACAACAGAGCAGAGTCATCCTTGCACTGGAAAAGCATGAGTTTCAATTAAGGTTGGAAGAGAAGATCTGTGATACCATAAGTATCTGCAAATCAGTGCAGACAGGCGAAGAGGGCTCTGTGCAAAGCATTTACTGAAAAGCACCAAGAGGATCCTTTTTGCTGCTGCATTTTGGATGCCAGATGGCAGGAGGCAGTTCCAGCAGGCAACATCTTAATAAGAGTGCCTCTGCTCAAAATCATCAACATCACTCAGTTCCATCTACGCTGCTGAGGCATCTGAGAAATCCAGGCATTTTACCAGTGGCTTCTTATCCAGGTCACTCTCAGCTTTTTACAGTATATTGAAGATCATTTGCTGTTGTTCAGTTCAGCCCATCTCATCAACACTAACTTTCATTAAACATTTCAGTGATGAGTTAAAAAATAACATGGGAGATAAGGCTCCAAGGTCTTAGGTTGCCAGCTGGCCCTGCTTTTCAGAGCACACCTACTGCTTATGGCCTCCATCGTCACAGACTTCCAGCTTAACAGAGCACTTTGCCACTCGAGCCAAGCAGACCATTTTTCCAGGCATGCTCTACAAACAATCCTGATGTCCAAGCATGTTGACATCCTCTTCTCACACAGGTTTTAAGCTCTTTCCAGACCAAAGACATGCATTCTTGCTTGCTGAGATGAAGCAAGGTCTCCTTTCTGTGACCAAGTTATTAGACATTGATAAATAGCTAAGCCCTCTCTCAGGAGGAAAATTAGGAAGCCAAAGGTTCCCAGTAGGCCAGTTAATATATATTTCAGCCTCACACTGGAATCCATAGGCACTTTCATGTGCAATGCTCAGGATGTAACTCAGCAATTGTGAAACATTTCATGATGCCTTTGACAGCTCCTCCAAGTGTCTGCATGGAAGTAGGGTTCATCCCAAACATTTTCATATGATTACACCATGAATAAATTAGCAATGGGTGAACTCATTCATCTGCTGTACTCTGAGCAACAGATTGTGCTTGTAGATCGCATGATGGGTTAATTTTCTCACAAAACCAGCAAATTTTTTACTACTACCTATATTCCAAGGTATTTTCCAACAGTTCTGAAAAAAGGAATTAAACTACTGGTTTGGGATTCTTTTCATCCTATTGAACAGACAGTGACACAACCCTTCTAGAGAGAAAAGGCCTTGAAGACACTGCTCAAATCCTGATTGGTCATGACAAAGTTTTCATGAAGGTTACGGATTTTACTGAGGAGCTGGAGCCACGTTTTTCCTGGCAAAACTACTGGAGCATTTTCTCATTCTTGGCCCCATTGCATTAGGATTATTTTCACTGTGTCAAATTATAATTTCAGAACATGGATAAAAAGAATTATTAGATAAATTGAACATAATTCATCCCCCTAAGCAGGAGAAAGCCAGGCATCCTGTAGCTTTGTTCTGTGTACCCAATCTCCTATCGAATGCCTTAACTGGGCTCTCCAAACCAGAGTAAGATACCCAACTCCCCCTTTACAAAGCAAAGGCTCTTTAAATTATTATTACCTCCACTACCTGCTGCAGTATTTACATTTGGCTGTAAATACCTGTGGATAATCTGTTAAGCAAGGGATTTAGAAAACCAAGAATATCCATAGGCACTACCCATATCCTGCTTACAAGAAACTGAGGTAACATTATGACACCTTTATTCCATTACCTTTATTTTGTTTCATTAGAAAGTCCTTGCTGCACACATCTAAGCTCATTCTCACATGAACTCTCTTCATGTGCTGCCATTGCCACTCTTGGTTAGAAGCTCAAGGTCTCTGGATCCAGCTCTGTTTAGGAGGGGTCATACTCTGCTCCCTCCCCTGACTCCAGGTCCTGCTGAGCTTTAAGCCCTTTTTTGGATCTGCTGAATGGTTTATAGGGGCCCTGCCTTGCTAGTCCTGCTCCCGTCTTGTTGAATTGCGATGAACCTCTTCTATATTCTGGTCCAGGGCTGCTATCCCATTTCACTTCCAAACATCTGATTTTTAGCAATGACCTCAGCATTTTAAGGCCGGCCAGTCTTGTTAAATCTCTCTGTAAACATAAACCCCAAGCAGATCTTTTTAAAAGCCTTTGTAATTCATGCTTTCCATCTGCCTGTCAGGCCACACTCTCCATTTCTGGTTTCCTTTCCATTTCCCTCTTCCCCTCCCCCAGGAGCCTGCCCTGCTGTCACAAACCTATCTAAATGTGCACAGATCATGCCCACCTATGATAGTTGTTTGGTTCAATGGTCAGCTTCTGTCTGAAGACACACAGAGTAGTGAGTGGCAGTGACACTTTGGGCGACTTGTTTTCAGTTATTTCTGCATCTCTTTCTGAAATCCATTTATGCTTTTTCCTCAGACATTTTTCCATTCACTCATGTGTTGTAAAAAAACCTAACACCCACAGAGAAACAGCTTTCAGCATAACTTAAAAGCTTTACGGCACATAATGAGAGCTGAAACAAGAAAGGAGAGAACACAGGACAGAAAACAACAAACCCTCTAAAATCCATGGTGGCTACAAGTATAAGCACATTGAGAACATGTCAGAGGATTCATCCTTACCCCCCACAGACCTGCATTAGAGTTCACGTAGGTAGAGCTTCAGTGTGAAGTCAGGAATCAGACTGTATCACACATCACCATCTCCTACAGAAAATTAATCCACAAATCAGTATATGACAAAATTTTGCTCCTTCAGACCATCAGAACAAGGTTGTTAGGAAGCAATGTTCCTTCCCCTCCCCCCTCCCCAGTTTAGCGTTTGCAAGGACTTAAGATAAAAATCTCAGATAAGAATTTAGCTCCCACATAGAGGTAAATCCAATACTGCACAAAACAACATTCCAAACAGAATTATCCCCCAGGCAGTTGTCTCATCATGCTCTTGCCCACATCTGTCAAATTCACACCTGGGGTAAAGATGAACATGAGTTTACTCTAGCAGTCGGGCAAAGAAAGCCTCAGACTCTGTTATGGTTGGAAATAGTTAGTAACTAGCCCATTGCATCGAGACTACTAGCAACATCTTCTTGTCTTTAAGCATTTGCATCTCTCTTAATGTACTTTCTTCCACATGAATAACCAATGAGTCATTGTGAAAACACCCATCAGTTGTACAGTGATGGCCAACTCGCTGAGGTCTTGCCCTGTGTTATGAGCATGCATGTAATTGAATCCTCTCACCTCTGTACAGTACCCGCTATTACTACGTCCAAAATTAAGAGCTTTCCATAATTCGCTTGAAAACTTAAATCCCGACACTCAGTACCACCCTACTCAGCTCATGCAGAGTATAATCAGGTCTTACAGTTAAGACAAACTTTTTAGGAGCTAACTAACACTGCCCTTCATACTCCACACACAGCAAATGGCATGCTGCTTTCATTGCACCCTTGTAACACGGACACCAAGACCCTATTTTAGTGATTTTAAAGTACTTTCACAGCATTTACTGCTGCACCTGTGTTCTCCATTAGCTCTCTTGAGCCTACCACCCCATCACCCCCTTGCCCTGCTCCTCTGCACTGGAATTCACCCCGTCCCTTCTCACTTCTTCCACCTCCAGCATTTTCCAATACCAGACTGCCTTAGAAACCTGCCTTCAACTTACCCCCGTGTGAGGCTGGGTGAGGCAGCTCATTTCTCCACCCTTTAACCTCTCCCCACCCCAGCCACGTCCCCTGCACAACCCCTCCCTCTCCCGCAGCAGCACCACACCCTCCTTTCCCACAGCCCTCGCTAATTTCCACCAAATCCCACAACCAGCCGACCGCTTTAAAGGTAAATTCAAGGCCACGGTGGGTTGCCCAGTTCCCGTTGCAACGGGCATACATCCCCTTGCACTTGATGTCTTGCTTCAGGAGTATCTCTTCCACCCTTTTACTGGATTCCCTAATAACGTAGACATGATGAGTAACGGCTGGAAATGAACAGTTTTTAGATCAAGACATGTTAATTTTTTGTTTTATTTTTTTCGTGGGGGTTTTATTTTCGAAGAAGCTCGTTCTGCAGGTGCAAAACATCATTGTGCAATTTCTGAGTCATTTTCATGTCGGTGGCTTCTTTTAATTCCTGATTTCGGACTTCTCGTCCAACAACGGGTTTTTCTATTTTTTTTTTTTTTTTAGCTACTAAAATGGTAGAGTAAAATAAAGAGGGAAGCGAAAAATAGCAGCAAAAGGGCGGTAAAAAATGAACAGTAAGAAACAAACATTTAAAAATAAGTTTTGCAGCGGAGTTTTAATATTTCTGTTGAAACCCGGGAGCTGGAACTTGGACTAAATTTTAATTGATGCTAAATGCAGCAGAACAGCCCGTTCCCAGAGTTATAAAGAGTTTCCTGGGGTAACTCTTTATCCTCCACCCGGTTCCATCTGTTCCCCTGAGTGAGTCGAAGCCCCCGGGGCGCCGGGAGACGGGAACGGCAGCACCGGGATCCCCTGGCAGCGGCAGCCGCGCTTTGCCAGTTCGTCCCACGGAGCTGCTCCTCGTCGTTGTAGGGATTTTTTTCCACCCGCTTAATCACATTTAAATATATTAAATACTTTCCTATTGTTGTTCTGGCGTAGAAGTAATTGCCGCAGTTGCCATGGGAATGTTATGACAACACAGGGGCAAATAGGGGAGTATGGTTAGAGATGTCCCATCGCTGGAGGACATGAGAAGTTCCAGTGCCGGGGTTGCCCCTTCTCTTCTCTTAGAGGCAGCTCCGGGCTGCGGAGCGATTTCCAGGCCGGGAAAACGGAGCATCAAGTCCCGGAACAGCCATGACTACCGTCCTGTAACTTGATGCTCCGTTTTCCCGGCCTGACACCAGCCCCGCAGCCTGGAAGGGGTGGGGGAAAGCCGGCTGTGGAAAAAAGATTGCGAGTGTAGTGAAGCTTGCACGCCCTAAGAGTTAAAAATTAAAAAAATCAGCCTGGAAAAGGTGCAACTCCCACCCCACCTCCCCTTCCCGGCCTCGCTCAGCCCGCTTGCAGCCTGGCAGCGTGCAGGAGAGAGGTTCATTTTAGGTGAAGGAATGTCATTTCGCTACTAAATGGTTAGTCTAATTTGATCTTTATTATGCTGTGGATTAGGGCTGATTCATATTAAACACTAGTGCAGTTAATATGACTGCGGAACGCGTCCCGCTGTATGTTCAGCAGCCGCTGTTACAGCCCCGCCGCTTCCTGAGAGCCGTGGATTAAGATTTAATTAAGAGCCAAGTTTGCTAGCGCTCGCCCGCAGACTCTCTGCTTTACAAATAATTTATACTCGGTCCCGCGGATTTTTATTCACGCGACAGCATTTTATTTTACTCTAAAAGGCACCTGAATATTTTATGTTCAGCCAGGGGTTTCTACATACGAGCATCTCCGAGGCGGCTTCAAACCCAAGCGAGGTTTTAAACTATGTTTCGTGGTTTTTTTCAATCTACGGGAATTACCTTAATAAGGAAAATGTATCGGATTTTCTTACTATCTCCTCCTCCTCCAACCTCCCAATTTAACAGCCTAACTAGCCATATGAAAGTTAATCGTGGTGATCCTCATTGTCGGTTGTTTAAAAGCAAGCTCAAGCCAACACCTCCAAGACATGACAACAATTCTGATAAATTGTCTCGGTCTCCTAACTACACAAGAATGGCTCTTATAATTAAAAGCGGAGCTGAGTTAAATCAACAGCTCCTAAGCCTTTCTCGACAGGGCTAGAATGGGAGAAATGTGGCGACCTGATTTCTTTAAGTAGCTGCTCTTTGTAGCCCATTCATAATCCTAGATATGGAAACCCATCCTGCACAAACTCAGCTGCCAACCAAGAAAAAAAAAAGGGGGGGGAGTAAAAAGTTTATTCAGATGCTCAAAGTCCATCTTTTTTTTTTTCCAGTCTAACATAACCCTGGCACTTTATAACCAAACAGACAACTCCTTTTCCAATTAAAGTGGAATTAGGAAACTCAATCAAATTAGCTCGCTATTAAAGCCCTTCTTTATTAAACCATTTTATTGTAGTAATATTAAGTTTCACTCACTCTTGGAACATGAGACTTTAAAAAGTTTCCCTTGTGATATTGATTTGGCTGCTCGCACGATGGATCGGGGTCAAAAGTATTTACCTAGGTGTAATCTGTAATATTTACTTATTTTAAAAAGGAAGAAAAAAATTGTATCCAGCTTGATCAGTTGCACGAGGGCAAGAAGAACTACGTTTTACTTCTCCCGTCCTTTTATTTTACTCAGGGGCTTCCTGCAACAGCTACAGCAGGGTGCATCTCCTCCCAGCCCCACCAGTATATTAACTGGTGGGTAGAAGCCGCGCTGTCAGCTCGGAGCCAATGTTTACACAGTTATATTTGAAGTGAGAAAGTAAACAGTCCAGCTGTGCCACGGAGTGGTTCGGTGGGATTAGGTTTCCATACCAACCAACTTTAGGAGCTTTTACAGTCTTAATTCAACACCCTGCACTCAACTTGTTCTTTGTGACTAATAGTTTTCTTGGGCCAAACACTCCTCGGACTAGTCAGAAAGTCACACTCTGGCCTTGGGACTGGCCAGCTGCTCTGGCTGTGTGAGGCACAACCGCCGCCCTCCAAGTCATCCCAGTAAATAAACAAATGGAGGGAGGAGCACCGAGCCCATTTAGTGATCTTGAGGGATAGTTGGACACCACCACCGAAAAAAAAAGATATAAAAGGAAAAAAAAGAAAATCCAAGAAACAACAAACCCCCAAAATTGAAAAGAAACAAAATCCTAAGAAAACAAACAGCCCGTGCGTGTAGCCCTTACTCCTGAAGCGAGGTGGAAATTCAGAAAAGACACAGACCTCCACGACTAAACCAACAAAATCTTTCTCCAGCTTACCCCCTGCACTCAGCTCGCAGTATCTTAACTTGTTCACACCCATCACAAGTGTGCTCTTACATTCTGAAAGCCGTTGTGAGTACATATCCTCTAGCGTAGCTTGAGATAGAAACAACTGAAACACACATCCAGACTCCAGATCTGAGGGAAAGATACATCTCTGCTGCTGTACAACCCACAGCCAGCAAGGCAGGTGATGTTTTACTGTGTTTTTCTTCTTTGTGACAATGTCAGATACCTTAAATATGACAAAAATCAGCAAAATACTGAAGGAAAAAATCCTGATTAAATTTACACCTCTGACTTTTTTTCCCCCCCTAGCATAAACAACAACAAAAAAACAACCCAGAACCAGAAATAAAGATATCTGACAATTCTGGTCGATAAGGAAATTGCTCTGGTTTGTACGCTTCATTTTTATTTACAAATTTCCTGAAGAATATCTGTCTTGACCATGATAAAAATGTAGTAAACATGTTTGTACTAATTGCATAAACTCCTTTAAATATTGACCATACTTGTCAAATTAATTTCCCGAAACACACCTCCACCATCTTGTCAAATGCCATTTATAATACTTTTTTTAATAGAAAATAACATTTATTTCTATGAAATGGAAACACAGAATTAACCTGTTAGAAACAGCAAGAAGTTTGCTACATTGCAACAAGAAAGCAATTTTCTTGCAGATCACAAATGAAGGAGGCTTATTAAACCGTCATACACCGGCGGTGCAGGGGGCCTACGGACAGTTACAAATATACCTACTTTCCAATGTTATATACAGATCATAATGTTTCTGGGGGCGGGAAGGAAAAGGCTTTCGGCTTGACAATATGTTTACTCTATAATGCATGGTAAGTATTACAATGAGCTGTCTAACCTTTAGCTTAACGTTAATACCAAGTTCACCTACAAGTTACATTAATAACTTAGATTGCCATTTTATAACATTATACACTTGCTAGTATACATATATATACGCATGTGTGTGGGAAAGAGCGTGTGTGTGCGTACACACTCCACGACGCACCAAGGGTATCCATGCTTATGGCCATAAGCAACAGAGGGAGTGAGACTCATGTCTGGACAATGAAAGTGCACCTCGACCACCGTTTGAACACACCTACGTCTGCACCGGGCTCTGCACGCAATGGTTGCCTGTACGGGAGGAGAGGAGAAAGGAGACAAGTATCACCCATGCCTGTCCACCCGTGCCCACCTAGCTACCCCTACACAGATGAGCCTTAGGAAGCCACCCCGCTATTGCTTCTCGGGAGTATTGTTGACCATGGGCCCGTAGAGCCCGCCGGAGTAGACCTGCTCCTTGTGCACGGCGGAGCGGTCCCGCATGAGGTCGCTGAAGGCGTAGTCCACGGGCGGCCGGAACCCAAGGGTGGGCATCAGCCCGGCCGTGGAGTAGGGGGTCATGAAGGCCAGTCCCCTGCTGTGCGCCGAGTAGGCGAGGCGCAGCGGGTTGAGTCCCAGGTGGGTGCCCAGCGGGTAGGCGCCGGCCTCGGCCCCGAAGTGCGTGGCGTTGGGCTGCAGAGGGGAGAAGGCGGAGCGGCTGCCCAGCGCGCCGATGGCGGGGGCCATGGCACCGGCTATCAAGGGTCGGTGGTGGGCGGCGGCGGGGGTGGGCGGAAGGCCCTGCAGGGCACCGTCCCGAACCCAGCCCTCCTCGGGGCCCTTGTCCGGGCCGCGGTTGTTGAGGATCTGCTCGATGGCCTGTACTACGTCCCCGCCGCAGCCCTGCAGCACCAGCTCCAGCACGCTGCGCTTGTGCGCCGGGAACACGCGCGTCAGGATGTCGATGGGAGTCCGCTGCCGGCCGCCGACCGAGGGCGACGGGTCCTGCTCGTCCTTGTCCGCCTCCGAGCCCGAGTCTGAGCCCAGCGGGCTGATGGAGCCTGGGCTCTCCTCCCCCTCCTTCGGGCCCTTGGAGACGGGCGAGCTCAGGAAGGACTCGCCATCCCCGTTCTCCGAGCCAGAGCCGTGCCGAGCTTCTGGGGAAGAGGTGCCGGGCGCGGACTCGCTGTCCGGGGATAGGGGCTTCCCGCCCGCCTGCTGCGGAGTGACGGCGCGGCTCGGCAGCAGCGTCTTGGGGAACAGCTCGAACTTCTGCATCTTGGACTCTGCGGGGCGGGACGGGGGAGAAGGAGAGAGACCGTCAGTGCGGCTGCCCCAGGCGGTTGCGCTCCGTCGAGTGATGCCGCCCGCAGTTCCGCGCCTGCCTCTCGTTGTCCCCCCCCCCACCTCAGACAACCAGCAGCCTTACCTGAGGCGCCGGCGCCTCCCTCACCGCCGCCGCCGCCGGCGCAGACGGAGCCGAACACCTCGTAGGCCGGCCGCGGCGGGATGATGCCGTTGGCGGCGGCCAGGGCCAGGCCCTCGGCGGTGCCGTAGAGCAGCTGCAGCTCGCGGGCCTCGTTCTCCTCCTGCGCCTGCTGGCGGCGCAGCGCCACCTGTGCCGCCATGACGCGCTGCCGCTCGGCGATCAGGGTGCACTTGGCGCACATGCAGTCCTTCCAGCGGCAGTACCGCTTGTGCCCCTTCAGCGCCGACACCACGCCGTGATTGCGGCAACGAGCGCACTTGGGCGTCCGCGGGTACTTCTCGGCCGCCCGCAGCAGCAGCGGCGGGGCCCGCAGCAAGCTTCCGGCCACACTCACCGGTAATGTGGCTGCCGCTGCCGCGGCCGCTGCCGCCACCGAGCTGGGGGGTACCGGCGGGGGAGCGGCGGGCACGTTGGGCAGCTCCGACCGTAGCTCCATCCCGGCAAAGGGCGACCCGGCTTCCCCGGCCTCCCCCAGAGCAGCGCGGGTCAGGGGAAGCGCTCGGGCGCGGAGATGTGCCCGGCGCCTTCAAGCGCCTTCCCGGGTTGGGGGCACGGGGAGCCCCGGGGGCCGGTACGCACAGCCCCACGCCCGTCCCCCTGCGCGGACACGCAGGTGAGGAGGACAGCGGCGGGAGCCTTTTTCTCCCTCCTCTCTTTCCTCAACTCTCGAAAAGCGATCAAGTCAAGAAAATCCCAGACAACTCAGACCCCGCTCGCTTCCACGCGCATCCGGCAGGGCACCACCAAGTCCATCGCGCCGGGCTCAAGCCAAACTCTCCCGTCCGCGCTTGCGGGAGCGCCGCTGCCCGCGGTGCCCCGATGGAACCCCAAGCGGCTCCCTAAGCTCCGGTGCCGCGAGCGAACCCCGAGCTGGTCCCTACGCTCCGCTCCCCCTTCCCCCGTAACTATGATCCCGCATTAAAAGTGTCCTTCCTTTCCAAGAGCAGTCCTCGAGCACCTTCAGGGACGGGATCCCTCGCCACAAGCCGCGGAGACTAAAATCCAGGAGAGAATTCAGAATAGCAGTGATGAAAATTTAAAAAGAAAAATCAAAAAATCGCCCCGTCTCCCCAGCAGCAGAACCGCATCCAGGGGCAAGCCCCGGCCCGGCTTAGCTGGGGTCTCCTGCCGCGCCGAGCCCCGAGCAGGCAGGCAGTCGGCGTTGGGGCCGTCGAAGCAGGCAGGCAGAGCCGACGGCAGGAGCCGGAGCCCGTCGGTACCGGAGCGGTACTGGACGGCCGCAGGCCCCCCGCGCCCCCCGGGACACGCCGCCACTGCCTCGCGCCACCCGGCGCGTGCGGCCCTCGCGGCCGGAGCTGTAGGCAGAGCGCGCTGCCGCCACCGCGCCGCGCGCCGCCACTCGCGCTATTGTTGCGCCCCGGCGTTGCCATTAGGCAACATTTGACAACAATGTGGCGCCTGCTATTGGCCAGGGGCGGGAAGCGCCGCTCTGATTGGCCGTCCGCTGGACCCGCGGCCCGCGCGCGCCGCGCCCGCGGAGGGGCCGGGAGGGTCCTGGCTGTAGAGGGGCATGAAAGAGCGGCCTCCGCGCGCTTGGGCGTGGGCTCTGGCCACGAGTGCGCGAGTACGCGCAAAATCCTGCGCGGTCCCGTCGGTACCAGAGAGCTCGGAGGCCGGTTTGGTTTGGTCCGGTCGAAGCGGCATCCGCCTGGCCAACAGTTTGGCTGGGAGGGGCGTCTTCCTGGGGGTCACTTGTCAAAGGAGGGGGGAAAACACTGTGGAAGGTGACGGTTCAATTCCTGGTACCCCCCGCTCCCCTCGGAGATTTTGGGTTGTAACAGCATGTAGCGGTGCTGCTCTCCTTCCTTCCTGCCCTGTTCCTCCCTTCCCTCCCTTTTCTTCCCTTCCCTCCCTTTTCCTCCTTTCCTTGCCTTTTTCTCCCTTCCTTAATTTCTTCCTTCCCTTTTCCTCCCTTCCTCCTTTCCTCCCTCCGTCCCTCCTTTTCCCCTTCCTCTCTCTTTGTCACTCCACACCCGTAGGTGACGGTTACAGGCGCCTCCGCACCGGGAGAAGTCCGAGGTGAGTTGGATTTTCCATGCTTTCGTTGGTTGTGCCTGGGCAGCCCCTGCCCGCCGTCTCTCCCCGGGCACTGCAGTCGGTCCGTCCTTCCCCAGCCAGATGTTGGCCGCGTTCAGCAGGCGCCTTCCCGGCGCGGGGACGATTTTGGAGGAGGGGGGCTGTGGAGCTGGTAACTGTTTATTAACGCAAAAGCTTTTGTTTTAGCATTAACCACCCGCGTTTGACGTCACCGTCGCCGGTAACCGGGAGGAGGTAGCCCTTGGGCAGCCTTGGTGGGAAGCAACACCAGCCCCTTCCCTTGGGCTCTCTGTTCCCCTCGAGGGATTCCCGTCCTCGTCGGCACTTCCCAAAGTTCTCTGGTACGAGTGTCCGTCAGTGCTGCCCCGCAGCCAGATTCGTCTGCCGGTGATCGCCACAACCTCCTCAGCATCCCCAGCGGAGGCTGGGGGGCTCTCCCCGGGCCCCCTGCCCGGGAGAGAGAATGTCTGGCCTTTGCTACAAACGGGCCGGACCCGCCGGCGCTGTCTCCGCCGCCAGTGAAGTGCGGAGAGCCGCGCAGAGCCGCGGGGCAGCCGCGGCGCAAGACAAGCAGCGCCAGCTGATGCTCCTTCTGCCTCACTCCGAATGTGGTAGAGAGAAGCCCAAGTGCAAGGCAACGAAGCCCTCAAATTTCTGGGTGTTTTTATTACACTCACATCGTTCTCACTCTCATTTTTCCTTTCTGGAAACAAAAGCTTCCCCACCCGACTCTGCGTGTGCAGCTGCCACCCACTCTTGGTGACTTAGTTGTTGTAACATCTTTATTTAGCACAGCCGCGAATCCAAAATAGCCGAGTTCATTTTATTGGCCACCATTAATTTTGCTCTCCGTAATTCGAATTGCTCAGATTATCCGATTAATTGGGGATTCCTAGAACTCGATCAGACTGAATAAGAAACATTGAAATTATTGCTTTATGCTGATTTGCCATGGAGAAAATTTCTTCCTGCCAGTTTTGTTTGGTGTTGCGGTGGATTTTTTCTTTTCTGTGCAAATCCTTTCCCCCCGAGGCAGCCTATGATCAGCAGCAACACAGGACACTGGTGACGCTGATTCTCATGGTTCGCTTTGATTTAAACTGAAGGGCTGGGTTATCCCTTCCGTTTATGGCGGATTTTAAACGATCTATTTTGGAAACAACGGTGGCAAAAAAAAACCCAAAACAAAACCAAAAACCAAATCAAAAAACAAAACAAAACATAAAATAAGAACCAAGCCAAGCCAAAATCCCAAAACCAAAATAAAAACAAACCACAAACAAAACCAGAAACAAAACAAAAGTAAAACAAAACAAAAAACAAACCAAACCAAACTAAACATTAAACGAAAACAAAACCCCTCAAACTTAGCCAAGCAACAGAAAACAAAATCCGCAAGTCCAAAACCAACCCATAGCTTGTATCTTCACCAGCCGGTGCAACGCGGTGGTTTCTGCTCGGACCTGATACCGTTAGTAACGTTGCCAATGGCGAGTGTGACCACCTAAAGAGCAGCATCCCCGGGCGTTCCACACGGTTTCCGTGTCCCCCAGTGACAGTGTAGGTGCTGAGTTATGACACACTGTCCTAGCGCTGGGCATAGCAGCACCCAGTGCCCGCTCCTGACGTTTATCCCGAGTCAGCACTGCAGACACCCCCTCACCCGACACACCACCGTGTATCGCTTCTGAAAGATTACCGCGGTATCGATCCTGCGTCGGAACAGTCCGACTTTATTTAAAATAAAATACAGAATGTTTAAGGACATGGAACGCAGCCCCAGGCGTCAGCGTTCGTAAACATCTCCTTCGCTATACCACGAGCGTTTAACGGCTCCCCCTCTCCGCTTCAGTCTCAGCACCCCGGTACGGGCTGGCACAGCCCCGGTGCGGGGTCGGCGGGGGCTGAAGGCAAAGTCGCCGCCGCCGCTCCCGGGAAAGCGCAGCATTCTGCCGGGGTCAGTCCCGACCCCGCAGCCGAGGCCTCCTCTCCGGATTCTCCGAGCTCCCCCAGGTAAGGGAAACTCTGCTCTTTCATCTTTTCTGGTCTGGTCTTCGAAGGGGCACATTCCAGCGGGGCTCCCCCCTGTATTTTGTTGTTTTTCTCACAAAAGAGAGCCCTGGGGTCTCACTTTTAATTGGTTTGATATTTTAATAATTGTAATAATTTATCTCCTCTCCTTATTTTCCTCACCGCGGACCTTCACTGCAAACAGCGCACGCATTTCACAGCTGTTATTTGAACAAGACACAACCTGGATATGGGTGAACCCCGAGCGGCAAAGCCGCGGCCAGGGCTCGCCATGGGCTACGGACTTTCTCCAGCTTCGTCCCAGTTACCAGCGCCCAGGGTGCGTGTAAGTACGTACAGGAGGCAGGCGGGGATGGGGGGATGTTGGAGCGAGTTCCTGCTGCTGTCTCTCTACTTCACTCCTACTGCAATTCATTTCTGTTTGACGAAGCACAATAAAACCTTACTGACCATCCCTGCTCTTGTGTCTCTCTTCGGGGAGGGGGTTAATGTTTGTTTTAGGAACCCACAGAGCAGCTCCCACTGCACGGGCAGCTGTGCTGGGAATGGGAGCGGGACGTCACGAGGTTACGAAGACAGAGAATTTCACTTCTCCAAATCCAGCAAAACACAACTTCAAAGTTCTCGAGACCTGTCTCTTTCCCAGCTTGAAGCTGGGAGCTCCTTCCACCACCGTTAAATCCACGAGAAGAATCGAGGCGTAGAGCCCACTCCCAGCTTCCCACCCTCAAGGACTCGCAGAGAGGAGCAGTCCCGTTGTGATTTGGGGGGCTAGCGGGAACCTCCACGGCGAGAACACCCCACCCCGGACTGGGGAGGTGGGGTTTCTAAGACAGAGATTACGGGGCGCAGCATCACTCCCAGTCTAGGCAACCTGCGCCCTCCAGACGTGTGAAAAACGACGTTTAGCGCGTTACAGCAGCGAAAGGGATCGTCGCGCGATGTCCCGGTGCTGCTTAGTTATCCCCGCTACGGGTTTGCCTCTGGCAGCCTCCAGAAACGCACCAAGTCAGCGCCCACGACTTCGGACTCCGATCTGGGTCAGGCCCATAAAAACGATTGGGGTCTTTTCCTATTTATATTCGAGAAGCCTTGATCTTTCCGGTGTTTACTACTCTCCCCACTCCCACTGATCCACCTAAAGGCTTCCTCTGGAAGAAGTTCGGGAGGGCTGCACGCAGCGGTGCTGCTGCATCTTTCCCCAATTACAGTAGTAAAATCTTAATTAAAAAGAGGCCGGCTATTGGCTGCCGAGTAAGGGAAGGCAGGCGCGCACGCCCGGAGGCAGCGCAGCGCCCGGAAGCATCCCAGGGAAATATAGTTCTTGATTAGTGTATTTTCATCTCGTTCTTAGCGGAAGACAGTTTGTAAGTACCTGCTAATGCTAGTGCTCTTTAAGGTTTCAATTGTTCTAGGGGGTTTGCCATTGACTTTTTCATTATTTACCTACTGAATCAAAGTAAGCAAATGCCATCTGTTTCCCTGCTGCTATCATCTTCACTTTTAATTATCCGCCCAGCAGCCTAATAGAGATGATATTAAACTAAATCTTTTTGACATTAAAAGTAATTATCCCCAAACCAATATTACAAGAATGAAAATTGCCCCCTCCCTCCCCCCGCCCCCTCCCCTCAAGAAAAAGGCACATTCCTCCTAGTCCAGGCAACCTCTCCACCTCCCGGAGAGGGGAAACGCAGACGGGGCTCCCGTTAGCCCGCACTTCTCAAGTATTTGAAACATTATTAACTCGATTTCCCGGCTCCCAGTGGGGGAGGAAAAAGAGACAAGGGAGAGAGATTTGTGGAAGGAAACAAGGTACAACCGAGGCTCCGCGTATTCCTGCGTGAGCTGCTCTCCGCCCCGCAGCCCGGCAGCGCACACGCTGCGGGCGCTTGGGCGGGGGACGCCGGACCCCAGCGGGCCCCGCACAGGTCCCAACAGAGTTTCCAAGCATCGGGCTCTGGGAAATGGCACGTCATGAACACAGAAACACACCCCCCACACACCCCCCCTCCAAGGTCTCTCCAAGGGCTTTGCACTGTCCAGCGGCGCTGGCCGGGTATAACGAGAGGGGACGGTCATTATAGAGACATTAGGAGCGGGTTCGTAATTAAGGGGAGGACGGCGGCTCCTCTAACAGATGGTCGCGCTCGAATCCCCTCTACAGAGTCATTTCGCCGAGCCTCAAAACTTCTCCGCCATTTCTGCTCCGACTGGCTTTAATATGAGCCGGAGCCGCGTCACCCATTTCCTTTAAATATGTGCTAAACTGAGCTAATTTTAATGGCATGTTTCAACTTTGCTAATTAAATAGAGTGCTCTAATTAAAAGTGACTAGGGAACAGTTTTAATTCAACCCTCTACTTTTTTAACAATCCATTATGCAACAAATCCAGGGTAAGCCCTCCCTTTAAAAAAAGCTACAGATGATTGAGTTTTTACACCTTTTTACACGCTCACAATGGGGAGACTTGACCCAACATATGTAGCGGCGGGGCCGAGCCCCCCCGGCTCCCCGGTGGGGCATTGGAAACGGGCTGTCTCGCTGCTGCTGCCCTGCCTGAGCTCTGCTGGACCCGGCCGCCTCCCGGGGCCTCCCCGCTGGAAGTGCTGGGACTATTAGCCCGGTAGAGGTTAGAGTAGCACATCCCCAAGACAGCAGCCCGGGATTTGGGAAAATCGGGCTCTTTACACGCTTCATCTCTTCACCAAGTGCTCATTAGGTTGTTAACCTCTGGTTCACATGAAAGGGCCGTGTGATGAATCCCCCCCCCGAACAAATGGGCGCATCCCCCTTCAGGCACTGAACAAAGCCCTTAAAATAACTGCACAAGAAAGCCCTTAGTTGTTACTCTAAAATTTCTTTTCTCCGAGAGCTTGTGCCCATCCACACACACTCACACAGACACATAGAAAGAGCGGGGAAAAAAGCGCGCACACGCAAAAATCCGTCGTGTCGTGTGCCCCCCCCCCCCCCCAGCCCCCCGCTTCACGTGTTCTGCTAAAAATTGAAAACCCGGGTTCTGGGCCTTTGGCGCCTAATGGCTGGGGTCCCCGGGTCTGGCTGAGTCTCGGTCTGGGCCTGCCCAAGAGAGGGGAAGAGAAATCTTAATCGCTTTGGTTTCGCGGGGGTGTTGCGGGAGAGAGATGGGGACGGCCGCCTGTCCCTGTGCAGGGGGAAGCCAGGAGCAGCGCGGAGGAAGCCGGGGGGGCGCCGGTACCGACCCCCTCCGCACCCCTTCTCCCACCCTCTCCTGGGAGACAAGTTGAGCGGATTTCCAGATGAAGACTTGATCGGCAGGAATGTCCTTTTCCCTCAAGAGGGGAGCCCAGCGTGGGCCGGGGCTGCTCGGGGGGAGTCAACCGACCGCCCCCCTGCCGCAATAAAGCGGGAGCGGGGGCCGGGCCGGACGATGAGGGGGATCGCCTCGAGGGTTCTCCAAACCGTCCCACCTTGGAGCTCCCTGAGGGATGGCCGCCGGAGCCGGCCCCGGCTCCCGCGTTCCCACAGCTCCCGTGTGGATTTTAGGCTCTTTAAGGCCTTTCCTTTTTTCTCTCTCTCTCCCTCCTTCGCCCTCTCCTTTTTTATTTCCCAGCCCCTCGGGCACGGATTAAAGTGACAGACAATTTTCCCTTCGCACCTTTTTTGATGGTTAAATGCGCTTCGAGATAATGCGCGGAGGGTCGGGGCGGGGGTTCGGGGTGTCCCGGGAGCGCTATGAACCGCTGTGGGCAGCGGCGGGGCGGGGGGGCTCGGCAGCGGCTCCCCTCCCCATGGCCGTGCAGGTGATGCTGAGCAGGGCAGGATCCGCGGGGACCAGCGGAATTTTCCGCGGCACGAAAAAACACGCGTGTCCCGCAGCCTCTGCTGCGGCCGCGGGCCTACCGCGTGGAAACCCGCTCACTCACGCACTCGCAGGTAAAGAGGAGATGGCAGCTCAGGGCCGGAACGACTCGGGAAAGCACCGCTCCGCTAATTTACTGTAGAGCGCTCCGAGAGGTTCATTAAAAAGCCTCTTGTCAGCTTCCTAACGATCCGAGAGCTTTTTAATTATATTTTATATTCGCCTACCCGTCTCCTAACTTCAAACACATGGTAAAAAGGATTTGCTGTTTTGTTTCAGGTAAAACCTAATAATTAACATTCAGACCCCGTCCCACGCATCTGCTTCGCCTTTGCCAAATGAATTGAAGGGAGAGAGAAAAGCGATTTCATTGAGATCCCAGATGGGGTGCAGGTTTTTGGAAGAAATTTGAGAAACACCATTGTCCAGAATCAAAACTCTATGTCTTGCCCCACAAAGGGGGCTGCTTTAAGCCCCTCAACTTCTATGGGGCTTGTTTTTTAAACTTTAAGTGTCCTGCACAATAAGCTGCCACCAAAATGTCACAACCACTCTGATTCCAAGTGTGTCTCGCTGCAAAGGGTGCAGAAAAATGAAGGAAGCAAAGAGAAGGAGAGTAATTAAAAACCCTCGAGCTCCCTCCTGCCTGCTGGGGCACAGCGGCCCGTTCGGGTCGGGGGCGGCGGGGACTTGCCCCCACCCGCCCATGGCAGCGGGACCGGCACCGGGAGCTGCGGGATAGGTTTCCCCTCCCGCCACGCGCGGTTCTCGCGTCTGTCCTGCCCCAGCCCGGGTCTGCGCATCCGACGCTTCCATCTTTCGGAGGCTAAAATAGTTTCATTAGCCGCAAGCAGAAGATTAAGCCTTTTATTTTTATTCATGATCGTGACAGCCCTGGTCGGATTTGCCGGACGATTCCCCTCCCTCCATGTTTGTTGCCTCAGGAGCTTAACAGTGCTGCCGGAACGCAACCTATGTGGTTAAAGAGACGGTTTTCGAGTGTTTGCGGAGGGGCGGAGAAGAGAGCGGCTCTAAAGCATCATCTAACTCCATACGCGCTACAGGGGTAAAAATGACCCGTGTGTTCTGCCCTTACAGTTAACACTCGCGGTGTAACGGAGCCCTTTTGCAAACACAGACTTCTCTTAAGTCAATGACGGACCATCCGCAATCCAGCCCGGGACTGGGCAGGGCTGGGGCAGAGCCAGGGCTTTCGGCTCCCTGGGTTTGTTGGGGTTTAGGGGTGGAGGGTGTTCACTTGTAAGGACCATTTTTTTTCCTGCCGGGCTCAGCGTCCCCTCTCTGCTCGTGGGGTAGGGCACAGACTGCCACTGAGGTGTGGGTCCCCCCCACTCCCTTCTCAATCATTTTATGCATTTCTACGGGGTTTTTGGCAGGGGCGGGCGGACACTTTCTGCCGCAGCCAAAGGACAGAAAGATCCGGCGGGGGGGCGGCTTCTCGCTGCTGCCCGGCTGCGGGTAAGCCCAAGGGACCCCGATGAGGCGCTCTCGGGGACAGGCAGGTGCTGGAAGTTCAGAGGACACTGAGGTGGCCTTTGGCTCCCTCAGGGGCGGCCTGAACTGGCGCTTCCAGGTGACCCTCGGTGCAGCAGCGAGCAGCAGGGTATCGGCTTCAAAAACAGGGAGGTTAAAGCTCTGACTACGGTGAAGCCCACTGTGGTTGTGAGGTCTTGGCTGAAGAGATAGCGAAGGCACGATGGCAAGTGACAAGGGACGAGTGGCTATGGGCACATTTCTGCCACCAGCAACCTCAGGGGAGCTGAAGAGAGGGACAGCAGGGCTGGCCGCTGCAGGACAGGGAGTACGGGAAAGGCAGCGTCTGAGATAGGTGAAACCAATGCGATGAGAATAGAGAGAACGGTCATTTTTCAGTGCTCCTCCATCGAGCACGCTACCCAACGGTTACTGAAAAGGGTTGAAGTTAAAGACCATGGAGCGATACTATTAGCACAGGAAGAGAGGGGAAAGAACAACTCCAAGTCGGGCACTCCTTGTTTTTCAGTATTTTCGTTTGGGTGACTGTTGTGCCTTTTCCTTCCAGGTCGGGAGGTTTTCATTACTTCAGCCAGGACAAACTGGTTGCCAAGAAACCTCCATCAAGAAGAGGACTTCATGTTTTCCCGTGGTGCAGTGGAGGCTTATCCCCTGATACAGCATTAATGAAATGTATCACTAATTTTGAGACAGATATTACAGTGGATCTACGTTTAAGTATATTTTTCACATGTAATTCCAAGACAAGATAATATTTTATTTTAAGAAGAGAACCTCTCTTTTTTTGGTCTATTTGGTTTTTGAGTGGGGTGTTTTTTTGTTATTAACAATATTTACCTCATGTTGTACTCGCTTATATTGCTGTTATGTTTCAAAGAGTATAGAAGGAGTTCAGCCTTATTCTGTGGTTTAAACTCTTCCAAACCTTACCTACTTTCATAATAATTATTAGCCTTTTTTCCTAGTGGCATATAAATCACATAAATCCACTTTTCTCTTTGGGATGAGTGGATTGCCTGTAGTCAAATATATCTATGATTATAGGAACTGAAAGATTATTAATCTACTTTACACTTGGAGAGCAACCAATTCCACTTTCTATGGGAAGATAAATTCCTTGCTATAAGATTTCCATAAGCAAATAATTACTTTTTAAAAAAAATATTTTTTAATGTTGTTAAATTAATGGTGATAATTATTGACAGAAACAATCCATTATAAAATGGAATTTCAAATCGCAGATCAAACCTAAGTGACTATTTCTGTAACAACACTTTATTCTTCAACAGCTTTTTTTGACAGTGTCATTTCCCTCGTGCTTCTTTCATACTAGTCTGCTTTGGCTGCTCTGCATTTATGAGCTTGATTCTTCTCCTGCTGTGACCAGCCCCTTTCCACCAACCCAGTAGAGCACAACTGCCCTAAAGTTAGTTTAATTGGTCTCCTAAGGATTCAGTCTGCTGATGGGAAATGATTTTGCTCCAGGATGGTATAAAGGCAACATGGCGACTCTTAATACTGTTGCCTCTCCCAGCACAGAGAGTGTGACTTGTGTGAAGTGTGCTTGGTTGTGCTGTGCCAGAAATGTAGGAACTGGGTACATCCTTTCACCTCAGTGAATCTTAGAGCAAGCACCAAGCAGCCACTAGATTAGGGAATCCAGCAGTGTTAATCTAATTTCTCTTTGCTTAATTAATTCTGCTACTAGCAGCACTTTTTTTTTCAATAAAAAGTAGTTATGAGATCACCACTTTGATTTGCCTGGGTTTTCTTTAAACTGTGATAATCTGACAAGGAATTGGTTTGATTCCAGAAGCAGACTATGATGGCAGCTGGATAAACGCTAATAAAATCAGGAAGGTGTTTGCAAAATAAAACAAAGGATTCTCAAAGGGTTAATTGGACAGAAAGTGTATTCTGGGGAATGTGTGGGTTTAGATTGATAAGAAATACTGCTCGTGCATAGCAACCACGCGATGACAGGGAATGATGACAGAACGCTGTGGCTGCCACAACAGAATTGTCAAAGGAGTAAACTTCACATTTGCCTCGATATTGCTCTTAAAAGGAATGTTTTCTGTTGGCTAAGCCTTGTTGTATGAATAGCGGAGGGAGGTAATCTGCAAGTTACAATGGATGGAACAAATCTTACTAGGAGTTGTTATCTTGAAAGCCTCAGTTCATTTTTTGTTCGCTATGTTAGAGGATCCTGTCACGTAACAGTGACAGTGACGTAACAGCTTGTTGCCTAAAACTTGATAAGTGTTCTTTGCAATTTGGAGGTTATGCTTAAGTCCTAAAAACCCCTTGGCTTCTTTTTATTGGCTCCATAAACTAATCTATTAAGTGCCTCTGCAGATATGAGTTTGTAATTGCCATTAAAGCATAAATCTCTTCTCAACTGCCAGCAGACTTTGGAAATGTTTATGCAACGAAGCCCTGATTTATTGGGGTGTACAGGACAGGCAAGTGAACCCAACAGACTTGCCACTTAGAAGCAGTATGATCAGGAGTAGGATGCTGTAGACACAAGGCACAAAACACCTACGCCTGACAATAACTCATGCTAATGGGGACTGTGGCAGTAGGTTAAAGCAAATAAAGTGTTAAGAAATACATTTAGAGGTAAATGAAAACTTGCTGATATTCATTATTTTACTAAAAACCTCTAGTAACCCATAATAATAATTTAAAAATAACCAGAGTATAATTTATCTCTAGGAAGAAAACTACACAACAAGGAAGATAACAAAGACAAATCACAGGTATAATTATGTTTGTAATCAAAACTATTTGAAGCCTCATTGCTAGATCCTCAGAGCACAGTGTATCTTACTTAATGGCTCCAGAAGGGCCAGCAGAAGTAGTTGAGCCATGTGAGGCAGCACAGTAAAGGATGCAACTGAAGACAGACTGAAATGAGAACAGAAGACAACAGGCCTGTGGGAAGTGAACAAACTAAGCAACCAACAGAACTTGAGGAACAAGTACCAAAGGTATAAAAGATCATTAAAATGATTGGAAACAGGAAGGCTACCTGAAAGATAATTGGACTAATACATTCTCATAGTGTTTAATGAGAACAAGGCAACTGCAGGAGAATTAAGCTGGTCATTTGCAGTTATGTTTGCCACAGTGGAAACACCTTTTTTTGGGGGGGGAGGTGGGGAGAAAACAAAGGGAGTATTACAGAGAGATTGATAGGTGGAAGCAGTAAGCCACAGTTTTCACAGTGAGCAAAGACACCAGCAGTGTCCCCAGGGATGGTGTGGGAACCTGTTCAGGGTGCTTGCACATCATATGGAAAAGGTACCAGCACCAGTGAGGTGATGATGATATGAATGATACAAACTCAGTCGAGGTGACTGGGTCAAAAGTGAAGAGCAATGGAACACAGTCACAACACAGAATGGGAAAACCAGTAAATGAACTCATTGGTAGTAAGTACAAACAACAATTGTGTTAACCAGTAGTTCAGTGAGCATGGACACTGGCAGAGCCTGCTTCCATAACCAGCAGCGGAGCGACATTTTGACTAACTTATACTAAGGCTGCATAGTGACTTCAGTCTTTATTGCACATGAAAGAATCCACAGAGACAAGCCCCAGCTAAGGAGTGGATTCTCTGGTTTCTAATGGGATATTAAATACCACTGAAACTTTTTCCTACAGGCAGAGCACCCACACTACTCTCTCAGGTCTGTAGCGACTAGGAAGTTAGATGTAAGCATGAGCCTTGCCCTCACAGCACACATTCAAGGTACCTCCTGCCTGGCTTCCTATTTCTCAGTTGCAGGCTACTGACTCTCATAACACTTACTGGAAACTTTAGACAGCAAAAGCATATGCAATTTGCTTGAAATTAAAAACAGGAATGTAAAAGTAATAACAAAGCGTTCAAAAATATTTGGAGGGCTCTGATCACATTAATCCCACAAGAGTCGGCCCTGCTGTCAGAAGGAGCAGTCCTGTATTCCTCTCATCATCATTGCCACCTGCTCCTGCTTTTTGTCCATCCTGGTGCTCATACAGCCACTCAGGGAGCTGCGTTATGGTGTCTGAAAACTACTCCAGGAAAAAAACCCAACAGGTGAGTTTTTAACTAGATTAGTTTGCCTTGTCATAGCGCAAGGTGGGAACAGAGACAGCTCCTCTGGCAGCAGTGCAGCTCTGTATCCGAGCATAGAACTGACCTGGCTAGTGCTAAATGCACTACTCTTCCACCTCTCTTGCCTGCGAGGAAATGCTGTCAGGCAGCGAACACGGATCACGCTGTGTACAATGTACAGTCAGTTCTGCTTGCTTTCATCACCTGTCCAGAAAAAGCACAATTCAGGCTACTGCCGTTGCCGTCTTTTTTGCACAAGCAACATGAGAAAATCTACCTAGGGTGCCAAAACAACACAAGGTCATTCCTCTTAGGTCATTTGTCTGAAAAGTCCCAGGACTGCAAGGAAGTCACTGCAAAGGGCTGCGCAGCTCATCCCAGGCAAGGACTCATCTGCCTGCCTTGGGGGGTCTCTCCTTGGAGGAGACAGCATCATCACTGCGTGATGTTTTCACACACCATCACTGTTTTGAGACCAGAACATATCCTGTGCACTGTCAAATGTAGGAAGAAAGGACTGGCTGCTCACCTGAATGTACGGTCTCTGTGCTGTGAACCCCGAATACAGGAAGGCCCTGGGCCAGCAGAGCAGAAGCCTTAGCTCTGGTGAGGAACAGTGTACACAAAGCACCTCCATCTTTAGTATTTCCTATCGACCACTCCAAGCAGTTTCTGGTCCTGCCCAGTTGTGACTCTTCATAGGTGGCTTTTCTGGTTTGCTTTGTTTGGAGACCTAGCTATGTAATTTTTGTTGTTGTGGACCACATTTTACAGCACCTAAACCTTCCTGGGCATTGTTCAGGGAACTTGGATACTGAAGTGCTTCAGTCCTTCTGTGAATCTAGGCCATGGCAATTTTGGTTTTCCCCACATGTGTAAGAGTGAAATCGGGTAAACTTTTAGTAGAAAATGTACTGTAATTGAAATTTATTGTAAGTTTCTAACGTCATTGAGTACGTTTTCTGCTACATTGAAAAGAATAAACAAAATCCCCAACGCAACTCCCCTAGAAACACCCTCAGCGCTCACTGACTTGAAGAGTGTGAATGCAGAGAGTACAGTGACAACACCGGTGTCCTGCATACTCTCCAATAATGATTTCCAACACCAATAGCAGGGGGCAGGAAGCTTCTTCCAAAGCCAGAGCTTGCCACATCTTCACCGTAATGCTCTGAAGGTCAGGAATGAAGGCCGACGCATGGGTCCCACTCATTAACATCATTCATGAATGGATCCCATTCATTAACAGTAATTCCTTAAGACTTAAAACTAATGCATTAATCATGCTAATGATAATCCATTAATGTGAAGAACCTGAACATGAAGAAAGTAGAATAAGGGATATGCTCTGCAGCAAGAGAGTAACAGCTTTAGGGTAATGCTGAATTCCAGAATGAGTCTGTGTGGACTGGCTAGAGGATTAACCGTGCCAGCAGAGTGCGTAAAGCGAACATCACAGCCTAGGAGAGCAGAAAATGATGGCATGGAATATTAATGTTTCTGCATAGGGAGTGATTTAGGGTGAGGGTGCAGTCTGGAAAGGTGCCTAGTTGGTTCCTTCTTGAAATCAGGCCCAAGTATTACCGAATCACAGAACATGAGGGATTGGAAGGGACCTTGAAAGACCATCTAGTCCAAACCTCCTGCCAAGAGCAGGACCACCTAGATCAAATCGCACAGGTGGGTTTTAAACATCTCAAGAGAAGACGACTGCAGAACCTCTCTGGGCAGCCTGTTCCAGTGCTCTGTCACCCTCACCATGAAGAAGTTCCTTCTTGTATTTATGTGGAACCTCCTACGTTAAGGACCTAAATCAGAAACGTTTTATTTCAAGAGTGATATACGTGTTTATGCTGTGCCAGCACAACCCCCGTATCCTGATCTTGTTATCTTTCTGTCAGTTTGAACACTTCCAGTTATTCATCACTCAAACATTTTGATGATGATAGTATATGTTCCACTATCAACATGGGGAGTTTAGCAAAAAATAAAAAGGCCAAACAAAGCCTGGGAGCACTGACTTCAACAAGTTCAAGAAGTATTCAAGCCACATTTAATACCTTTATGAAACTAGTATCAAAGAAAAGAATATATAGTCAAAATACAGAAATAAAGTTGAGTGAGAGGAAACAGACTGATGAGCTCAAACAGAAGTAAAACAGAATGGATTAATATAAAAAAGTCAGCTGAAAGGTCGCTTGGCTTGGTGCAGCAGTATTTCAGCAATTCCTTTGCTCAAGACCCAGTTTAGAAGGAAGAGCTAATCCGAAAAAAAGATATGCATCACTTTAAAATCCTGCTGTGTGTGTTACCATGATCGTTTGTAGAAACAGCATCACCTCAAATCGCAGCCTGTGTTGATGCCCTATGTAATAAGCTCAGTGGAGTTCACTTCTTGGTAAGAAAACACAAGATGAGAACCAAGTGTCTGCATCCAGCTTTCCATTACACATCCATTTATCCTTTTCTGGACTGTGAATTCTTTTATTTGTGGACTGCAAATGATCAGAATTCGCTTACACTTCCAAACCTTCTGTTCGTTATAGATACTTCACTTCTAAAAGTGTCTGATGTAGCACTCACTAAGTACAGAATTACAAAAGGTAGAATAAGGCTTTTCCCCGCCCCACCCCCGCTCAGAAGTTTGCATTTTTGGTAAAGATAACAATAAATCAGCTTCACTAATACCCTTAATGATAGGCATACATTGAGTTTCATATCACCATCCTTCCAACAACAAAAAAAGAGAAAGACTAAAAGATGTGTGCAATTGGTTTCTGCTTCGTATAACGTTTTCAAATCGGAACTCATTTTGCTACGATAAACACTATGAATTACAGACAAACATGTGGAAAACGAGATGCTGAGCTTAAAAAAACCCAAATAAAAATGAAGTTTGACTAGCGGATGACGGTTCTGTAGTGCTACCGCGCACTAACCTGTGAGCCTGGAGATAAAAAAAAATAGCAAAAAATAACCAAACCAGTTCTGATGCGGGTTTGGCATCAAGTGTACGTCGCGGTCTTGGGCGCAGTATGCTCGTTCTGTGTTTGAGAAGTTGAAAGTACCAGGTATTTTCCACACTGGACAGCAGGTAGCTGGTGCGTACATTTCAGACAGGAGAAGTAGGGTTTCTTTAATTTGAGACAGGTTCAGTAACCTATTGTTAAAATGTCCAAAGTGTGCAATAACAAGGCAGACTTCTTATTATGCCACTTCTTCAGATACTCATTGTTTGATGAGCCAAACAAGGTGCTTTCAAACAGCAGAGTAACAGGATACAAACGAGTGCCAGAATGAAGGAAAACTGCTAAAATGGGAACTGCCCTTTCTTTCACAAGGAAAAATAAAGAACTTTTGTATGTGGTATCTGAAAGGTTTTTCACAGCTGATATTCAATATCAGCTGATTCCCGACGTGTTGGCAAGATACCAGGGTTCTGGTACTGGCCACTTCTAACGTTATTTAAATATTCACATCATGCAATAAGCAGTTTCACACACTGCAGTGTCATGGAAAATAGTCCTAAACTGCATCAGAACCGAGACCCAAAGCAGAACCAGTAAATAAATATCTCGCATATATGTCAAACTATATTCTTCAAACAAAACCTTACATCTTATCAAAGAAGTCAGAAAGTACTAACAAAAATTATATGCTTTCTACTATAATACTGTTAATTTTCCATGGCTGAGAATGTCCCACTAATTTTTTTTTCTGCCTTTTTAAATTAGTTGACAAATTAGAAATCCAAACACAGAAATAAAATGCATATAGATGAGAGCACTGGCTCAGCGAGATATCAAATATACAGCATTCTAGTGTCAAAAGTACAGGCAGAAATGTCCAAGATTTCTTGGTGAAAAAGGGGCCA
Source organism: Rhinopomastus cyanomelas (assembly GCA_013400115.1). Taxonomy (NCBI): domain Eukaryota; kingdom Metazoa; phylum Chordata; class Aves; order Bucerotiformes; family Rhinopomastidae; genus Rhinopomastus; species Rhinopomastus cyanomelas. The sequence goes on along the minus strand of VXBP01007926.1, from coordinate 181,085 downwards.
TTTGAGGAGTAAAAATTCTACTTAACAATCACTCACATTTTAACAGTGCATTAATTATAACAAAAGCTGGATGATAAGTGAGCAACAGTCATAATGTTCAGTGTTGATAGCAGATTTGTATCCTCTGCTCATGTAAATGAGGTTGGAGACATATACTAATGGTATGTGAAACTAAGTAGCTATGTTTTCTCAATTTCTCAGGACTCTTGCAAGAGGCAAAGTTGTGACATTGAATTGAGTCGGATGATAGTACAAGGTGGCGTTGATAGAAGTCTTCCTCTTGATGCTGTGCCTCTGGCTTGTCCAAGGATGGTTAGTCCTACAATCTTGTTTAATCTATTCTTTTGCTTCTAGGAAAAGGGTTTCTTGAGGATACAGTTTTACCTCCAGCAACGACTTATTTGGATCCAGCTGGGTCACCTGTAAAGATAAGAATGAGAACATATGTATGAGTAGATTTATTTGAACTATCTTCACAAGGGAACACGGGGAGATTTTTCAGTCTCTCGACCAGTGGTAACTGAAGTTGTGAGCGTGAAATCCCAGGATGCAGATTAAGAAATACAGATTGTATTTTATGTGCTCCCATTACTTTGCAATAGCAATCAACAGAATAAAAAACAACAGAAACTACAACATGAATTCTAGCAAGGTTTGGTTTTCTACAAATGCGTCTGGTTTTGTCAAAATTTTGGAAGTGTTAGCAGAACACATGAGTTAAAATGAAAAATACAGCTGTGGTCCTAGATAATTTTAATCATTCTAATGGTGTAAGCAGCACAGTCAATCCAACACGATCCGTCCACTGAAAGAGGAAACTTACTCTGCCTTAATTTTCCTACTTGCTTTCTTGTTCCAAGTCAGTGGGGAAGTACTTTCCTCTCACTTTGATGCCTATCAGCCACCTTGACCAACCTAGGCTGGGAGAAAAGTGTCCCCTTTTGGTTGGTTGGTTATTTCTCTGTCATGTGAGTTTAACTGGTGAACACATAGATCCAGTCAACAGCAAACCCAGTGCCAGGTTAGTAGCAAATGCACTAAGCAGTACATTGAAGGGAGGAAGCAGGCCCTTCACCTTCCATTGGGAGTGAGATGTTAAGTCAGCTCCCCATGGAAACCTGCATCTCAATCCAGTAATGCTGTGTATAGTTACGATGCATGGGTGCGCATGTGCGTGTGCTGTGCATACTGGGTGTCTACATACCATCTATGTACGTACACCTTACGGGTTTGCTTTTGTGTTATGGGATAGATCCCTGGAAGTCTGACTCCTCCTTGGATTTCTAAAGGTATTTAGGCATCACTTGTGCAGGTGGGTGCGCAGGAGAATTGCAGTTAGAGCTAAATGCCATGCAGTTGGGGGCATAATGATACTGGCACTGCCTGCACCAGTCTTCAGCCTGAACATTCTTCAGCATTTAGATCTCAGCACCAAACCCTACAAGTTGCTCATCATCTTCACCATCTCATTACCCACTTTCATTTAAGAAACACAAGCAATTTTGAGTTCACAGTCAATAAGAAACTTTGCTGTTAAGGATTCCACTTAGAAGCCAGACTGCTGCCTAAAAGATAAGCTGCACCCCTGAAACGGAATTCTAAATACTACATAACGTAATGATTTACAGAGACAAAATAATGATGACAAGTGTCTTAGTGTCCTTCAGGCTTACATGCCAACACTGTGACGGCCTTCAGAAGGCTACTGCAAAGCTTCAAATAGAAAAATCAACATTATTTCTTTTAATATTACCACTTCCTCAAATATCTCACTTCTATTTCAAAGCTGATTTTCCCAGGTAATTCTGGTTTAGTTTATTTTGCTGTGTGCGCACGCTAGTTATCAGAAGCTTGTTTGTGAATAATAGATGATTACTCTAATGCTGTAGGCATAAATACAAATGCACACTGATCAACATTTTTTTTAAAGCTAAATTTGTTTTATCTGTGGCCACATCAGGCCACTACTTCCTAAATGATTTGTAAAAAATCCTTTCAGTGTCAAACACACCAAAAAAATCAGTAGGAACTGTTGAGATCTTTTCTTTCTTAAAAGTATAACTCACTAATCCAGTTACCAATTAATAAAACCAGTACTTATCCTCTTTTCTCTCCCCACCCCATGTAAACAGAGCCAACTTAAAATCTATTTGTATTTCTATTGTTTTATTGGATAATTACAGAACATTAATTTATTTAAACAAATATGAAAAGATTAACAGTTCCTAAGTCCACTAGAATCAATACAATTTCACCTCTCTGCAACAGAATTTAAAAAAAAATCAGAATGAAAAAAAAATCAGAATTAAAAAAAAAATCAGAATTTAAAAAAAAAATCAGAATTAAAAACCAAATCAAAACGACAGATTCATTATTTTGATTCCCAAAGCAGAGATGGAAGGTATTTTCTTAAACTTTATGTACCGTGCTGAGCTACTGCTAAATGTCTGAAGAGAAAAAACAATTTATAAAGCCTAGGCTCAATCTTAGATTCCTATTATCTACAGCCCAATTATGCATTCCTGCACAGACACTGCTTAAATTATTGAAAGGTTATTATCTTCGAAAGCAAACCCGTTATGTAAAAAACAGCCAAAGTAGTGCATTTAAGTTTGTGATTACAGAAATATGCTAATTAAGTACCGGGCTGCATTTTTTAATGCTTTGGTATTCTGCTACAGTCCATTGCTGCACAGAAAGGGAGGTAAACAGGGGCCTCTGCACTCCACAGCATCCGAGAGATGTGTAACGCACCTGAGAGAAGCAACTTTCCTTCTTTACAGTTCAAATTACAGTATCTCATTAGCTCTCTCTCTGTTCTCAGATTCTGCCAGGTGTTTTCCAAGAAAATCCAGGGAAGTTGGACCAAGTTTCTCCTACACTTGGAAATCAAATAACCTGAACAGTGAGCCCAGACAATGAACACAAACCTCCACACTGGAAACACACTTGAGTCTAACACACGACACTCTTCAACTAAACTCTTCAGGTCGGCAAACTTCAAGTACCTCAAATAATGCCACACGATGTCCCCTGTTCAATGTCTTCACTCTCAGAAGGTTGGCTAAAAGCATAGCAGAGTACCTGCAGCTATGAAAAGGGCTGTGCAGCTTTTCACCATCATTTCAGTGTGCTGCTTAATTCACTGAGGGCCAGCAGAGTTTGCAAATGTTTACACCATTACCCAATTAACTAACAATATGGCTCCTACATCTGTCAACAAACAAAGCTGTTGTTGCTTTGTTTTAGCTCCCTGGCATTTTCTGCTCATATGAGTCACCATTGTACTTAATTATCACACCATAACCCTTCCGCAGCTTCTACTTTGTTATTTGTGGTTTGTAAATATGTTGTTTACAAGAACAGAACAGAAGCCTTATTAGTGAACCTATCAAAAGAAATGGTTTCTCTTGTAAATAGATGAAATGTAAGACCTAAGATGCTTTGCCATTTAGAATATTTGCAAACAGAACTAGAAACCACAAAATCACCTATAGCAGAGATCAAAGCAAGAGCTGCAGCCGGCGGAAGTGTGCCCAGCGCTCTACTGAGTTTTATTCACTTAAATTTACACGGATTGCTTCGTAATGCAAAGTACAAAACCCCTTAATGCCCAGGAATCAGCACTGGCAATGAGGCTTCGAACCTTGTTGCATAATCATTAGGATAACTCATAGAATCGTAGAACAGTTTTGTCTGGAAGAGGCCTTCAAGACCATCGAATCCAACCTTTTCCTAGCACCTCTACAAATTGGCCCCAAGAGCAGCCTGTCCCCTTTGCTTAAACACCTCCAGCGATGGCGACTCGACCCCTGCCCTGGGCAGGGTATTCCAATGCCTGACAACTCTTTCAGGAAAGAAATTCCTCCTGACATCCAACCTGAACCTCCCTTGGCACAGCTTAAGGCCACTTCCCCTCATCCTATCACTGGCCACCAGGGAGTGATCCAGATTTTCAAATTTAAGGAATTTGAGGGCTAAAACCAAAGCAGCTGCATGACAGGCGATCATCAAGTCAACATTGGCCCAACTCCCTACACCTTCATTATCTAACAATTGATTCTACCTTGCTAGCAACTATGCAGGAAGTCATTTAAGCACGTGGTTATGTACTGACTCCGACTTGATCCTGTCGAACTCAACCAGATGACACAGGGACTATCTGGTAAAATCAACGCTTTGTTAAGGTTGTCAAATCACTAAGCTAAGCATTCAGCATTTCCTAAAGGCCTAAACACATGCTAAACACAACAGACTCCATTCACACTTCACACAGTGAGACCAGCTGATGAGGTGAACGTATTTTGAAAATATATTTAGAGGTTCTGCTAAGGTTAAGTAGTTTATATTGTAATGAAATGCAAACTCAAACCCCTTAAAATGAAATGCGAAGCTGCTCCAAGCTTTCATACTCAAGAGGGTGGCAGAGGAAGGACACAACGTTCAGATGCTAAGGGAGTGTAACTCAAGTGACAGAGTAATTACTAATAGTCAGCTCACAGAATTCTGTAGGTCAACATGCACCCGCATCCAGGGCTGCCCCAAAGCCCGTGGTAGATGGTGCCATGGCAGTTCTTATCCTCAGGCAAATGACTTTCTATGTAAACTTTAACACTCCCATCTCTTCAAGGAAGACTCTTTCTAGCAACATGACCAGAGAGTGGTAACTGGACCTTATTTCTGCCAGTGGGAGACCTTGCCACTGAGCTGTGAAATGTTTCAGTTTCACTGAAATAGGTTGAGGGTGGTAAAACAAGAGTTTTCTTGCAACTATGGGTACAGTTTTACAGGACCTTATGGTTTGGTGGACTGGAGTTAAGAATTCATAGACTCATTCAGGTTGGAAAAGACCATCAAGTCCAATCAATAACACTTCTTTACCACGTTCACCACCTAGACCGTATCTTTAAGTACAACATCGAAATGACCTTTAAAGAGCTAAAGATCTAATTTAAACAGCTAAAGATGACTAATTAATCTTTAAAGAGCTGCATTATACAACCACTGCTGGTTTGATGCACAGGAAATTTACTGTTTTAACAGGAACTTGTTGAAATGAATTCTGTGGTAATTATCTCAACTAAGAACTAGCTCCCTGGATGGAAGTTTGAATGATTTAAGGCTGTGCAAAATGAAAGGACAGTAAAGCTGACTAACTATTTCTCCTGCAAGAATGTACTAGCTACTTATGTTAAGTGAACTCCTTGGGGTTTTTAATAACCAAATAACAAAAATTAATGCTAGTTTAAACAATATTTTTAATACATTTTTATAGCAAAGTCCCTTTTCTTCTAGAATAGTTTTTTTTATTATTCTGTCTTCACTTTTGCTGATCTGTCTGTTCCATGACACAGTCACATCCTGAACAGCTGCACTTCTGCCATTTCAAAGGTGTGGCTTCTCACCCTCCCTAACTCTGCAGTGAAAGGAAAATAAATTTTTAAAAAATTGGCTTAATGCCCAGGAAAGCCATTTAAAAATAAAGAATCAAATACACAATTATTATGACACTTACACAAGCAGTAAATATCACACCCTTCACCTTTCTCTACACCCTAGGACAAGGATCTGATTCCTGAGTAGCACAGCCTCTATACCACTTACACACGCATGAATACACTTAATGAATCTAACGGACAAAGAGTTCTTTTGCTCTCTTTCCTAATCCTCCTAAAGTATAAATGCAATAGAAATCACTTAAAGGCACACCTGGTAAAGTACCAGATCTGTTTAAAAAACTGTATTTTCAGAGCAGCACACAAACAAACACAGGGAGTCCCTTCTGCCACTTGAGATACCTAAGAGTTACACAGGTAAAACACACAGCTTGTGCAACAAACTAAAGTAGGGTTACTTTATAGAAGTATATGCAAATAGATCTGCCTTAGTTGAATAAACTTGGAGACAATTTACATCTGAATTGAGGAAAGCCGTTGCAAATAAGGAAAAATATGGCAAAGTAAAAGACTTCTACATTCTCAGTCCAGAGCTTTAATCCAGATACGTCACACTCTTACTGTCTTATTTCTCTGAAGGGATTTTCTCACAACACCATATTTAAGAAATGGATTTACCAAGCAGTGCAACAGATGATAAAACAGCAAACTGAGGTTATGTCCTCTGCTTCGCACACGCTTTCCGCTCTTTCTTAGCCACGAGGCTCTCTGAGATACCCGAGATGACTCCAGCCTTTATGTAGTGTAAATTTTTGTTGACTTAATTTTTGTCGGAAAAGAATGTGCTGCAGAGATTCCAGTCAGAGATGGCTTATAAACCTGACTTGCACTACTTGACTTCTCAGACAGTAAATGGAGACAGTAACTGTGTCCTCTGATCTTTAAAACACTCTGTATAATGGCAGGGCCATGTAAAGCTCAAACCCAGTGTCACTACGTTTGCATAGTGAGGTTGGGGCTATCTGGTGCTTTTCAACATGATGCATTCAACGCTCTGCACGAAAATGTGAGTTTTTAATCGGGAAAAATATCCCAGGTTTGTAGAACTAAACCTAAAAACCCACAAACACTTGTTCTTGCACCAGTGAAGCACAGATACTAATGATGCTTAAAAAGATCAGATTTGAACACAAATTCTATGACCTTTTACCACTGAGGTAGTGCAAGAAAGACACAGTTATACAGAAAATTACGAATACATGTAATATAGAGAAATAGTTTATTTACCTTCCCATAAAGACACCAGGGAACACTGTGTACAGCAGTTCCACTTGGGTAGCTCTGAGGCAGCTCTTTTTGCTTCTTTTTAGCCCAAGATTAGAAGTTTTGCTTAGTGATGAGTACCTCCCCCAAACGCAAGCAAAACACATCCAGTTACTAACATGACTGAACATCCAGTTTGTTTTTATTTCTAGGAATTAATCTCACTGAGAAAAGTCATTACAGAAAGGCTGCATCTTCCTCCAGCCTTTGAAACAGCCCTCTTTCACTGACAAAATAACAACTGTGTTTTTTTCTTTGATGAAAGTAGTGAAAACACAAAAATTACTTAAATTAATTAGAGCATCTTTCAATAGTGTTGAAACGGTTGATGTGGTATCGATGGTGTTAAAGTATTACGCAAGTGGCTTTGCATACCAGCAGCAAGTCAAAGTCAGTAGGAGTAGTTATCTGAAGGTACTGAACAAGACAATGTTGATCTCCTTGGTGTTAACACCAAGACTGGAGGACTTCAGACTGAGGGAAGAGGAAGGCGCTGTAAAGCTAGCCTCAGATTTTCTGCTTTCCTCCCTTCCTTATTTCAGGTTTGAAATCTCTGATCTATTAGGAATTCTGTCTGTGGTTTCTTGGAAAGAGAAGCCAACAGAAAACTCTAGTGGGTTATTTCCTGATAAAGGAACTGCAGGCAGAAGAGCTCCATCACCTGCTCCTTCAGTCTGTTTATTTTGGTTTTCTTGCTGAGTAGAGAAAAGGTTTAAGCAGTGACATTTACAGATGGAAGCATTTGTATGTTAAGCATCCTTCCTGCTGTGCCAAGGAGCAAAACAGTCTGTTACTTGTGGGCACTGCTGCCAGGGTGCTTATATCGAGCCCACTCTCATTCATCTATTTATTTTAAAATGTGCTAGCTATAGATGAGAAAGTTAGTGATCCCAGAAAACCTATAGCTTCTGCTGTGGAAGTTGATGAAAAGCTGAAAGGAAGCAAACAGCCACATCTCCTGCAAGTTTGAAAACATATAGGGACCTTATCACTCTCTACTACTCCCTGAAGCGAGGTTGTCGTCAAGTGGGCGTCAGGCTCTTTTCCCAGGCAACTAGTGACGGGATGAGAGGGCAGGGCCTGAAGCTGCACCAGGGGAGGGTTAGGTTGGAAGTTAGGAAGCATTTCCTCACAGAAAGGATGATCAGACACAGGAATGGGCTGCCCAGAGAGGTGGTAGAGTCCCCATCCATGGAGGTGTTCAAGGACAGACTGGATGTGGCACTTAGCGCCATGGTCTAGCTGATTGTGGTGATGTTAGGTCATAGGCTGGGCTGAATGATCTTAGAGGTCTTTTCCAGCCTCAATAATTCTGTGGTTCTGTGATCTAGTGCTCCAAATGAACAACAAGAAGTTTGCTTTGCATACATCCATCCCCAAGGAGGGTGGACACGAACGCAGTCACTCACAGGACTGGACTCACGTGCACTTCATTATAACTTCACTGAGAGACAATCCAAGAGTATTTTTATCACAAGTTTAAAGGATTAAGATGTTCAGATACCACAATGATATATGGTAATGATACTACAGTATAACATTATGATCAGTAGATGGGCAAAGAGAATAAAAACTGTTCCTAAGACTGATCTAGTCTGATGTATTACGTATGCAATTACCAAAACAGCAGGAGATCATTAAGTTGTCTGGTAACCAGAAGCAGTGTTCTTAGTGTTGTATCATTACAAAGGCTCTTGACTGGTATTTTATCGCTACATTTTCTTTCTACGGAGGGTAAAAAAACCAAAAACGCTGACATTCAGCCTGAATTCTGGAGAAAAAGTACAAAATACCTTAGGCCCAGTTCATGCTGGATAATGTGCCACATGCAACAGCAAAGCTCTGCAGCTTAACTAAGGCATCTTCCTGTGAACGATAATGTGCCTCCCCTGAATAAATGTTTTGCAAAACGGGGCAGCGCTGAATAAAAGCACACACTTGGTCCGAGGGGTGTGCTTGGATGGAATATATTAATCACACGGCTGGCATCACTCGGTGGGTTCACTAATGAGGATGACTCAACTAAGCGTTCTCATACCGCCCTGAGCACTCCTGTTCTGGGGTGAATGCTTCCTTACTTCAGAATGTCTTAAGTAAAACAGCTCATCTACAATGCACACCTACTTCCTGAAATTGGTTAAACATTCTCTATATTCAGAGTTGCTGCAACAGACCACAAACTACATTTACCTGTAGAATGCAATTCTACTTCTTTTTAGAAGAGGCTTCCATCTATGAGATGAGGAAGAGACTCCTTCCACCTCCTTTCAGCAGTTTGATACATGAAATGCTCTAATCTTTCTCTTTGCCTGTGGCAGGGGGTTGCAATTAAATAATCTCTACAGTTCCTTCCAGTCTAAACCATTCTATGATTCTACTGATATTCTTATGATCTGTGATTTGGCAATATTGTGGTTACTTAGGCAAAGACACCAAGTCTGAAAAGACAGATCAAGTCTGCCTTTCTTGAAAGAAAACATTATGAAAAATCCTTTTGTGGTACTTACAGAATTTTTGACACTCAAAATGGAAACTTTATTTCCACAAAGATCACATTTCAGGAAGCAAAATCAACTCAATGTTCTCTAAAGCACTGCCACTGGCTTCATCAGGGCAAGAGCAACACCGCTTTGTGAGCAACAAACTTGCTAAAACCAGTAAAACCCAGGGGTTGCAAATGCTTCAGCATTCTGCCTGCGATGACACATGGCTCATTCCTCTTGTACTCAAGGTTATTCAGTCCAATCGTTTATTGTTACGAGTGATGAGGAAGGTCAGAAATCACTTGTCTAAAAGAGGCATGGGAATAAGCTAGTCTGGTGTGGCACATTTGCTTAGACAACTTCTCAGTGTCTTAATTAAACTCAAACTTAACTGCTTGAATAAATAAAATAACAGTGTACTCTGAAAAGATACCTAAGATAAGAGCAGGTAGTATTGACTTAAAGACAGCTGTACATGACAAAAGGAGGGACCTTTGTAGATGGCTGTGGCTTTGTACAAACCAGATCAGAGCTGACAAACACATGCCACCCCCACATCTACATTGACCTGAAAGCAATTTGTAATTATGTGAATTGAAAGAGATGGGCACTACTTTATGTAGTAGGAAATAGAAATATTCATAACTGAAGGGACTGGGAAAATTCCACAGATCACATGCTGAATTTTCTCTGAATTTAGAGAAACATTTGCCCAAGTATTGAGCACATCGGAAAAATATTTAAGACAAATATTCAAACTACTTTCCTGATTTCTGTGAGGCTACTAAAGTGCTCTTGGGGATAACCATGCCACTGCAGGAATCCTTCCTCAAAATAGCATCTTTCTTGCATCTTTCTATCACCATGGCGAATTAGGGGAAAGAATGTTAAAAGCCACGGATGCTCCTGGACATATAACTCTTTCATCAGCTATCTGAAGAGTTTAAACACGACTTAATGAGTATAAAAGTAGGTTATGAGAAGCAAGTAGTTTGCACTAGGTGGAACAAAGAACAGTCCTTACAAAGAATGGCTCCTAGAAGTGATAGACAAAATTGCCAAACTGCCTGGCAGAGCAGTACTGGGCTCATGCTCTAACACTACCTGCATGAGAACAGACCATAGTCATCTGCTCACGTGACCGTGTGTGCTGAGTGCTGCAGCTAAATTTATCATCCTGTGGCCATAAATCAAAGAGGAGCACAGGAATGAATGATCACATTTGGATTTAGTGGAGTATCATACTCATATAATACTAAGAATTGTCTGGCCCTACATTTACTGACATCCCAATCACACCTAATTTAAATTTACATGCAATTTGAGTTGAATTTACTTTCTGCTCTTTCAAGGGAGACAGATTTTTGTTTCTGTTTATTTAAACTGCTGTTGAAATTGGTTAATTAAAAGGATTTAAAAAATCTTAATACTCTAAACAAAGCAAACTGGTTCTGAATTATTAAGCAACATTTTAGATGCATTTAAATAACCTTAAGTGACTCAACTGCCACCTGATCCTAAGCTGTGGCTCAGAGAAATAAAATGTGAAATACAGTAGAAGTCTTGGCTTACCGGGGCTTCCAGATACAGTAAATAAAGAGCTTAAGTCTCTAATACCATGTCTGCAAAAGGCATACACTCAAATACATAACTAATGCTCCACCTTAAGGAGAAATGAGCAGAAGAAATGACAGGTTCCAGCTCCGATTTTTCAGAAGACATTATTAAACTCAGTCTTACAAAAGCAGTTTTTCAAAAGAGAAAGCATGCCCAGACCTCCCTTGCTGCGATACCATAAAACATCCACAAACATATCATTAACTCCAGTAGGGCAGCTGAAGCCCAGTTCAGGTAAATTTACTCTGCATATTCCAGCCAGAGCTGGTAGGCTTCAGCTTCTTGCCAAAATGCCCACTCTGTAAGCTCTTAAAACAGTTTTAGGAAAACTTCTGTAGAGTTACCATCCCTGGATGTGTTTACAGTTCATTTAGATGCAGTGCTTAGAGATCTGGTCTAGTTGTGAACTTTACTGTTAGAGTAAGGTTATTGGTGGGACCTGATGATCTCAGGGGTCTTTTCCAACCTGACTGATTCTATGATTCTGTGATCTCCACCACAAAATGGAGTAATTACCACCTGGGAAGTCTCCAGGGTACTGGGAGAAGATGGATCTTGTAGCTGGTAGATCTAGAGGACTACTGACATTAGTGCTTGGGAAGGCTTCTAAGAGAAAAGGAGACTTAGGAGAAACAGCGAATGATGTTGACTGAGCATGCTACTATGCTAAGGGTAAGCTTTTTGTTGTAGCTCACAGAATCATTAAGACTGGAAAAGACTTTCAAGATCATCAAGTCCAACCATCTGCCCTACAACCCCTAACCACTAACCCATCTCCCAAAACACCATGTCTGTGTGTTTGTTGAACCCCTCTGGGGACAATGCCTCCACCCCCTCCCTGGGAAGCCTGTTTCAAGGCCTCACCACTCTTTCTGAGAAGTTTTTCCTGATATCCAATCTGAAGCTTCCCTGGTGCAAGTTGACCCCATTTGTTTTTGTCCTAACTCTAGGAGCTAGGGAGAAGAGGCCAACATTCACCTAACTACAACCTCCCTTCAAGTAATTGTAGAGAGCAATGAGGTCTCCTTTCAGCCTTCTCCATGCTGAAAGAGGTGCCTGCCAAATGTCTTCCAAGTTAGAGGTACAAGTTCCCTGCTGACTGAGGCTCACCCATGCAATACACACCGGTCGGTACAGCACACAGTGCTGCCTTGGCAAAGGTACTGGGAGAGGAGGTGGCTAATAACTCATTTCAGCGCTAGTAGAAAGAACAACACAGTCAATGACAAATAATGAGTCACTGCATGTGCTTAACTGCTTTGGAATGTCACTGCTGCTTTAAAATCTACAAGTGGTGTCTGGAAAAGGTTAATCTGTGTATTTACTCATGTGTAGAAGTTTGTATTTACAGTAGGGTTATGATACCAACTTTAAGTTAGCCAAGGATATCTATGTAAGCAACTGGAACACAGAACTAGGAACTAATGACTTTTTATTTACCAAAGAAGTAAAACTACTTCAACTGCACTGTATCAGGGTTTTAGGACTGACAGACTTGAAAAGCAGGTAAAAATGCTCGGGCAAGTTTACCACAAGAAAGCACAGATTTGATTGAAGATAACCAGCTTGTTTTGATAAAACAGAAACACTTTTGGGGGTGTAAGTGCTATTGTAATGCAAGCTGGAAGAAATAATTATTAAATTGAGAGGACAAGTTTTCAACTTATCACAGAATCACAGAAACATTTAGATTGGAAAAGACCTATAAGATCATCAAGTCCAACTTTTAATTCTACTTATCTTTATCACCCCACATATTCAAAAACACCAAAAAAATTAGGATTAATACTAGCTTCTTGGGATAAACCATTGATTATAGGAGGACAGAAAGAACAGACCCATCTTCTACTAAAATCAGTGATAAATTTCAAAACACTGTGTTTTAGCATTAAAATATAATCATAGAGATGAAACATTTCATTGGAGTAAAAAGAAGAAAACATTTCAGAGTTCCAAAATATTAAATTCATTCCTGATTTAGTTAAATAAAAACCCTAAAGCATCAGTATCCTACAGGATCAGACACAAATGATCCTAACTAGATATGAGAATGACATAGAACCAGTTTTGGTTACTGCTCTTCAAAAAAAGACCAACTGAAACCACATACACTAAGATTTAGCACTAAATACTGCAGTTTGTCATCACCTGAAGAGGCCACTAATCACACACTTGCAGCTAAACTCACTTGACCTTGCTGTCAAAGCTTGCAAATCTTCCTCTGCAGGACTGCAGTTTAACAAAGCATCCAAGAAAACCCTAGAAGGTTATTAGAGTACAAATGCATCTCAACTTTGTGTAAGAGGCTTAGATCCAAAAATGTAAGATTTCCTTACTTGCCAACCTACCTATTCCACTAATAATCAATGTTCATTTTCTTTTGGATGCCAGAAGACAACCAAAGGATGCAGGCAGCCACGTCTCTGAACCTTACTGTAAGCGTCACAGAGACTGCAGTAAAGACTCCACTCCAGCAAAGTAATTCTGATACTTTCAAATGTACTTTTTCAATAAAAACATTCTGCACAGCTTAAATACAGAACTTTTTAAATGCACTTTTCTGGAGCACATGTAACCCAAGTGCTCTGTTCTTGTTTCTCAGATTTCAATGGAAGTTTGCGGTACATCTGATACAGCTGGAAGGTCTTGACAACTTACAGTGCAGTTTTAAGACACTGTGTACCACAAAGCTTGAGGCTCTATCTATCTATCTATTTATGTATCCATCCCTCTATTGTACTTCCAAGGCATTAATCAATTACTTATTTTTATATTATTCAATCAGTCTATGTTTGCGCACTTCCAACTCTCCAAACCCAGGGAACACGGCAGATGTCATTTATAGTTCTCAGCAGTTAGCAAAGCCCCTGGGGATTACATTTTGCCTGTTGTAGCACTGATGGTCACAATGGCAACCAGATTCATATACGGCTGCTGAGTCAATCAGCATGAATCATTTATGTGACTCCTCATACATGGCATTATTAGGTTGGAATCAAGAAAAAAGATGACAGGGTCTTTGCTTCCACACAACAGACCAATGGCTGTATACCTTGCCATTGAATTCTCCTTTTTTGGCCCCAGTTTTTTCTCCCTGATAGGCTTCTATTGAAAGTCCCAGCCTGCTCTAGTTTAGTGCCTTTTCTTTTCTACTCCTTTTTTACCTTGCTCTTGTACGAGTTGTCTGACAATCTTCGCATGTGTTACAGAGTGCTAACATCAGTGACAATGTGATTATGCACAGAAACAGCCAGTCCAAATGTAAAACGTTAGAGTAATACACGTATAGGGTTTTTATATCACATATTTTTGAAGGGATCCCTGCCAAACAGCAACTGAACAATCAGTAATTCTGGAAACATCAGTGACTCTTCTTGCCTTTGGTTCCATTGGAAACAACACTAAGGAGTAAAGTTAATTAGCAATTAATGAGATTCCTTAAATGCTGCTTTTCAGTCTGACTGATTAGGATTCTCAGTATAAGACAAGGTGCAAGAAAAGCTGTAATCACTACAATCCTGTTCACGGAGTTATGCCAAAAATTGGTCAGAGATCACATCCACTCTAAGGCTGCATGCTTGCTAAGGACATTATTTCTTCTCCTCTGGAATAATTCTGAGCCTTTGGAGCACTTACAAGTAAGATGTTAAAGCAGGAGGTGTCTGTTACTAAACAGTCCTGAAAACATGCTCATCAGAGCCTTGTTCCTAGTGAGCTTCAGGGGCAGTGATGGGAAACAAAATGGAAAAGCAACCAAGTTACTGAGCTTCTCTGATAGCAAATGGCTTAACCAGGCAACTGGATATGCCTTCAGCAAACAAACTCCAGCCAACGCAGAGCTGCACCTACTTGTTTGCAGTACTGAGGCAGCACTGCCAAAAAGCTAGTGAACTTCACCCAGCTCTGCCTGGCTATGTATTGTCACCTTCAGAGTGCCTGTTACCTTCACCTTGTAATGAGGGCACTAGGTAACTGCAGCACAGTTGGACCCACTGACTTTTATCTTTGCTAACCAGGGAACTAAAGTTAATTTGTAATATGGCAGGAAGCATATAGGTATATTTTCAAAGTGATTTAGTAACCAGAGCATAAATATCTGATGATAAATCAACAGAATTTAATTGGCTTTTGTAAGCAGTATTGATTTTGAAAATGGGTCATGGCAGTTACAGCGCCAGAATCTTGAGGTAGGAGATATAAATGACTATTTACTGGTATTACATAATGGATTGCTGACTTATTTATTAGACCATACTGGTCAGCTCAAAACTTCATACACTGCCTGACCCTGGGCCTTCCTTGCTCATAATATCAAATTGCATCCAAACAGCTAATCCAGAAAGATCAGAAGTACCAGCCCAAACCTAAACAGCATACAAATACCAATGCAGCTTCCTTCACAAGAGGATATGAGTGATGCTGCCTCAGCGTACTCAAGCAGTTCCCACTGAATAAGATCCACAACTTGTTTGTTCCAGAAATGGAGGATTTTTTACAATGTCACTGGGAACAGATCTCACAAGACAACCGTGCATGTACCATACGACGGCACCGGTAAGTTAGCACCTGGCTTGCTTACAGGCACCACGCTTGGCAGCGCTCTAACCTATTCAGGCACATCTTTTACTGTCAATGCTATAACACACTGGCCATCTAGCAAAGAGGAGTAAGAAGCAGTGGTATTTATGCCTAAAAGATACATTTACTCACATCTCTCCTCGGAAAGGTGCCCAGCAGCTTGTACTCCTCCCAAGGATATCCCTTGGAAGCTACAAAATCAAAGACAACCTGTAGCTTGCTGCTGGCCAGGAAACGTCGCTCAAAGAACTCTCCACTGGGTGTCCGAATACGCAGTTTACTGACGGACTCGGTGCTCTCCTCTTTTGGTTCAGGAGGCAAAGATTGCTCAAGTGAGAGCCTGATAGCCTGAGGAAGGAAAAATAACCATTTAGGTTGCAATGCCAGCAACAGAAGAAAACAACAGAAAGCTTTTCTTTGTTAACTTTTCTAGAACTTCGAGATGCGCCACAGTTCTCCAGAGCCATAGCTCGGCTTCATATCTCAATGACAAAATCATTTTTATTCATTCCCTAATAACAGCCCACCAGACAACTAATTAAAACAAATCCTTCTTTCTAACACATATTATTAGGTCTACAGTTAATGCACAATGGGGATAAGTAATTTAATCATTTGTCAGAAAGTCTTGGAAAAGATTTGAATGAGAGAATAATTGTCAAGTGGCCAATTGCTCCTTTAAAGGGTATGAATTAAAAAGCAGTAGAAATACTTCTTTAAATGCACTTATCAAATCACCTTCCACTTGCCCAGGGTAATTGACTGTTTGCAGCAAAGACAAGACCCTTGGTGGCAGTTCAGAATTAAAAGAAATATATGTAGGAGATTTACTGAATAAAATACTTTTTATTTACTAAAGAAGAGAAAATAGACATTGTTAGAAGTATCACCAAAGTATCTCAGACACATGGAGCGCACATACAAATCAGAACGGTCAAAAAAGAAAACTGGGAGAACAGAAATGGGAGCTCTAAGATTTAAAGTGAGCAATTTATTCTAATTATTATTATACATCTCAAAGTGTGTACGACTGTGTCCTTGCTAACACTGCAGATGTCAAGACTTTATGGGCAGAAGTCTGTGTGCTGTGTCCTCTGTCTTTGGAAGCCACTACAACACTAATAGTATGATCAGAAGGTTTTTCTTAAAAAAAATCATGCTTAATATTAGACTGCTGAACAAGATAGTCTTGATTTCTGAGGGTCCTAAGTGCTGATGGTCCTCATGGACAGGCATTGGTATCTCTTAAGATTGGATCCCACGGAGAAAGCAGCCTTGCCTAGTACCACTTCCCTTGAGGCACCAGTTAAAGGAATGGAAGAAGCCTGATCACACTGCCTTCCCCCAAAATACATCTAAAAGATGACTTTCCAAATTGAAGAGGCAGCTCAGGCACAGATTTACCCAGGTTTTCAGGGAGCTTTCAAGGTCCATGGCTGCTATTTGTGCTTTTGAAAACTTGCTCCCCAAAATCATTTAGCAACAGAAACCGATGGAGGATGACTACGTTAAGGAGAAAGGACTAGGCAGAAGCAAGACTAAAAAGGCTTTTAAATAGTCTACATCTTACACATGAATCTCAGAGCAAATTATATCTCAGTATAAATATTTATACATAGAACTTGAGTTCATTTTTGCTCATCTACTATGAGATTATATTTTAAATAGCTTCTATTTTAATTTTCTCTCTCTCCCTTCTCAACCACCTGCTTACTTTCTTTCTGTTTTGACATTTCTCCACACAGTATAACAACAGATGCTACATTATTTACTGAACCCAATCAATTATATTATAGAAAAATAAACAACAGTAGCTCATTAGAGCTCTTTTCTTTGTGCAAAGAGTGTGTCGCTCCCCAAAGTAACTAGTCTCCAAGGCTTCAACATAAAATGGCAATTTACAGTGGATATTCTGCACCAGCAAACCAAGTCAGAAAACAACGATGTGACGGATCACATTAGAAACTCTTGGACCCGAACAAACAATTTCAGTTTGTTGATAAAAAGATGTTCAGTATGTGAACAGCTCAACAGCCAGATTTTAAACATAGGAACTGAACACGGGGCCACTTGTGTAAGCAAACACTGTTGCAGAACAATCCAGTGTAAGTAATCTGTATTGAAAATGAGGGAGTGTTAGTAAACAGTATTGTTAAAATCCCTTTTGTTCTACTAAGCAAACAGATTCTATTACTTTCATTACTGCACTCGACATTAAGACAGGGAAGCCCAGGTATATTTTGCTAACACTGACCAGTCTTGCAGCCTTAGTGTAAGAAAGTGATTTCCAAAAGGCCAAGCTATCAGGAAAGGTCTGGGCGCAGACATAATAAAGAAGAATTAATTATTGTTTCTCCACATGCAAAATTACTTAAAAATTTATTGAATCTGAGTGTGAGCTGATTGCTCGACAGTCTTGCTACTGCTGCAGCACTGGTTTACTCTTGATTGCAATTAACCTCAGAAAATTGCCACCTTACGATTATTCCTGACACAATTCTCCCGGTGCAGTTGGGCGCACTGCTCCTTCAGCTGGGTTTTAGCTTCCGTTCTTGGATTATGTTAACAGGAGCTAAATAAGTCATCAGACAGTCTAGGATAAGAAAGAAGTAGACTGCATCTTTCCCAAGCCATTGAATACTACTGTTTGGCCTGAATGTAGTATTTACAATGCAGTACCGTTGAAAAGGTTCTTGAATTCTTAAATGGTTCAGGTTTTTAATGCAGTTATCTTGGTCAAAAAAATATATATGCAAATGCATTGCTCAGGTGGTTTGTTTATTTGGTCTATCGCAGGGAATAATAAATGTGTATTCATAGCCAACTTTTTTGCAGTTCTATAATGCAATTTTTTCATACATCAGCAAAGTACACAAGACTGAAATGTCAAGTATACATTTGAGCCATTTAGCGGCGGGGGGAAATAAGCAAGGCTGAGATTTATCAGGATGCCGTGACTTCCAAGGACTTTTACTAAGTGGAGAACTAAGTGAGATTATAACGGCAAATTTCAAATCTCCATTAGAATCAAAGCAAAGAAGTTACATTAAATCCACCAAAGACGTTGAAATACTGATGTTTTACATAAATTACTAAATACCTTTAATAATTATGTTCTCTTTAGAGTTGATCTAATACTGGAAACATACTCAGGGAACATATATTCAGTAGGGATGCTGATGCAGCTTTGCATTTATTAGCAACTTGCTCATTCAATCTTATACTCCCAGAAACCAAAGGCCAATCTCTAATCAACTGTGATTTCAGTCAAGACACTTATATGTGAATATTACTTATGAAAACTTTAGGGTTTCAAAGTCCTGTTCAAGTACCAGCTGTGCTTCAAGCAGCTCCATAAGGACTCATGTTTCAAGAACTGCATAGAGCATGTGGAAATATTTCAATGACTAGTCTATTTATCTATCCTTTGAAATATGGTGGGACTTCAGAGGAAGAGACATGGCTGTACCCCAGCCTTTTTGCCATATTTTGTATGTGTCAGGAGGCAAACAACAGGAAGTCACTAACACAAGTGTCACGGTCAATCAGTGATGCTTTATGTAAGTACTTATACAGACACACAGCTAGGACAGGAGCTAGCCTAGATCCTGAAAGAGGCTGCAGAAGTAATCTCTGACAGGCAGCGGGATCCCCACAGTCTGCAAAATTGAGAGGATCTACAATATAAGTAAGCCTGAGGAATAGTATTCTTCATAGCACATGGTTTCCATTTTCTTATATAGGTCTGGTCTAGAGACGTTAAGTGTCCAATTTAAACCAAATTTCATTCTAAGGAAGATGCTGTAGAAGACATTTAGAAATTTTCAAATATGTCATAAACCAAATTTTCTAGATTTCTGGAGTTTTTTTCTCCTGAATTTTTTATTTTAAAACTTATCTCCCAAATGAAATTTGGCCACTTTTCTGATCAAAAGGGCAGCTAGGCTCTGTGCTGCTTCCTGGAACAAATGAACGGGTTCAATGGCACTTTATTTTTAAATTGGGTTTTTTTAAAATGTATTTTTAAATGTAATTCTGTGCAAGGGTTGCCTGGAGAAAAAAGTTAGAGGTTCCCAAAAATGCCACCAATACGGAGCTCATTTCACAGATGTCCCGTTAGCAGGTCAATCTAATATCTAACCATAACTGAGACCCAAATGATGTAATTGCAATCCCCTCTTCTGTTGGGGACTCCAGAAGTGGACACAGTAGTCCAGGCAGGGGTCTCATATACGGTAAGAAATTAATTTTTAAACAATTGATGTTCACATACCAGGGGTGCTTTAATTCAAAGTTGTAATGTGCACTGCATGAAAGGTGCAACATCCATAAGCTTTATCAATTCAAGCAGTTGTCAGGAAAGAAGGTAAAACAACCCACCTCACGTTCTTCCTCCTGTTCTTTCCGAATTTGTTCCAAGCGAAACTGTTCTGCCATTTCTCGCTCTTGCGCTTCCCTCTAATAAACACAAACAGCAGTCAGACACGCATCACCTCGCTTTCCATTGCTGTGTTTAATGACATCCATTAGCTATACAAAAGCAGGGAAACTTCTCAACTTTTCCGTATAAACTAATACAAGAAATAGGACATTTATTGAGTGACCTTTTCCTGTCACTTCTTTCCCAATTCTATTACTAAGTGGGGCCAGGACTGCTTTAACAAAAAGATGTAGTCAAGTCTACTCCTAGTGACTGTATCTAGTGTCATTTTATAACCACTGAGTGCAATAAGTGCTCCTAAAGCAACCATCTCATCTTAACAACAACACTGAAGGCTTCTGCACCAGAGAGAGTTCAGCAGCTGTGGAGAATTTTCCATGCCGACGTTCATGCCATCCCTTCACCCCGCACGCACCTTTGCTCTGTCAGCCTCCAGCGATATGCGATATGCTTCATCTTGCTCTCTTTTCACATTTTCTCTGGCTTCACGTTCATCCTAAAAGAATAAATAAAAGAAACAAAAAAATAAGCAAACAGTGGACCATACAATACAGATCTTTATGTTCACCAGCACTCTTTAACCCCACAGACTGCCTTACTCACTCATAACTGCTAGGAGAAATGAGTTCAGAAATGCCTCAAGGATGACCTTAGCTTTAAAAAGCTTTGTTTTATTGCCATGTAAGAGACTGGCGTGTCCAAGCCCTTGCCTGAGGGCTGGGTCTGGCACCAGAGTTCTTACCATGTCATCTGTACCAGGGCCAGTGGGAAGAGTGAAGCCTCCCATGCAGCCACATGGGGAGAGGGTTGCTGGAGGGGAGTATTTAACTCCTGCAACCAGCAGTGTGGACATTCTTGCAATACAGAAGGACAACCAGTGGTTTAGAGCATGAGGCTGTATATTAATTTGCTTTCTGCTCAGACTGACAGCAGATAACAGCTTGTTCTGTGAGAAAAGACCTGCTCCCAGGTCTTGTCTCGGTAAAAAAACTCTCAACAGGATCCATCCAGGGTCATGACTATTAAATATTGCCCAGAGACCTCAGTTCACAGTGCTGAATGTTATACAAAGATGGGAAAGTAGCAAGTCCTGCTCTCCAGGTTCTCCAATGGACAGATGCAGGTAGATGAGAAACACAAGGCCAACTTCAAGCCAGCAAACCTAGAGAAGTATCTTATTAATGATCACAGCACAAAAAAAAGAAAGGTTTACTAAAAACACATGAATGACAAAGCGAGGCATCATCTGCACGGTGGAGGATCAAGAGGGAGATATCCCCAAAAGCTGAAATAACTGCACTGGGGTCATGTCTGATAAAGCAAAGTGCACAATCAATAGCTTCATACTCTGTCTCCAGAGCCAGAGACAGCGTCTGCTCCCCTGTGTTTAACCCTCTTACATCTTATAATCCTCCCAGAGCTCTGCCAAGGCTGCACTGGCCCCTACAAAAATCAATAAGATTTAGCTGTAAGACTGCTGGTGAGCTCAGCATGGTCACCTGTAGTTACCAGTAACGCCCCACTTGCACTGGAATAATCTGTCCCCCGTATTTCAAAGGAATTGAAGTCTACTACCTACTGCCTCTTGAAGAATTACGTTAATTTCCCCATTAATCTGCAGAGTTTATTCCACAGAAAAAAACTGCTTAGCAAAGTGACCATTTTTCTCCCCCAAAATATCACTATTTGGTAAAAACCAATTCTAAATGGGAGGAGCATATATTAACTGTTCTTATCACATCACGCAAACACGCCAAGAAACTCCTCAAGTAGAACTCTCACACACTAGTGGTTATATGGTCCTAAGGTAACGTATAACCACAAGAGAAAAGGAAAATTGCAGGTTGTGTACCTTACACAACCTCCAGTTGGAAAGTAACAAGATCTTGTTAGAGGAAACTCCTCTTCCTCAAAGAAACAGGCCCCGAGTTCACTCCACAGTGTGTCCTAAGTTTCTTTTAACTACATAGTTCAGCAGAACTAAGACACGAGTAGAAGTAATTGTTGCAAATTGCAAAAAGCAATAAGCTTTATGTGCTAGGCTCATGGAATAACTTCAGAAATTACTCAAACCTGAAAGGAGAAACAACTCTACACTAACAGTCCTGTGGAGAGGGACCTGGGGGTCCTGGTGGACAACAGGTTAACCATGGCACAGTAATGTGCCCTGGTGGCCAAGAAGGCCAATGGGATCCTGGGGTGTATTAGGAGGAGTGTGTCCAGCAGATCGAGGGAAGTTCTTCTCCCCCTCTACTCTGCCCTGGTGAGGCCTCATCTTGAGTACTGTGTTCAGTTTTGGGCCCCCCAGTTTAAGAGGGACAAGGATCTACTGGAGAGGGTCCAGTGGAGGGCTACGAGGATGATTAGGGGACAGGAGGGCATGGCTTATGAGGAGAGGCTGAGGGACTTGGGGCTTTTTAGTCTGGAGAAGAGAAGACTTAGGGGAGATTTGATCAATGTTTATAAGTACCTGAAGGCTGGCCAGGAGAGGGGGGACAGGCTCTTTTCACTTGCTCCCTGTGATAGGACAAGGAGCAATGGGTGTAAGCTGCAGCAGAGGAGGTTCCGCCTCAACACAAGGGGGAACTTCTTTACTGTGAGGGTCACAGAGCACTGGAACAGACTCCCCAGGGAGGTCGTGGAGTCTCCTTCTCTGGGGACTTTCAAGGCCGCCTGGATGCGTTCCTCTGTGATCTGTGTTAGATAGTTTTGTCCTGCTGCGGCAGGGGGGTTGGACTCGATGATCTCTTGGGTCCCTTCCAACCCCTAACATCCTATGATCCTATGAACAGTGCATTGCTAAGGAAAGGGAGTATTGAAATAATTAGAAGGAAGATTACTTCAGGTAGTGGGCAAGAGGACAAGCATTTAAAAATATAATAAGAATTGTTTAATAGAAAATACATTTAACTTCCATGTT
Source organism: Rhinopomastus cyanomelas (assembly GCA_013400115.1). NCBI lineage: Eukaryota > Metazoa > Chordata > Aves > Bucerotiformes > Rhinopomastidae > Rhinopomastus > Rhinopomastus cyanomelas. The sequence continues at coordinate 158,327 of VXBP01007926.1, read as the reverse complement.
TGCAACTTCATATACAACACCTAACTGAATTTCAAAGGTCATGTAAGTCCAGTTGTGCCCAAATGAAAACTGAAAGGTCAGATGAAACTACCGCAGCTACAAGCTTCATCAAAGACTGCAATCAATTAATGCGTAGTTACTTTATTTTACAAAAAAACCCCCACAAAATAAACCCACAAAACCACAACTCCAACCCAAAATGAATCACCACAAAATAAAAATTAAAAATTGATAAAAATTGGTAAAGCAGAATACAAAGAAAATAAAGAAATTCTAAGCAAAGCTGTAAGAAAAAAACCACGCTGGCTTTTATTTCACATTTTACAGACTGTCTAGAAAACCCCAGCAAGTAATTGGAAGGTACTTGTGATGAGCAGAGGATTCATTTACAGAATGCTGCACTGAAGAATTTTGGAAATAATTCAAATTATATCATCTGGATGATAAACGCGCAAATCACTGATGCTATAGATTCTACAACTAGAACCCAAATGTAAATTCCAGGCATTGAAAAAATAGTTAACACCACCCTAAAAATGGATTGAGAAAAAGGTGTCAGGAATGTGAAGAATTACTATGCATGACTGCCTGGTCCTCACAGCAATGTGTGAGCCCCATCTAAAAGTAAATGTCTGTGCCACCGAGCTTTACACTCACTGAAACAACACTGGTTGAACTAAAACAGAACTTAAAACCAAATCTGATATCCAGATTTCTTTAGGTGAGAAGCAGATGTAATCCTACACAATGTGTCTTGCTCACACTGGACAGGAACCGTTACAGACATGGTGGCAAAATTACTACATTCCCTGGTTCAGAGATACACCTGGGACAAATTGTAAACGTTAGAGTTACAACAAAAGCAGTTCTACTTTTTGTAATGCAGCTTTGTTATTTTTAGTCAAATGAGTTAAAATGTCACACTATCCATCAACAAAATTTGAGGTAGCTGATAGCTTTCCTTTTAAACCCTCCACAAATTACAGCTTTGACTGATCATCAAGAAATGCATCTCCAAGATACTTTTACAACAAAGGCAAAACCACCATCTCCCTTTTTCAAGAAGCCAAGGTGTGAACAGACAACAGCTTACCCGTGGTCACTTAAAAAGCCTTCATCAGGAGTGGGGTCACACAGCATTTCTGAATTCCACAGCAGCAGCTGAAGGCTGCTGTGAATGCAAACCAGCCACAGCCCAGGTTTTGGGCAAGAGATGAGGAGACAACACTCCTTGCGCCTTCGGAGGAAAAAGTCACATATCTCTGCTTTCTGACCATGCAGCAATGGGGGGAACATCTGTTCAGTGGGAAGTTGGTATGCTTTCATTTTTTTTAAAAGCACTTCGCTACAGAATATATTCTTCAGCTGAGATTTTTCTTTGCTGTCATGCATCTTACAGGTGCAAAGTCATAACAAAACCAGTAACCATGAGATGGTTCAAATGCACCACATGGAACCTTCCCATGAGTAGCAGCCACAGGCACAAGGCTATGAAGAAGTTACAGATAAGGTTAAAAAGAATGTTAGGATAACTCTCTGCAATAATTAGTTCCTAAACCCTTTCTTGGAGTTGCCCCTGATGCACTGAACAGGAGGCTTTTTTTTATGCAGGCTGGTGGAACAGAGTGACTTGCAATGGCACTCTTGCTGGGCAGCCTGTTCAAGGCCTGATGACCTCTTCAATAAAGAAGCTTTTCCTAATGTCTAATCTAAAGTTCCCCGAGCACAACTTGAGGCCATTGCCTCTTGTTCTACTACTTGCTACTTGAGAGAAGAGACCAACCTCCACCCCTACAACTTTCTTTCAGGTAGCTGTAGACAGTGATAAGGTCTCCCTTCAGCCTCTTACTCCTCAGTATAAATACAGCCCCAGCTGCTTCTCACAAGATTTTTTCTCCAGACACTTCACCAACCTTGTTGCCCTTCTTTGGACCCACTCTAACATCGCAAAGTCTTTCCTGTATTGAGGTGCCCAAAACTGAGATGATCTTAAAGATCTTTTCCAACCTCAATGAGCCTGTGATTGTGATTCTATGATTCGGGATAGCAATGCCCCCTTTCCCTGCAGATTCCACATGGGAAAAAAAACCCTTTTAGATGTTTTTGCCTTTTAGATGTGACGTTTCACTGGAAAATTCAGCACTGTCCCTTCTAGGCTTTTTTAATTTATTGTTCTTGTTTCTAAAGGTAGGATTTAATGATTTAACCTCAGGAATCAGCTTTGGACCCAATTTCTTTCAGGGAGATGTGTTTCACTTTATTCTCCATTGCCCTTTGGAATCACTTTTACTGTGAAGGAACACTGGATGAGACAAGACTTGAGAAGATAGCCATGAGCAGAAGACATCTCTCTGAGCATCAGTGAGTAAACAGCTTTCACCAGAAACAGGAAAAAAAAAGTGAGTGTATTTACAACTGCTGGATGCTAATCTGTAAGACAGTTCATTTCACTGCACCACTCCTGACATGAAAAACCTGCAAGTGCTTACGGCTATTCATGGGAGCGTTAAAGAGAACCACCCCTCTGTGCAAACAAACCACTGCAAGAAAGGCATTAATTTGACTCACTAAGATGACAGACTTGCACATTGTATAACTTAAAACATACACAACGGGGAATACATGGAAGGAAAAAGTGTACACAGAAGGTGTTTGACATATGAGAATGATGAAGATAAAGCAAATTTGATGAAAACAAAGCATTCCTGTGGGGGCTGAACCACAAGTGGGGAGGCAAGACAGGGAAGGGCAAGGGGGCAGAACAGTTGCAGAACCACTGGAGAATCCTGCTTGTCTATATTGAAGGTTGAAAGACCAGTTCCAGATACTGATTTTAGGGAAGTACCTCAGGTGACAAGAAAAAAAAAACACCCCAAAACTTTCAAGAAGCAGTTCTGCAGTGATTACCTGGAGGGAAAGTGCCAGCCAGCCCTGCCATGATATCTGCCCACCTGGCCTGTGCAGCAAGTGAAGCTGCTGGTTATTAAGAGACACCAAGCAACTATTCAGTGACTGGAAACATCAGCATGTATAGCTGAAAAGCCACATGAACTGGAGACATTCTCATGTTTTCTTTCCTTTGTTGTTACCTCGGATTTTGTCAAAGTTCAAAATACACTGTAAACTCTTGAGGCAAAGGCACCCGTGTCCATGCAGTGAAGCACACAACGGGAAACCAATCGTTTGGGGTGCTATCACATTACAAATACAAAACTGGAAAATTTAATCAAATAAATTTTGATTACTGTAGTTTAATCAGTTATAACTAGTAATAATTAGTAAATGTGTTAATTGGATTTTTTTTTGAGGGGTCAAATCACAATCTTCATTAGATGGCTGTCATCACCATAATGCTTCCGTGTTCTGGAATTTAATGAATTTCATGTATTTATTCTTATAACCTCCTGGTGTGCAAATACTATATTCCATGATACATATGACAGTGTTAAATGGAACACTGATTATCAAAGGTGTTCTGATGCCTAATTTCTACTGATTTTCATATGAGCTTCAGTGCCTAAACAGAGATTTCAGGGGTCTCCTGCACAGCTGATGGAAGCACTTAGATCACCTTCTAGCAGGAGAGCCCTGCTACAGGTAAGGAGTGGGGAAAAGCAACTGATCTGAAGGAGGAAAAGACAAACAGCCCACAGATTAGGAGAAAACGCACTAGGACTGATCCTCATTAGCTTCCTTTGTGTCTGTGAGAAGTATCTTTGGAAGAAGAAAGAGAAAAGGTGTTGGAAGCTAAAACTCTTAAATTATCATTAAAAAAAAAAAACCCAAAGGAAATCCCTTACATCTGACAGCAGCCAGGGAGAAGAGAAGGAAGACATGGTGAAATCAGGTTTTTTACTGCAAAGTTATGAAAACAACACTTGGCCAGTAAAGCCCCATCTAAGAGAAGAGAGTGCAGGGATGGACACACAAGCAAATTTTCCAAAGAGCTGAGGCAGGGAAAAGAAGATGAACTTATGTTGCCGGTTTGGAAGTTTTGTTTTCTTTTGCATAGATTTTAAATCCCCATCCCGGTACTCGTCAGGAAGGATATACAGCTTCCTCGTGCTGTGGCAGTATCTAGGAAGAAGAGATGTCACTTAAGATCAGACAGCAGAGACAGTGACTCTGCAGGTCTGTATTTGATTACAGCTTATCCTCAGTCACAGCCTGTTTACAACTGCTTTTCCTGTTCAAATGTAGCTAAGTATCTCTCTTTTACACTAATGAAAACAGTTTGTCAACAGACATAGGTTCAAGTGAATTGAAGGTTTTAACTGGCATTTGTAAAAACAAGGTGTTTTTGAAGAAACTGCGGGTAGTACAATTTCACCTTGAAGTCTAACCCGAGAGCAGGAGCGTGAGTGTTGCGTAACGACCGAAAAACCCCACAATGAGAGACCTACTGTTACTGAAATGTGGACAAGTTGGACCAGCTGTGTAACAGTCAATGCTTCTACAGTAATAAATGTTGACAGCAAAAATAAAAAGAATGCATTACAGAGACACCATCAAATGAGCCCTGTCATTACATGGAAACTCCACCCTGTATAAGCTTGTCAAAAAGTGTTACTGTAATCCTTTGAGAAGCCTCCTCCTCAGGCAATGGAGAAAAACACGTTCGGGATTGGCCCAGAACAGGTGTGCTGTGCTGCAACGCCAGGACTTAATCACAGATCTCTTCACGTTAACCTCACAAGGGAACTACCTTGGTTCTATCTGGGCCCATCACGCCACGCTGAGATGATTATTTAACCACCCAAACAAAGCAAGGAAGCTAGCAGGGCGCTTAGAAATGGACATTCCAGGGTGTGCAATATTTTACAATTATTATTTGTTTTCCTAAGATGTGCAGCAGGGACTGATGCTGAAGAGGAACTGATACTACACTCCCTTTTCAAAGTCAGGCCCCGAGAAATCTCAGTTCACACCCTGATCAACAGTTGCAGAGGCCAGTTATCCCTGCTCTGAGTTACCTTCTTTCTCACAGGAGAAACTCCCTGGCAGCATTTATTCCCTCTTTGCAAAAATTCCCAACCCCACTCCATGCCCAGAAGCTGAGGTGTGGACATTTGTGGTGTGGCCCAGAGGAGCAAATACAGTGAGTCAAGGAAAACATCTCCGTCAGATGTATGAAATCATTTGTGTGGCCTTGGAGTAACTCTGCACACACAGTCTGAGGTCGGTCTTCAGACCTCCGACCTGTCTGCACTGACAAAGGTGGGATCGTGTCCTGGCCAACTGGCCTCGCTGCTGTTGATGACGCTGAACTCACCATTAAATGATCCACTGGCTGCTTGTTATCAGAAGAGCCACAGGAGCACAACACCAGTACGCTGCTGATGGTGTCTTACGATCATTTAATGGCTCGTTCCTGTAGCAATTAAGTAGTAAACATATAAAAACCAGACACAGGACAGCTAGACCATGTGTCTGCAATGGCATGTTGTCATCCAGAGGTTTCCAAAATGTCATCTAGTCAACACAGCTGACAGGCAGCAAGCAACAGGTCCAGTGGTTCATGATCAACCCAAAAGGCTTGGAGGGGCAGGGACAGGAATGGGATTGTAGATCGATCTGCCCATTAAGAAAGTCTGGGGGAGAAAATGGGTGCCTCCACTGTACCTTGAGACCGGTACTACGAGTGCACACATGCATCTCAATGCTTTGAAGTTACTTCTTCAGATTATGTAAGGAAACGCTTAATCAAACACAATGTTGGAACCTAAAAATTAAATCCAGTTGCTGCTTCAGTGATGGCATTGTAGTACCTGACATTACAGAAATACGGCCTGAATTTGCTTGATTGAAGTGGTATAAGGCTACACCAGTATACTTTACTAACACATGGCTACACAGGATAACCATACTAGTACAACCAGCTAACGAAGTGACTCCCTTTGCTGAGGTGACACTGTTCTGAGCACCCTGCCTATGCTGCCAGTTGATGATCAGTGATGGGGAGCTGATGTAAAGTGATGCCTGAACAACTACAGCCACCACTGCGGCACACACCTGTGCCACTAGCTATCCTGTACTAAAATAACCATCAGAGGGCACTGCAAAACACGCTGTGCTAAACACAACTGCGCAAGGGGCTGCGCTTGGCAGCTTTCGTGTGCGTGCAGGAAGGAGTTCAGCAGCATAAAGTGACTCGTTAATGACATCATGCTGTTAATTTACAAGTGTTTCCAGATCTGCTTCCCTCTCACACACTTCTGTTTTTTACAGCAAAGCTATAGAGATTACTTCTCTTCTTAACACACAAAAGAAATTTCTGCTTATGTTCCTGTGGTTTTATTGTTGCTATTAAGAAAACGTAACAGAAACCGGATTCTGTATCCTGTTTGCTGTTGTAACGCTTGGGGAGAAGTGGCACCAACTGCAACAAGATCTTAATAAAGAAAAGGTTTGAACACTCGAAGTTGTCAAGTACAAGGCTCACAAGTAAGCTGCAAGTCATGTAGCAAACCACAGTACTTTTTGTTTTCAGGCTAAAGCCCTCTACTGAGTACAGCTTGCTCATCAAACAATTCTGTCTCTAGAACAGAAATTTCACAAAGCAAGACTATGTTTTTTGGTGTTGAACTTCCTGCTTCAGAGGCAAAACTGTCCAAGATCACCTCCTTCTCAGTGTGCTTACACCTTGGCCTCACTTGTTGCAAGTAAATATACTACTTGTGTGCACCTGGAAATCTGCCTACGAAGTTCGTGAAATTTTCCATTACTTTTCTGAATGTCAAAGTGTGTTAGCAAAAAAACCCCTTTGGGGAAAAAATGTCATTGGTGCTCCCAGCTGCAGAAAAACAAAAGACAATGTGAGAAATGACTACATTAGACTTGGGTAAATGTGTATTTTAAAGGAATGTTAAAAATTAACTTTCCAACTCCCTGCACAGATATGACACTCAGAGTAAGAGGTCAGAAGAAATCTGTATCATAAGGATGCTTGGAGTAAGAGGTCAAGAAACATCCATATTACCACCACAGAGATACGTTTCCAGACTGTCACTGCTCTTGGCCATCCAGTGAAGAACCAGAAGCCAGTTCCCAGTTGCCTCAAGGCTACCTCAAGGCTGCTCTTTCTTTAAGCATTGTTTCCCTTATACTCAGATGTTTCTCAATTGCAAATCCACTTGGTTTTATCCGCTTAGGAGAGGTCTACTGGCATCTTACCTGCCCTAAATAGAGATAGCACCTGCTCTGGAAAACTGTTTGGATCTCCTATTTCACCTTCTGTTCCAACCCTACCATTTCTACTTCTAGTTCCTTCTTTTCCCTTTTATTTGCTCATATCTCTGCCTTTACATCCTTTCCTTTCCCTATGTTTTCTTTCTTATCACCAGCTTTTATAGTTTCCAGTTCTGAACCCTCCTTGGAACTCATCTGTGATGTGATTTTATCATCTTATTAAAGCATTCCCTCCACAAAACTCCCCTCCACAGCCAACAAATTCCTGTTAAAATGCAATACAAAATTCAATTATATTGTGTCTTGGATTTTTGCTGTAATCCCCATATTAAAATTTGTGTTCAGTATTAACAAAATTAAAGTCTATTTCTTCACCAATGAATTACAGGTAGCATAAATAAAAAAGTTAAAATGAACTGCAGATCTTGTGCAGAGACCACAGCTTCGTGGTATTATTATAACCACAATCAGTAAATCTCATCCTAATGAGACACAAGATTCAAATGCGAAGAATATGTTTAGTGAATTATTCTCAATCAATGTCTATACAGCAGGATAAGAATAATCTTGAATGGCAATACACCTATTATAAACTCCTAAGTACTTCATTACTTCAAAATGTCACTCTCAATTTACAAAGTAGCAAACAAGCATCTTTGAGCTGTGTATCTCACTGTATCTTCTGCGTAATTGAAACCCTGGGCTTCAAAAGTCTCATCATCACTTACCCAATCTGAATTGCTCTGGATGGTGATTCAGTACTGGAGTAGTTCTGCTTAAAACTGCCTTTCAATCCCCACTTAAATGTACACATTTAAGGTAAAGCAATCCATTTCTGTTTTGCTACCTACAGCTTGGAGCTGGTCATTGGGAAAAAGTCTGGTTGTCATTTCCTTGTGTGCGCACACTAAGCTCTGTAATACCACTGTAAACATAAACGGTTACTCATGACAAATACTCAGAAAAAGGAAACAAACTGAAAGTGACATGACAAATAACAAGGAGGGGTTTTGAGATCTAAACAAACACACAAAGGAGACAATGTCTTTAATTTCTTTTGATGGAAGAGACACTAAAAATCATCAAACCATATTTAGTTGGTTAATAAAGTAATGCTAAATAAATGATTCTATGAAAGAAATATTCAGTTAATTCTGCACCCCCAGTGATTTCTGGAAGCCAATAGGTATCTGCAGCAACTTTCAACGCTCACCTCATCCTTTATGTCTTCCTGCTGCTGGGCACTGAAGATCTCCATTGCAGCCATCAGCCTCATCATTAGCTCATCGACTGTTGTGTTACCTAGCAACAAAGGAAGAGAGCTGAACTTCACATCATTAAAGTTATTAAACACAAAAGAAGTCATTTTAGAATTAATCCACAAGAAATAGTCTGGCTTAAAGAAAAAAAAAAAAAAATTAAACTACTTGGCAGACTGTCTGTAGTTTGGTTGGGTTTTTTAATTGAAAATTTGAAATTGTTTTGACAAACAAGTGTTGATCCAGGGCTAAAATTTTAGATGGTTCAAATCTGAAGAATTCTAATTGCTTTTGTGTTTGCTTGCATGGAATGATTGTTTTTTTTCTTCTTCTATTCAATGACTTTAAAGTTAATACTATCTCTGGCATCTCTACAATAGAACTGATTTTACTGTTTTAGAATTCCCAGGCACAATCACAGGGATGGCAGCAGTTGCTTAGACAGGTAACAAAAGGTAGGATGTTGGCAGCAGCATTCATCTAGTGAAGGTCTCTTTGCCTATGCGGGGTGGGGGTTGGAACTAGATGATCTTTAAGGTCCCTTCTGACCCTGGCCATTCTATGATTCTGTATCGAGAAATACAGGACATGCACAGGAAAACAGAAATTTCTTCACATTCTTCTACCATTTTTCTCCTGTCTTCAGTAAAACTGAGTCTTTGGTTTCTCTTCCTAAATAGTAGATCTTTGTCAGAGTAGTTAAAGGGTCTTAGATCATGAGGATTGGTCCAAAACTATAACAGTTTCACATCTGCCAGCTTAAACACAAAAGGAACAATTTTGCCCACAGGAAGGAGCAGTGCAGATTCCTCAAAAAAAAGGAGTAATCAATTATGCAGAAAGAAGCAGTAATGCTGGCTGCAAAAGGAGTGTCTCCTGAGGCTGAATTTCCTCAGGAGCAACGAAGATTGGAATAAAGATTGCTAGATATAAGCAATAAATAAATGAGGACATAGTGTCATGAAGACAAACTTGTGGAGAAAGCAGAAGTGAGAGGCAGCCATTCTTTGATGTATTTTAATTTGAAGAGTTACTGAGAACAGCAGTCAAAGGGCATCACTCCACATCTAAGTCATCTTGCTGTCAGCAAAATCAGAGGAATGGTTATGCCAGGAAGAACTGTACATGCAAGCCAGAAAGCTTCACTTATGTGAGACTATGAGGAACTTAAATTCAACTCGGTATCTCAACACTGCAGGCAGGTCTGAAAAAGCAACTCATGCAACGTATTAGCTCACAACATGGAACAGGAGTCCAATACTAAGAAGCAACTACTTTCAAAGAACTAAATGCATTCTGGCACTACACAGTGCAGTCAAGACCTTTTGGAAATTAGGGCTATAAATTGGGAAAAGTAAGTGTGGCTCCCTATTTAAGAAAGTCAAATTCTACTATAAAAAAATGAAAAACTTAAACTATGGTTCTATTACGGTCATGGCAACTTCAATCTCTAATACCATGTTCATTAATAGATTAATAAACAGCATCTATTTATATTGTGGCAACAGAAAAATATCTTTTGTGCAATAAATTCACATTGCAAACATCATGGTAAAGAAATGGTCAGCAAAGATGTCTCCTATCAGCTTCAATACTCACATAAGAAATACTCCAAATATAAAGTGAGAAACGTACCTTGTATTACATTCAACACTTCATTAGATGATCGTTTCCCCATAATAATAAGGAAAAGTGGAAACTGGTCTGTCTTCTGAGTTCGAATTGTTTGGGCTACAACGCTCCCGAAGTGTCTAGTGCACATTGTCAGAAACCTATGTGGAGAAAAATACACAAATCTACACTGTAGAGGTGATTCTGAAGTTAGTTTTTTTAAAAACAGATCCGTTGAATTCTGCAGTTTATTATCTACTGTTCAACATATAGGCTTCTGCATTGAGTCTTGAGCGCTTTACCAGTCTTTAGTATTAAATTATGAGAACATTTACAAATATGATAGACTCCAGACTGTCTAAATTAAAGTAATTCATAACCTGTTGAGACAGTGACTTATTGGATGGAGAACTGCATTTCCTCTTACACTTTTACACTCCCCCTAAACAATCATGTTAAATCAATTGTTAGAAACTTCTAAGGGAAAAAAGTAGAGCCGTAATCTAGTAAACATGTCAAAGTATACAAAGAGTATAATTTCACATGAAAATGTAATTTAATGATGAAAGAAACTGGCTTTATCACTCATCAAGAATGAAAAGACGGTACTTCAGAACTGTATTTTCTCTTGTACTAGTGCCCTGCCAGTGACATACTTAGCAGTGTGGTCTAAAAAACAATAATTCTAAGCTTTTGACCAAAAAAAGCTCTTGGACATTAGCATACAGAAGTCTAGCATTAGTATTCTTAACACGATCTTGAATAAATGAAAAAACTGATAAAGCTTTTCTCTTCCATTAGAGGACTGTTTGAAATTAGCATTTCTTTCAAGAGAAAAGGGTAGCTTATGATATGTTTTCAGATCTGATGGTAAAAAGTAAATGTCATAATAATAATGAATTATGAAAGACCAAATGCAAATACAGAATGCTTTAATAAGATCCAATTTAATAAAGTCTGTAAAAATAATGGACTTTTAATAACACGGGTCACAAAAGGCAAAACAGTGGAAATTCTGAGGACTAGCCACTGGTACAGGCTTATTAATTCTTAATTATGTTCGTGAAAGGCAACTTAAATCATGTGTTTTCTTATGCCTTATGATAATATTTTAGGTAACAACTACTCCAAAATGTATGCTCTAACTGAAGAGCAAAGTCACATGCTTTAGAAGCCAAATCTATTCAAAAAGACAAACTGCACTAAAATGTCAAGCTCTCCAACTCATTTGTTCTCAAGGATGCCAAAAAGATTCAAAATATTAATTTTTGTAATCAATACAATATATCGTATCTAATAAAATGGCTACGGATTGAAAAGCCTGATGAGCACAACACTGGGCTTGTTTGAGTCGCCTCAAGTATTAGAAAACTCTCCTTAATTTCTGTGCCTGCACTTGGTGGAAGGCAATAAGCAGGGGTAACTACAGAGCATTTCAAAGCCATTAACGTTACTGGCAAACACATTTCCTTGTTGCTTTGATTCGGTCTTCTGCAATTTAGAATGATCATGCACAATGATCACAGAATCACAGAATTACTGAGGCTGGAAAAGCCCTCTAAGCTCATCAAGCCCAGCCTGTGATCTAACGTCACCACACTGGACAGACCATGGCATGAAGTGGCACATTCAGCCTGTCCTTAAAAGACTCTGGAGGGATGGGGACTCCACTGCTGCCCTGGGCAGTTCATTCCAGTGAATTATCCAGAAATAAAGATGGTTCTATCAGAAACAGCTACACACAGGCACACCATCTGGTAAAGACAAAACAAAGTGCCTGTACATGTAAACTCCTAAGCTATTTATGAGTTGCCTTTTCAGGGCGGGAATACATAAGTGAAATATTGGCCTCACAGAAGTCAACTGTGATCTTCCATGACAAAATGATTACTTCCAAGAGTGAAGCCTTGCTCATGTAATCAACATAGCAGAAGATTGAACTGAAGTTCTGAAACTTATGTATTAAAATTGCTTAACTCTTCAACACACTCAAGTTCCATGGGAAGACAAAATATGTAACTGGAGGTGAAAAGGTGCTGAACAGAAAAATGGTAGAAGGAACAAAACTAAAGAGGCTACAGCAGTTGCATTAGTCAAAGGTGTTGGTTTGGTTGGGTTTCTTAAATCAATTCTGTATTTAGTCAACCCACAACTCAGTCTCAAACTACACTTTAACAGGTTCAGGTTTTCTGTGCAGAGAATTTTAAAAGAAGCACCCATTTGGAGAGTGTCCAGTGCAGAGCAATGGAGACGATGAACAAAGTAGAACACATGCCTTACAAGGAAAGGCAGAGGGAGCTGGGTCTCTTGAGCTTGGAGAAGAGAAGACTGAGGGGTGACCTCATTAATGTTTATAAATATGTGAGGGATGAGTGTCAGGAGGATGGACCCAGGCTCTTCTCAGTGTCATCTAGTGATAGGACAAGGGGCAATGGGTGTAAGCTGGAACACAGGAGGTTCCACATAAATATCAGAAAAAACTTCTTCACAGTGAGTGACAGAGCACTGGAACAGGCTGCCCAGGGGGGTTGTGGACTATCCTCCTCTGGAGACATTTAAAACCCACCTGGATATGTTCCTGTGCAACTTGGTCGAGGCAATTCTGCTGTGGCAGGGGAATTGGACTAGGTGACCTTTCAAGGTCCCTTCCAATCCCTAAAGTTCTGTGATTCTGTGTGATTCTGTGATTTGAAGATGTTTAAATGCTTCCCAAATAGCTTTCTTTCCAGGAGCTAAATGTTTATTTATCTAACTTCTGGCTCGCTACATAGAATCTAACACATTATGAAACTTTGGGGTTCTCTGTAATCAAGTCTGGAAACAGGTTTTGACTCCCTGGCTTCAAAAGACAGTGTCTTGTCAGGCTGTTGTAAGGGAAGACATAATTTCTGGGTTGAGTACCAGCAGAACAGATACCAGATGCCAACATCTTGGATCATGGTATTTTTGGGTTTTTTTCCTTTTCTTCTTGGGGCTACTTAAAGCCATTGGTACCATCCACTCTGTTCTTCTGAATCACTTCCCTTCCTCTGCTCTTGTCACAATCTGTTCAGCTCACAAAGACAGCAGCCAGTTCACTTACACTCCAGTTACAAGAGCAGCTCATACCAACTCTGACCCGAACACCACAGATTTGCCACTGCTGCCATCCGGCAGCCTTTGTCTTTCTTGAGGATGAGAACAAACTCTTCTTCCGAGCTCTTCCAACTCTGAACAATGAATGTCCAGATAACAGCCTGGGCAGCTGTGATGAGGATGTTAACAGGGAACAAATGACCAGCTGGTGGTTACCACTGTGTATTTTCGAAGCAGAGTGAATAAACACGAGAAACTTCTGACTTACATAATCTCCCAAACCAGACCCTGCCCTTTGGAACCAAGTAAGATCCTACTTGTGTGCTGAACAAAAAAGTAATTAAGCAAAAAAAACGTGAGGTAGTCAAATTAAGCAGCACTGAGACACAGTAGCAGCAAACTCCGACACCCAAATTGTTTAGCTCCTGTTTACCAGCAATTCAAGAATCACAGAATCGTCAGAGTTGGAAAGGACCTCAAGAGACGATCAAATCCAAACTCCTGCTCACTCACACTTGCCATTTTCCAGGTCAGTAATTACTCATAACCTGTCTCTTCATTTTACTACATGGGTAGGAATGGAGTTTTTATTCATGATCCTCAATCAGTTTTTCTCGTGTCTTTTAAGAGACTTTGCAACTCCTTATATGATGTTGCATATTATTTACTTTTCTGCCTTTACTGACTCTGAACGTGCAGACCTTTTTGTTTTCTTGCACATTTAGATTCAGAAAAAAGACTAAATATATTATTTGTGCTAATACTCAATATCAGAAGTACGTGAACAGGACCAAACAAATTTGGTGCAATAGCCAGTATCTTACTCTGCACGTCACTAACACAGGATTTTCTTACTTTCATCTAAACAGAAGTGTGCCAGATCTTTCAGTGGCATCTCCAGAGCTGCCAAGAAAACTGCCTGTGGAGTGCATCAAAGAGCCAGATGTCCCTTCACAGGGAACTGTTTTCCACAACATGCTGGATTACTGTGATCTCCAACCAAAAGTGGAAATAGAGGAACACAGCCAGGGAGGGCAAATGGCACCCTACTAGTCCTTTTCTTTATAAATTACATAACTATTCAAGGAGGAAGAAGTAAAAGAAAGGCAGAAAAGTATTTTATACAAGGAAAATCCACCAAAAGTTACAAGAATAAAGTTCATAGAGAAAAGAAATAGTTTTGGCAGACAGCATCACTTCTTTGCTTCTTGCTATGAGACTTGCTAGCACTGAAACCAGCAGTTATTAAAACTACAGAATAAACACAAACACTGAACATGGCTTGACAAACGCAGAAACAAACTGTAAAACCAAAAAATTACTAACTTATCTTAATTTTTTAATGTAGATTGAACAGGTATTCATTCTAAACATAGCTCACTCCTTTGTTAAAAGCAGCACACAGGACAAGTGGCTCTGGTGAAATGAAGATGTGGATTTGGGGGGGCTGCAGGCCGCTGCACAGCAGTTATCGCTCCACCTGCAATTCTAAACTAGCCTGGGCAAGGAGCTACCATAGCCATCGCATAATACTTTCCCAGAAAAGAACGCTGTCCTTCACAACCACCTAACACGCAAGACAATATATTAAAATACACTCCTGGCATAACATTTTTGTAATTCTATCATAAAATTTGATTTATTTAATATCACTTTTAGAAAGTTCCTAGAGGGCAATTATGAAGAAAAAGGAACAGCTTTAAATACTGAGAAAAGTTTCAAATGCTACTGAATCTCAAAACCGGCCTTATGTCTCTTGTCTACTAGAACTCCTGATCTCTGGTATGTTAAGTAGAATTTTGTAAGTGCTGGGGTTTTATTAGTACATATAGCTTTAATTTTTTAACAACAAAACTGTCCACCTCTGACCACAGTGCTGATCATCAAAAACGTTATCTCAAAGCTCAATATGTTTTAATCACTGGAAAACTTTTAATCCATATGATACCTATTGACACCACCAAATCTGTATTGACCCTTGAGGGGGGTAAGCCCAAAGGAGAAAAGCAACCCCTAGGTGGAGATGGCAGCTGTTCCCAAGGGGAAGTGTTTCATTGTTATAATGACAAACACTGTCTGTCCTTAAATATCTCGTTGTTTCTTTTTGTATCTCCTACATTACGTTGTTTCGCTTGTTTGTTATACACACGGACAGGATCCACTGCGATCCCTCCTTACCACACCTTGAATAAGGACAAACAAAAAAGCTGTGATACTAAATACTTTAGATAAAACATAAATGTTCCTTTAATATTTCACTAGATTTAGCTAAAAGCATTTCTAGTGCTCAATGTATAAACTGGGCACAAGACAGAGGTGTTCGTTGCCTCCCAGACTGACCTGTTGCAGTTCCTGACGTGAACTGGTTCAAAATGCTCTCTACACTCTCCTAGTAGAGACAGAATTTACAAAGAACTGAAGTGGAACTAAAGGGAGAACTTAGCAAATAATTAATATCTTGAGCAATAACAGTCCTCTGCATTTCCACTAAAAAACACAGTGCAACACAATACTGTTGCCTGCTGCCTTGATCCAGCAGAAGGGCTCTAACACAAGAGAATAATTCAGCCTGCTTTCTCCTTCCACTCAAAAGAGCAGACATGGACACCACCTACCAGTCGTCACTGAAAGCAAAAGCTAACTTCATGCTGTGGTCAGGGACACCTCTCACCAGACCAGGTTGCCCAGAGCCCCATCCAACCTGTCTTTGAATATTTCCAGGGATGAAGCAGCCTCAGCCTGCTCGGGCAGCCTCACCATCCTCACACCGAGGAATTTCTTTCTAAGATCTCATCTAAATCTACCCTTTTTTAGCTTGAAACCTTCCCTCTTGTCCTATCTATAGAGTCTCTCATAAAAAGTCCCTCTTCTTTTTTTGGAAGCAAAAAAGAGTGTGATTTATTTATGGTCTGATACTTCCCAAGGTCAACCTTAGTTTAAGAAACATTAAGACTTCAGAAACGGCTGTGAAAAAAGTCAAAAGTTCTTCTTCGAGCATGAAGAAAACTATTAATATTAAATATGCAAGTTTCCTGCTTATTTTAATAATTATTATATACAGTGCAAAGTCAACATAAGACTCATTAAAATGTTAATGTAAAAATAATAGCTTTGTATTAGGTATTTATTTACACTTTTTTTAAAAAAGGAAAATGAGGTCATAAAACGGTGCCTTAAACGAAGCTTGCTATCCATGGCGTCCGTAATACGGCATTATTGTCTTACCGCACTGGTAGGGTCGTAACCATTGACTCAAACACGAGGGGGAACGCGCAACAGATACTTGGTATGGTTTGAAGATGCATAAAGCTGCCCAAATCAAATTATGTGGATATGCTCTTTACTATCTACACCCTAAGTCTCAACAAATTCAGATGCAAAAAGCATGATTTTATCTATTTTTTCTTTATGTGATAGTAAAGCCTAGATGAGTGGCTTATATCTCTTCATAAAACATGGAAGATCTAATTTCATCTGGCAAGGTTCAAACAGATTAGGTAAATACTTTATAACCCCATTTAGTCCAAAACATATCCCTCTAGAAACTCATTAATCCATCCTTTCAGATGTCACTGGACCCCAGACAAAATCATTGGCAGAAGTATAAATAAAATATATCTAGACCCCTTGCTAAAAGACTGTATTAAAAATGGAAAACACAAGATGTGCTTGCCTGTCGCTCAGATTTTTATTATTGCCTGCCAACTTGGGAAGGCAATATAGTAGATGATCTGCTAGGAAAAGTCCAAGGCTTGCTACAGGTAGATTTACTAATAACCAAGATAAGAACAGAGAGGATGTTGAGTTACTTTACAAATGTTACTAAAGTGGGAGAAGCTACAAGCATGTTGGAAATCAGTAAAAGAATTCAGATTAACCATCAGGAATTGGAAAAAAGTCCCGAACAAGTAAAATGCAACTCAACAGGTCAATAAAATACAATAAAATAAAGTAGGGGGAACAATTGCACAAATACAGACTAAGAATCAAGCAGTAACGAAGAAGAAAGCAAAGATGGGAAGAGGGCAAGCATCCTGTCAGGGTGTGTAAATAGAGGCAGGGTTTGTACAACATGAAATGATCTTTCTGTACTGAGCACCAAGAAGGCAGTTTTAGGCACAGCACTTCAGTAAAGATGTGGACTGTTACAGAAGAGCCACGTGAAGGTTGCAATAACAAATGTCTGCAAAAGTACAAGCGCAAAGAAAGGCGGAAGGAACCACGAAGTCCAAATAAAACAGCAGCAGAAAGGAAGAGAATACTTCACTGCCTACCAAGCAAACCAAGGTAGAATTGTCATTGATTGCTGCAAGAGAACCTTCAGTGCAATAACAGTGTGAACTGCCCAAAGGAAAGGAAAATCAAGTACTGGACCTGGTTATGGAGAAATGCTCAGAAACCTCCCTCACATAAAAATTAGACCAGAAAATCATCAGTCAGGAACGACGCAGGTACAGCTGAACCTTCTGGCCAGGCACAAATTGAAACTCCGGCTGCAGCTCTCCAAGACCCACAGCCAGTCTGAACAGTAAGGTCAAAGCACAAGTCATCCTAACTAAAGAAAGTGGATGGGCATCTGCACTTCCACAAGGATTCTTTGTCTCTAATGGGCATCTCATAGTACCAAGAAGATTCATTGATGTCTTTCGTCTGCAGTTTTGTACAAACTCTGGTTTTACAGCCCTTCTGATGGTGGATTTAGATGCAGAGGTGCAGATAAATTTCTCTATACCTTCAATTCCATCCAGCACCTGGTGCAGCTGTGGACTCCTGCAATTACATGAACTTGTTCTTTTGCCTTCAACTCCTTTGACAGAACTTCCTCTGCAACGAACCAACTACGGAACTTGGTTCTTTCAACATTCCTGTTCATCAAGCCTAATAAACTAGGCTGTAGATGTAGTACGGTGGGACAGAACTTGCTTGGGATTGTATTTTATAGCAGGAACTTAAAATATATGCTTACAAATGGATCAGTTCAGTTAACTCCTGTGATTTTAAGAATTTATTGTCAGATGACCTTAAAGCATTGCTACAGGCATGCAAAATGATGCACTGAAAACCTTAATCACATCAGAGGGGTCTACTTTCTATTTATAGTTGTATATTATGGAGATGTCCATATGCTACTAATCACAATGAGATTAAAACGCATTCTCTGCTGGTTTTCAGTTGTCCACATTTGGACATTTTTAGCCTACCAACATGAAAATTACCTTGAAGCACATAAATATTTAAGCAGGGATAGTTTACCTTTTCTGGTGAGTGTATAATAAACAGTTTAACCACCATCTCTATACAGGCTGTTTTTTTCTCCCTCTAAAGAGACAATCACCTTTTCTCTTTTTACCTTTTTTCTTCCTTTCACTGCTATTAGGAAACTATTCACAAGTGCAACCCTGAACAATACTATGCAGTAATTATGACTAGATGACAAAGAGATGCTAACAATTACTGAGCCCATTTTGAAACCCTACACTAATAAAGTCATTAGATGCTGCCCTTGCCATGAGCCTTCTAAAAGGTTCTGAAGTTACAAGAACACACAGCATTGTTTGTCAGGACAATCGCTGCTGGCCAAATGCAAACCTTGAGTTAAACCATGCTGCAAATTGATCTTGACATTCTGTTAAGACCACCACTAAAATCAAAAGCACAGGAGAAAAGGAGAAAATGAGCGGGTGGGATGTAATCATGGAACAGAAGCGTTCCCTCCTCACCTTCCTTCCTCTTCCTCCTCAAAACAAGCCATATAGAAAATGACAAAATCGCCTGGTGTTTGAGAACCTTTATTTTTAAAACATTAATTAGACTTTTGACCTGTTTGTGTTGACTGGCACTGTATTGCTATTCAAGTAAATTAAATAAAATATTGCAAAATACAATAGAAGAGGTTTTCACACTGTCCTGTGAAACCTGTCAAGGATTTAGTGCCCAAAGAACATGTCCAGCAGTTTTGCAAGCAACATATACAGAATCTACGGTCACTCCTGAAGAGGCAGTGAGAAATTAACTCTGCAAGTCCAGCTCCTGCAGACCACACATCTGCAATATATTTGCTGAATGATCAAATAGGATTGGGGTGCTGGAATAATAAGGTCAGCTGGTCTTCATCCAGGCATGAATCATTCAGTAGGTTAGTACCAGGGGTCAGCAACTGTGAATATGGCTAATTACTTGATGACGGAAATTGCAGGTGAAGACAACCTGCTGCTGAGAAGCGCTTAAGTCAATTAACTCTTTCCTAAGCTTAAGCAAAGTGAAAAACTACCATTTGAACATTAAAACTAACAAGTACCTGTCATCAGAGCTGAGAAAAGTTTGCAACACCTGGAAATACAGCACCCGAGGGCAACGACATGAAAAGCTAGAGAGCTGCTGCAGACGTTAGAGTTCAGCACTGCCTTACTAGGCAAACATTACGTATGCTGGAAATCCACGTTTGTAAATGCTGTGTGCAGGAACACCATGGAATCATAGAATCATTAGCGATTGCAAGGGACCTCGAAAGATCATCTAGTCCAAACCCCCTGCCACAGCAGGATCACCTAGACAAAGTCACAGAATCAGTCAGGGTTAGAAGGGACCACAGGATCATCCAGTTCCAACCCCCTGCCATGGGCAGGGATACCCCACCAGTATATGGGCACATGTGTAGGTATACGTGTGTGTGTGTGTGTGTAGACATACACATTCACTACGTATCTGCTCTGGATGCAAACACATCAATGTATATTAATGAATTAACAACAACAGTTAGGTATAGTCTTGCATACCGCATACACCTCCTGTACACACATATGTAAGCGTATTAGAATAACGGGATTTAGTCACCTCTTTAAAGCTGGAAAGTGCCAAGAACCCTAGCTGAATATACCTGGCTTTCCTCATTAGATATCCCACAACCTCTCCGGAAACCCAAGAGATTGCTCTGTCCAAGTGATGGCCCAATGCAGCTGCTGGGCTACTGCGGCCACAAGCTTGGGCTGGACTGTCAACACCACTGCTATTGAAAATCACCACTACTGCCCTGATACCTCCTGTAAGCGTGTATCGGCCTTTCCGAGTGCATGCGAGCAAATTTCCACAGCAAGCGAAGGAAGGAAACAGTGATTCTTAAGCTTATGATTCATCCCAAAGAAAACATCTTCTTAACTGTACTAACTAGACTTCTCTAGTTTGACCAAGTAACAGTGCTGGGTCGCTGTAGTTTAAATTTTTTTTAAATCTGACTCCCAAACTTTTAATAATCATGCTCTTGCCCTGCTGCTAACAATTACCCTGGTGTCTGCACACAGCATTTGACTTCTAGCCCTGCCTATAGAATGCTGTTGCACTGAATGTTGAGAACAAGATTGAAAGATTCCAGCTGGAAAGTGTCTGTGTACAGGAATGTGTGATTCAAGGTACATCCCTGCATTAGAGTCAGACAAAAAGCATATTAAAAATCAGGAAAGGTGTTGGATCTTGAAGCTGGTTTTGTTCTAGTCTTCAGGGCAGACCCTCAATTCATTAAAGAAAAACACAAACTCCAATTAGGACTGGCCTCGGACCATAACGGTATTCACAGGCATCAGAAAGAGTACAGCAAAGACCAAGAAGAAAATCACAACATTCAAGATTATTTTTTTGCTTCTATGAGGAAAACATTTATATCTGTTTGAATTTATTTATGCTACGCTAGAGTACTGAAAGCCTGTCCTTACTGCTGCCATTGCGATATCCCGACTGATTGCTGTAAATAAAGTGGGTCTGATTCCTTTCTGCCCTCCCACTCTGGCTCTTCCACTAATGCAATTGTAGCAGCACAAGTAAGCTGCTCTTGGGCTACACCAACATGCAAAAACGCAGTTCTTTCTGTTGACATTGTCCTCTCACCACTCAAGTTAAAAACCTACATGCAACTGTATTCCTAAGGACAAAGCAAGGAACAGACTCCAAGGCAATGGTCATTGTGTCACATAATGAAGGTCAGTAATTAAACAGAGGTACTGAGTATTTATTTATGGGAATGCACACAGTGCACTGGCACTTACCAAGGGGAGGAGGAAGCACCATGCCCCTCTGAAGAAATCACAGTCTAAAAGGCAGGATGTGACACTAACCACAACGAAGAAATTATTCTAATTTGAGCCAGCATGCCTTGTTTACCCCGCACTATTTGTTGACCTCACTATTAATACGACAGTTTCTTTGTTGTTAACAGAAAGCAAAAAATGAAGCCTTAAAAACCCCATCACACTGCACCATTGGGAACCAAGCTCATTGAGAGGAGCTATAAAGCCTTAAACAAGCCCTTTATTTAGTGTTTTAAGAAGTGTCATAAGGAGTTAATAGGACACAGCTGTACCAGCTCTTTCTAATAAGCAGCTTCTGTCGCTTTGGTCACCACAGGTGTCTCTGTAACCTGCAAACTCTTATTCCTAGTGTATCAAAGTTGTGCTACTTAATAGATTTCTTTAGTAAAACACAACAAAGCAATTACATGGCTGTTGATCGTCAGTCATAAAAAAAGCCCCTCAAACACAGGTTTTTCAAAAGAAACTACACTGCAATTTTTTGTCATTGTAAAATAAAAGAAACTAGAGAATTAAAGAGAGAAGCGAACAATAGAACAGCAGGTAGTCGACTGAACTTAGCCACTACAGATGGTTTAGAAATAGTGTTTCCTTCTACACCAACTTGCGGGATAAAAGGAGGAGGCTCCTTGCAGCCCATGAATGGTAATACCAAAAGACTTAAGAAACTTTCTAGTCTACGTATTTGGTCCCATGAAAGAACCTAGATGTTTCTTTTTTTGTCTCTTTTTCCACTAAAAAACACATACAACTTTCTATCTAGTTTTATGACAGGTTCTTTACAAAAGGTTTTGCTTCTCTCTAGAATAATTTAAACCAGAACTTCAGCTTAGGTCCAGGTTAGAAAAGAAGACTGCTAGCTAAATAAGGCAGGTATAATAATTAAATCATTATTTCCAATAGATTATGATCAACTGATTAACAACTAAAGAGGAGCATTCTTAAGGTAAAGATAAGAAAATTTGCTGGTAATGCACAGAAGACACAGAAGGTGGTAGAAGCTACAGATTTAAAACTTTTTACTCATCAGTGAAATGATGGCTCTTTAAGACACAGGATAGCTTTTTTTACATTAAAACCTACCATAATATCATAGAAGCATCATGGTTGGAAAGGACCTCCTGGATCAGCAAGTCCAGCCCTCATCCCAACATCTCCCTAACCCCTAGACCACGGCCTCAAGTGCTCTAACTACTCATTTTTTAAACACCTCCAGGGAAGGTAACTCCATCACCTCCCTGGGCAGCCTGTTCCAGCGCCCAACCACTCTCTCAGGAAAGAACTTCTTCCTAAGACCTAATCTAAACCTCCCCTGATGCAATGTGAGGTCATTTCCCCTTGTCCTATCATTAGTGATCTGGGAGAAGACACCAGCACCAGCCTCGCTACAATGTCCTTTTAGGGAGCTGCACAGAGCAAGGTGGTCTTCTCTCAGCCATCTCTTCTCTAGCATAAATAACCCCAGTTCCCTCAGCCACTCCTCACAGGGCCTGTTTTCCAGACCTCTCCCCAGCCTCTTTGCCCTTCTCTGGTCCCGCTCCAGCATCTCAATGTCCTTATACCGTGGTGCCCAAAACTGGACCCAGTACTCAAGGTGCAGTCTCACAAGTGCAGAGCACAGGGGCACCACCACCGCCCTACTCCTGCTGGTTACTCTGTTCCTGATCCACCCCAGGATGCTTTTGGCCTTCTTGGGCACCTGGGTGCTCTGCTGGCTCCTGTTCAGCCAGCTGTCAACCAAGACCCCCAAGGCTTTTTTCACCAGGTAGCCCTCCAGCCACTCTTCCCCAAGTCTGTAGCTGCTGGAGGCTGTTGTGACTGAAATGTATGACCCGGCACTTGGCTTTGTTAAACCTCATCCCATTGGCCTCAGCCCATTGGTCCAGCCTGTCCAAATCCCTCTGCAGTGCCTCCCTACCCTCAAGCAGATTGACACTCCCTCTTAATTTTGTGTCATCTGCAAATTTACTGAGGGTGCATTTGATCCCCTCATCCAGGTCATTGATAAAGATGTGAAATAAGATTGGTCCCTAAGCTGAGCCCTGAGGGGCACTGCTTGTGACCAGTTGCCAACTGGATTTAACCCCATTCACCACAACTCTGAGCTCAGCCATCCAGCCAGATTTTAAGCCAAGGAAGAGTCCACCTGTCTAAGCCATGAGCTCCCAGCCTCTCCAGCAGAAGACAGTGCAACGGCATCAAATCACAGAATCACAGAACATTAGGAATTGGAAGAGATCTCAAAAGATCATCTAGTCCAATCCCCTTGCCACAGCAGGATCATCTAGATCCAGTTGCACAGGAACATACCCAGGCGTGTTTTAAATGTCTCCAGAGAAGGAGTCTCCACAACCTCCCTGGGCAGCCTGTTCCCGTGCTCCAGTTCCAAATGCCTGACTGAAGTCCAGGTAGACAACATCTACCACTTTTCCCCCACCCACTAGGCAGGTACTTGATCACAGAAGATCAGGTTAGTTAAACAGGACTTGCCCCTCATGAACCTATGTTGGTTGGGCCTGGTCCTCCTGTTGTCCTGTACTTGCCACTTGATCACCCCCAAGATGAACAGTTCCATACTCTTCCCCGGTACCGGGGTCAAGCTGATAGGCCTATATTTCCTTGGATCCTCCCTTCTGCCCTTCCACTAGATGGGCATCATATTGGCAAGTTTCCAGTCATTGGAAACCTCCCCTGTTAACCAGGACTACTGATAAATGATGGAGAGAGGCTTGGCTCCCTCAGCACTCCCAGGTGGATCCCATCTGGCCCGATACACTTACGATGGGTGTCCAGTTGGCTTAGTAGGTCATCCACTAATATTTATGGGATTATGAGGGGACTATACGGATCTCCAATCCTATCTTCCAGCTCAGGGGACAGAATACCATGAGGGTAACTGAACACCACCAAATAAATGCTGTGCATGAAATCCATAGTTCAAAATGCAAGCCTGTAATTCTTTTGCATAATCTGTTGTTACAATTAATCACTCAAATGTTATTTTCAAAATAAGATCTTCATTAACAAGTCGTTACTATCCCAGTGTTCTACCGCAGTTACACGCGTGCACATAGAATTAGTGTCACACAATGTTATGGCAATATAATGCAAAACTGTGAAGAAGCCATGATCTTAGAATTCTGCAAAATAGAATGTTTGCAAAATAAATGAAAACAAATTAAAGAAAATTTTGCTCGATTATTTGTTCCTCCACAGGAGTGAGAAGTCACTTTGTAATGAAAAGAAGGATGGTCCAATTATCAGCCATTGTCAGCCAGCACAGACTCGTTGATTAGCTAAGGATAAGCATTAAGTTTTTAGCTTAAACAGACACCAAGTAACCAAAGATTTGATACACAGAGATAATCACGGAATCATAGAACATTAGGGATTGGAAGGGGCCTTGAAAGATCATCTAGTCCAATCTCCCTGCCAAGAGCAGGATCACCCAGACCAAGTTGTACAGGAACATGTCCAGGCGGGTTTTAAAGGTCTCCAGAGAAGGAGACTCCACAACCAACCTGGGCAGCCTGTTCCAGTGCTCTGTCACCCTCACTGTGAAGAAGTTCCTTTTTATATTGATGCAAAACCTCCTCTGTTCCAGCTTACACCCACTGCCCGTTGTCCCACCCTTCACATATTTATAAACACTAATGAGGTCACCCCTCAGTCTCCTTTTCTCTGAGCTAAGGAGACCCAGTTTCCTCAGCCTTTGCTCATCAGGGAGATGCTCCACTTCCTTCATCACCATTGTGGCTTTGCGCTGGACTCTCTCAAGCAGTTCTGTGTCCTTCTTGAACGAGGGACCCAGAATTGGATACAATATTCCAGATGTCAGAAAAGAGTCTCCCTTGAGAGGAAAGCTGCTCTGTTCATAATCCAAAGAGTCTTACCTTGCTCTGTTTGCTTCTTTTGTCATGTCCCATGCCCAAGTTATGAAGTTCTGACTCAGATAGGAGACAATAGACTCAGCACAAAGCATTTGCGAGCAGAAAACATTGGTTAATACACTTTCATCATGGTGGAGGTAGATAGCAAGAAGCTTTCTCTGCAAAGATACAAAGAAAGATCAGTGATTAGTCACTTAAAACTGCTGCTGCAGATCTGTGTGGCAGTACACCCTGTGGTGTACATCTCAGGTGTCAAGTATCCAAACTAGCTTGCACAGCGAAAAAAACAAACCAAGCCAGTAGATTTCAAGTCAAACAGTCCATCAGTCCAAATCTGTAAATCTCCTCAATGCTTCCTAATATTTTATTTCAGTACCAAAAGACAACATATTATTGTGCTTAGAATGTGAAGATAACAACATTTGAATGAAAACTAAAAATCTTATTAAGAGAGTCAGCACAAAAAACTTTTTGGGCTTGCTGCACAGTAAAGAGAACATTTAGAACAATTAATACCCTGAGCAAAGAACACACCTTTTGATACAGCAGTGTCTACAACACAAAACAACTACAAACGACCTGCAAAACCCAGCAGCCTAGTGTTGTCACCTCATCTGCAGCCAAAGATGAAACTGGTTAAGCAACAATACAGCTGCCTACAGCCCCAAAGCCTGAGACTTTGTATGATGTGGAGAGGCTCAGAGCACATCAGCCTCTCACAAGCTACATGTAAGTTGATGCGTCAAAAGGCCATGTGCCAGGCAAGCTAGCCACATCTCTCTCGTGGAGCTGAGGAGCACGGTAACCTCCCCAGCACTGCAAATGTGGAAGATGCAAGGGAAGGGGCACGGGAGACACTGATCAAGTCCTACACTGAGTTGTGAGCACTGATACATCTCACTGTGGTTCGTAAAGGCTAGATGATGTTTGTGGCTCCCTGAAGCAAAATATGCTGTGCCACGTTCTTCTGAAACCCTGCCAAGTAATATTTGAACTTCACTGTCAGCAGCATAGAGCTGTGCTGTGTCCCCAGGAAAATCTCAGACCATGTTTTGGAAAGTGAATCCATAAATATATATAGAAAGCAGACTGAGAAAAATAAAGGAAAACTGTAAGCCAGTGAAGCAGCATGATCCTCTACCGAGTGTTCAATAGCTCATAAATATCATTCAGAAAGTGATAACTTTCCGGTCCCCTATATATTACTTTATTTTAAAATCCTACTTGAACATATTTGCAGAGTCAATGCGATAAAACCTATTTTCAGACTTTTATCTTCAAATCTCATTCCTCACAAGGCTAAAACGGAATGCTGAGTATTGATGTGTATTGATAGAGTGTGATGTGGGATGCAGTTTTGAGACAAGCTGTCTTTGTAAGAAGCCTGTACGGCTATCGTCTCATGTACTGGCTTTGGATAAAACGTAATGACTGTTTATAAAACGAAGAATACTTTTGAACATTAGACTTTGGGAAAGGGATTAGTAATCTGCATTAATGTTTGTCTAATTTAATTTAAATGTTCTTCACAAGCACGTACACATGTGCCAGGAAGGGCCATCAATAAGACCAAAATGCAGAGATCCACATAAGTGCGGCCAACAATGTTGACTGAAACTAAACTTGAAAATCCAGGGCACTGATGCACAATATCAAGCAATAAAACAGCATTTCTGTGGTGATATTTAATTTAAAAAGAAGAAAGAGGCAGGGGAAGATCAGGCACTGTCTGTTTTTGAGGATCAGCCATTCTGCATTTCAAAGCGTCGATTCCTGCAATATCCAGGTTACTGTGCTAGAATCTCGACTATTATATACCAGTTGTAAGAGAGGGAGGGCAAAGATGTGTTTACTCAGTGATTAGGGCCTTAGAATAAGCCTCTAGCTCCTAGAGAGACAGCTCACCACTTATTCATTTGGACCAATTCACAAAGCCTAGAAAGATTAGACATCCATGCTGAGAAGACAAGCGAATGCAGACGGTGAAAAAGAAATAAAAATTCTTTAAAAACTCTGAGATGACTTCATTATTTTTTCCACAAGGAAACTTTAGGAAAGTGTTTAGTTAGAGAAAAACCCACATTGACCTCTCTCTAAACCCTTAATCTTTCCTTTGTGGTGGCACTGCTTTGTGGTAAGCGGATGGCTTTGCTCTCCTCTTTTCACTGGGAGCAGAGAGAAAAAAAGGCTCTTGAGAAACACTTTTACTTCCAAAGAAACAACCCCATGAAACTGTTAAATATGAGATTCCATACAACAGAATGTTTCAAAATATGTACAGTTTTAGGCTTAAAGATTTAGGGACAAATTTTAGTAAACAGAACTGGCACAATAGATGTTTACACTGAGCTACTCCACCAGTGAATGTAATTTCTATTGCACCAACAAATCTCACCACAGAGAGAGTAAACTCCATCACGTATAAAAGATTGTACTTGTGACTGATAAATCATCCAAAATGTTAGAGGTCAGGCACAGGCAGACTGCTGGACAAGTGAAAAGGGGTAGCAGGAGGAAATGAAGTGCTGAAACATGATTCTGAAAAATCTTGCTGGAAGCCAGGGATATTTTTTTCTTTGGAAAAGGCATTATTGCAAAAGGCTTATGGCTTGGATTTTGTTCTTGCTGTTGTTGCTTGGTTGGTTTGTTTACTTTGGGTTGGTTATTTTTTTTCCTAACCCACAGCAGTATATATTTATAAGCAGGGTTTTGTTGGTTTTATTTGAAGCCTTTGAAAAATCACAGTAAATTCGAGGATTCTATGATGACTAATGCTGTGATTTTTTCAGTCAATACCAATAAAACAGACTTACTACACCGCTGAACAGTCTTCCATAAAAGAAGACTACTAATGGTCTGTTTTGTGTTGGATTTTTCAAAAAGATAAAGACTCTGGGTTGTATATTTAGCCTAAAATTTTAAGTAAGACAAAAAATCCAATGATCAAGAAATTTTACTTTTCCCATTGAAGGTATGGAATACTGAAAAGGTTCTAAGGAATGAATAGACGACGGACTTCCAAAAGCCTTAGAAGTTCAGCATCTTAAGCCATCAAGAGATGTATTTTTCAGAGCTGTAGAACAGATAGTCACACAGTGGCATCTGCAGGAGGGGTCAGGATTTACAAAAGTACTCGAGAGTCTAAGTTTCAGCAATGTCAATAAGGTCCTAAAAGCTTGAACTCTAAGCTTCAGGTTTCATTTTATTTCAGAGGAAGAAGGGTCATGAGAAAGAGATGCTGTTTCCAGCATCTTGACTATCTAAATACCTTAAAGCACACAGACCATTTTTTTCTACAACGTCTGTTGCAGTCAGACTGCATGAGACTCAGCTAGCCATGCCTCTGCTCCCTTGCCTCACACCCACCACTGTGCACTTGCAGCGAAGCGATGCAGCGCTCTCCTGCTGGATTTTGATCTGCTGATGGAATATGCCTGGCATGCGGTGCCCTGGAAGGAAATGGAAGCTGTAGATGGACACTGTACTGCAGCAGGGCCTCCCATTGGGAGGCACAGCCCTCCCAGTCGTAGCCTTGCACCACGAAACCTCTCACACACATTACCCAAAGTACATCAGCCTCCTGCCACAGGAGCCAAGAGATCTAACATGCACAGACACTCCCACATGTGAAACGATCTGTCCTAAGTACCAAAACTTGCTCATTTTGAAATTTTGGAACCTCAGAAAAGCCAACACACTTTGTACAGAAATAAAAGAAATGAACGAAAAGTTGCACTGAGGCATAAAGAAACACAGATCTCCACAGGGTTGAGAGACTGTGTTGACAATCACTGAGTAATGGGATATCCAAGCTTCTCAGCCAGTTCCTAATGACATGAGTAACTTCAATACCTCAGAAGAATGTGAACTAGAATCAGAATAGTGACTCAAGTCCTAAATGTCAGCAAAAACACAGACCTGAATCATTACATTTGAATCGCAGGTTCACAAGTTCAAGTAACAATTGAGAGAAGAATGTTCACAAGGTAACATCTGCTAGAAGAACGAACGTGCTTTCAAGCTGCCAGACTAAGGAATCAAGATCTTGGGACATCTTGAGGCCTCTGCAGTGTACAGTTTGATCAACCTCTCCAAGGAGATCCTGGAGATCACAGAATCAGCTTTCTTGGACACAGCTACTCTATTATGCACAATCTTTTTTCCCCTAAGCAGAATGTAAGCCTTCTCTAACACCAAGGTGATGGGAATGAAACTGTGCCTCCCCTTTCCCAGTTCCTAAAGTGAGCATGAGACAATTCCTATAACCTTCTGATCTCATCTTTTGTATTATATATGGCATAAGACATTCCTAATTTCTCAGTAATTTTATCTTTACATAAAACATATAGTCTCAAAAAGCCATCAGCAATGGAATCATAGAATCATTACGGATCGGAAGGGACCTCAAAAGATCATCTAGTCCAATCCGCCTGCAACAGCAGGATCACCTAAACCAAGTCACACAGGAACCTGTCCAGTCGGGTCTTGAACATCTCCAGAGAAGGAGACTCCACAACCCCCCTGGGCAGCCTGTTCCAGTGCTCTGTCACTCTCACCGTGAAGAAGTTCCTTCTCAGGTTGATGTGGAACCTCCTATGTTCCAGCTTACAACCATTGCCCCTTGTCCTATCACTACATGACACCGAGAACAGCCCAGTGCCATCCTCCTGACACCCACCCCTCAAATATTTGTAGACATTAATGAGGTCACCCCTCAGTCTCCTCTTCTCCAAGCTAAAGAGACCCAGCTCCCTCAACCTCTCCTCATAAGGGAGGTGTTCCACCTCTCTTATCATCTTTGTTGCCCTACGCTGAACTCTCTCCAGCAGCTCCACATCCCTCTTGTACTGAGGAGCCCAGAACTGGACACAATACTCCAGGTGTGGTCTCACCAGGGCAGAGTAGAGGGGGAGAAGAACCTCTCTTGATCTGCTAACCACCCCTCTTCTAATCCACCCCAGGATGCTGTTGGCCTTCTTGGCCACAAGAGCACATTGCTGGCTCATAGTCATCTTGTTGTCCACCAGGACCCCCAAGTCCCTTTCCCCTACACTACACTCCAACAGGTCAGTCCCCAGCCTATACTGGTACCTAGGGTTGTTCTTGCCCAGATGCAAGACTCTGCACTTACTCTTGTTATAGCTCATTAGATTTTTCTCTGCCCAGTTCTCCAGCCTGTCCAGATCTCGCTGAATGGCAGCACAGTCTGCAGGGGTGTCGGCGACACCACCCAGCTTTGTGTCATCAGCAAACTTGCTGACAGTGCATGCCAATCCCTCATCCAAGTCATCAATGAATAGATTGAACAGGACCGGTCCCAGCACCGATCCCTGGGGCACTCCACTGGATACAGGCCTCCAACTAGACTCTGTCCCATTGACCACCACTCTCTGACTTCTACCCTGTAGCCAGTTTACAATCCACCTCGCTACCCGAAAATCTAGGCCACACTGCCTCAGTTTGTCTGCAAGGATGCTGTGAGAACAACAGTAAGCTGGTCATGTGGCTAACCACTCTTCCAGGTAAACCTGCATTTTATTTTATACTTCATTTAGTCTACTTTTCCAAATATTTGATCCTATTACAATGTTACATCTGTTTCAATCAATTGAACTTGCAGTGACATCTTGCATAACACAAGGAGTTATTAAAACCAAACTAGTTTAAATCTAATCTAGTGATTAAAACCAAACTCAAATAAGATCTACAAATTATTGGCTTTGAAAGAGGAGGAAACGCAGACTGTGGAAGCCAATTCTAATGAATTTTCATTACATCATATCAAGTACAGAAAGCCCATATCGAGACGAAACTTCCAGATATTATAGGTGAAGTAGAACAAAAGGGTGTGTAGGCACACAGCAAAACTACCAAGCTGATATGTTGTTGCAAAAATTTCTAAACAATGTTAACCACAAGTTAACTAATTTTAGAATGAAAGAACTGCTAAAACACACATACATCAGGCAAGACCGGAAAGAAGAGGACATAGGTGACAAACGTGGGACTTAACTACTGACCTACCACAGAAGAGTTGATTTTCCAGAAACCCAGTCATACTTCTATACCTATAGTTTCAACCATTCCATGTTGATTAGTGTCCAGTGTTAATGTTTAATCAGAACCTGTAAAGTAGTCTTCAAGATGCAATATCAAAGCACACCCACGCCATACAACGTGATCAAGCCTTATATAATATGTAGAACCAGCAGTTTGAAACGTGTCTGGAGCCAAAGTAAGAGGTGATAGTTCATCTGCACTCCTTGATCTTGCTACACAGTGTTTAGGGAATAAATGGGGGGAAAAGATCCTCATTCCCCCAGTGTTTTGGAATTCAAGGCACCCACAAATGGCTTTCAGAGGCAAAAGAAACCTCCCCCAAAAAGCTTGTTTAGAAGTGTCAACTATAAGGCATCTTGCACAGGCTCAGCTCTAACTATTTCTGTGACAGTGAACCTGCTTGAGCAAGAGTAAGCTTGTTCTTCATGAACTCATGAAACAGAGATGTTTCTTTTCAATAGGCACAACAAGTAGAGTAAATCTTACACAGAATAACTTATTTGTAATTTAAGAAACCTGTCTTTCTCTTCTTGATCCAATTAAAAAAAAGAAAACATTTTCTTGTGTTATATACATATATATGTATATATAGAAGTCTTGGAAATGAACACACACAAATGCCCCTAAACCAGCAGGCTGCAGGAGTAACTGGGAATTTCATTGCCAAAGCCACCAGCTGTTAAAGGCAAAGCTCTGTAAATTGCTATTGCATTCTTGTGCTGGACACACACACACAGGTTTTAAAGCAGAGCTACAGTTGACCTCATCCCATCTCTCCTACCTAAAACTGTCATGGTAGCAGTTGCTTTGAAGTAAAAAAAGATCCCTCACATATGTTAACCTTAACTATCTAAAGACTAGAAAACAAACGAGAATCAAAGCTAAACAAAACACAGGTAGCAGCAGACAAAGAGCTAAAATTTCTACAAGGTACTTCTCTCTTAATCAGCTACGCACTACCATCCTTTCCAACAGAAGAAAACAAAACACACTGAGACTTAATATCTATTTTCTTAAAATCAATTTGAACCCATAATGTGTTCAAAATACAGTTTCAGAAATAAGTTTATTTTCTTAAAATAATGCAAACTAAACTATTTCCACAAAAAGGCTTCAAGTTGCTATGTACTGGTATTTTTGAAATACTCACAATATAGATTAAAAATGCAGCTGAAGGCTGCCTCTCTAGGCTTGAACTGCAGAGAGCAGAGCACCTTCTGCTCTGGACAGTGTTGAGAATTTAACAAGAGAAGGCTAAGATCTCTGAGCACTCAAGCTGCCAAGTGCTCTCAAATTAAATCAGTTTGAAGCGGTTTTCATTAAGATGGATTGAGTGTGGCATCGTGAGAAACACTCTATCAAATGTAGTGTTTTACTTAGTGATTAAGTATATACCAATTGATGAAGCTACCCAAATCCTTCGTAATCCCACCACTCCAATAAACATTTAATGAGTATATAAGTTCAAAAAGCCTAGCAGAGGATTTAAACCTTCAATCTTGTTTTTATTTACTCTTGGAACTCAATTTCTCACTTCAAGCAAAGAATGCTGGTGCCTGAACCTCATCTGTTGCCCTGGTAAAATTAAGTGCCCTCCACAGTATAAATCAGAAGATAAGACATACAGGTTGCAATTTCTCCTAAGATTTTTTTCTTATATTGATATATATATATATATATGGAATTATTTTATGAAATGCAATTACAAAACCATAAAATATGTATCACTTTCTCAAGTATAAATCTCAGGAGGCAAGACAAAAAAACTTGGTTTATAACAGGAAAAAAAAAGCAGTACAAATAAATGAGATTTGTAAGTTTATACACACATATACACGTATTGATTCAAAGTCAGAACATCAAAATACAAATCACGTCACTCCCCAGGGAAAAAAGCCTTTAGAAATGAAGGCAACATTCTTAAAACAAAATTAAAGAAAAAAAAGCCACAAAAATAATACTTTCCTAAATATATAACTTTATCCTGATGAAGACCTGGCCTGAATACCTTGTAAAATTATTTGAAATGTAAGGTCACCTGAATTTCAGGTGTGTTATGTAAGTGGTCTAAGTACTTTGAATATTTAAAAACTAAGTAAGTATCCTGCATTAATATGACACTTACAGGTATATTACTAAGTACTTATGAAAGCTCCTAATGAGCTCTCTTCCATTATTATACAGATACTCTGGCAACCATTTCTGACAAAATGACACAGAGTGAACTTCCTAGCTCAAACACTTTGCTTGTTGCATTGATCTAATACTTTGAACGTGTATTAAGGTCCACTTTAATGGGTTATTTCAATTTAATACTTTACCACTGAATTATTATGCATCCACTTGTGCTCTGAAATCTGCACAAAGACCAGAAAACAGTCACTAAACGTAGGAGTGTGCGTAGCATGTGTTAAGTATGTGTTAACTTAAGCCATCCAGTGTAGATGCCTAACTCTGCACTGATGAGAATAGCTCCTAACATAACACAGCTGCTCCTTCCAATAAGAATAACTACAGAAAGCCTAAACATTCTCCATTTTAAAATTAAATATCTATCAAGACAACAAAAAGTAAATTTAAACAGCGTGATTTTCTGTTTGTATTTCAGCTTTATCTATGCTTAATTATGCAGGGGTTTGGGTTTCCCCTAGTGAGTCGGGTCACCCAAACTTAAATAAACTATCCTTGTTC
Source organism: Rhinopomastus cyanomelas (assembly GCA_013400115.1). Lineage (NCBI taxonomy): Eukaryota > Metazoa > Chordata > Aves > Bucerotiformes > Rhinopomastidae > Rhinopomastus > Rhinopomastus cyanomelas. The sequence continues at coordinate 124,475 of VXBP01007926.1, read as the reverse complement.
TAATTTTATTGAAATACTGATTTTAAAACTGTGCTGGGAATAACAGAAACTTGAGAGGTCTGGTTGGATGTTCAGAAAAGCTAAATAACCAAACCTGAGTCCTGGAATTCACTCGGCAGATAAAGGCTGCACAAGGGAAAAAAAGCACACTGTATTTCAGAGACCGTTCAGTTCAAATTTACAATTCCATTAGCCATTCTTCAAAGGAGTTACCAACACGCAACGTTGAACTTGTCAATGATGAGACTCATTGCCAGTGTTATGTGGTGCTGGGACACCATTATTTCAGGAAGAAAAAGAGTAGCTCTGATGACTAAAGGACTCCAATAAAAGAACTGCCTGAATTATCAGGAAGCATGAGGTAGTCACTGTACTTCAAGCAACAACTGAGATAAGTATTTGAGTCAGCTAAATGAGTGTAACTCTTCATAAACAGTAAAACCAAGGTAACTTCAAAAGGTACTTTACCTTTTCTAAAAACAAAGATGAAACATCTACAGTGACTCCCCACCCCCATACTAAATAAATAGGACTTTTAATACACACTTACATCTCTAGCTTTCCCATAGAAGGCTTCTTGAAAAGCAGCCTCTAATGATCCAATAAAATAAACAGGATGGCAGTCACCATATCTAATTGAGATAAAATTTCCAATTAATAAAAACATACAAAAATAAATGTCAATATCCTAACTCTTCATATATTCTTTAAATACAACACATTGGCTAAACCTTTAGAAAGATAAAATCCTACACATTTAAAAGGTAGAAGGGAGATGTTTAAAAGCCAAGTATATATCAACCTTTCAAATTTTATCATAAAAGCTTTCTGTTTACATACATAGACACCTTAAGATCCACATAGTTTTTCAATCATAACTTATTTCCTCTCTCTCTTATATCCTTAAAGGTTAACTGAAGGCTATTCTTGTATTGCATATTAATGCATCTCATATATATAAATGAACTTTTCATCATAGCAGAGTGAAAACAGAAGGCATGTAAACTTTGCAATACTTTGCAGTGTATCAGTTTTGCAGCTTTTAGCTGTCCGAGGAAACCTGGGAGGTGTTAAACATGTATGACTTTTGGTAGAAAGTTTTTAAAAAGCAGCATTTCTGTATTTTTTTACAAGTACAGACTTAAACAACTATTTAACTATTGTGAAAAATATCATGGCAACTCTATATCTTTTTCAATAATAATCATTTCAGCTTTTCTGTTCCAGTACATCATATGAAAATTACTACATTTAATCAATCTTTAACATCCCTTTAGACTCTTATATAATTAAGTAATTATATTAAGTAATGATAAATTAAACAAGGCAAGAATCTATTGCACTAACGTGGACTGAGGAATAATTTCATCTCCAAACACTTCTAAGAAAGTCACTTGTAAAATAACTTCAACTAGCATTCCTAAATATGCTATGACCCCACAAAAATACATACTCACTTTCATTATTTACTAATTTTTACTTAGCTTGTAACATGAATTGCACAGTTACCTTGAAGTTACGCTTACCTTGAAGAAAACTCCGCTGTAAACTGTAATAAGGCATCTCCTTCATTTTCAGCATTTTCTGGCACTTAAAAATAGAAAAATATAAATGAAATGCAGCCTTATGGAAAAAGATTTGAATATGCAAAGTCACTCATTTCATAGGTTGAGTTTTTTGTGTTGATAGCAGACTGAAGTGGTTACCAAGAGACCACAGAAATTTCATGAAAGACCATACAGGATAAATATTTGGAGATACATTAAGATTTCCAGGCACTTTCATGAATATATTCAGCTTTTCCAATCAGCAGAATCCTCAGGTCTGGTGTAATGCACTACGTCACCTGTTCAGAGTTAACACTCTGCACTTACCTTAACACACTGAAATGAAAGGACTGGCTTGAAAGTCCCCTGTATTGCCAGTTACTTTTCTCGTTCTGTTGCTGTTTGTTTGACTGGTTTTAATCTTCCTACGCATGGTGTTAAAAAGTTTTCCATATCATTATACACATTTGCTATCACAAACCTTCTAAAGTAACAACGCTAATGCAAGCCTAAAGTAAATCGTTGTAAAGTGCAGGTAGGATGTAACTTTTCACAATTCAAAGGCAAGTAATCGCTGAGAAAGTTTAGTGTAAATCATTAAATTACTGAATGCAGAATTCTAAAAATACTAAAATATCATCAACATGCTGCAGCTAAAATCTGTAGCATTTTCAGAACACAGAATTGGAAATCTAGTTATCCACTGGAACATCTGATTACCGAGCAAAGTTTCTCTGAGTGTAATTATTATGTAACTACAAGCAAAAAATCAAAAGGCTAAAAAACTTCCTCCACAGGGAGATGCCTCCACAGTTTCCAATTATGTCTACAGTCTTTTCATTCATCAGATATGACACTCAAACAATTGAACCTTCCTATCTAAAGATATTTTCCAGCTTGTTATTGCGCAGACCCACTCTGCCTGCACTACTGCTGTACTTTCACTGGTTAAATGTAAATTAACTGTGAGCTCTTACTCATCGGTGATTTCCTCATGGCAGATGATGCTACTCCAAACATTTCTCCATCATCAACTCCAAACTCTGTAGCATCTTCAAAGTCATCCCCATCACTGTCACTGACCATATGAACATCGGTGCACTGCTGTATAAAAACAAAACCCAAAATCCTCCATAAGCCTCTGCTGCAGACATCACCTTCAGTTGAACACAAAATATTCACACAGTGAAAACACCAACACATTTCTGCAAAAACACCCCACACACTGCACATTGCTGTTTTATACAGCATTGCCACACGGCTTTTTATAAGTAAACCTAATTTTTAACAGAAGTCTGGTTGACAGAACGGGATTAGGTGACAAAATGCATTATTAAGTAACAGAGGAACTGCCTCTGTGTACACAAAACTGAGCAAATTGTATCCAAAATTAAAGCTATTTTCCACCTAACAGCACTACAGCTGCTTTAACTGCCAAATGAAGTGTGAAAAAAGCCACACAATCTATCAGCAGTTTTTAACATCCAGCTACAATCTGTTTGGGCAATAGCTGCACGGGATGAAATACGTGGAAAATAGAAAAGTGCTGATATTAAAATATTTCTAGGAAGGACAAAGGCATTGAAAATTTTAACTCAAACTACTAATAACTGAAAACAAGAAACCAGGAGTTTATAGTTCGCAGAGATCTTTCTTCTAATACTATGTAACCCTTAATATAGTCTTTTTCAGTGCTTACTGTGGCTTGTTTACTTGGTTTTCTCTTCAAGGACTCAGTCACTGAGTTCCTTCCTTTGTCACAATGACTTATGACAGAAATTGTAAATGGACTATATGAACATACAATTCTGCTGATGATGTATTTGACAATAGAAGGGATGGAGACTACTGCAAAATGAGCTTTCCCTGCTTCTTCCTAGGGTACACCAGTAAGCTTGAGACAATTTCCTTACCTCCTCTGACTGTTCCCTCGTTTGTACAGGTGAAGATCTTCTTCCAACTGTAAGTCGATGGCAGGGAAAAGTCAGTCCCGACACAGCTAGAGTCATCTACAAACAAAGTAAGGATCACTTATTAAAGACATGGTCTCACTTGAAGGTTGGTTATACCCTTGTTCAAGGTTGCTTTGAGATTCAGACTGAAGGCTGCACTGCAGAAAATTGACTTAGTTATACAAACATAAAGAAAAAAGTCTAAAAACCAAGTAATTCCTTACATAAAAATATTTAAGGAAACATCAATCAATTGGGTTTTACAGGTGAGTACACTCAGAGGACCAAAATTAACTGGAACTGCAAACACAAAACTGTGTTCAATTATTACTTTCTCCTAAATCTGTACTGAAGTTTGAACCATCTGGACAGTTTTACAATGGTATGTTTTGATTAAGTAAATGTCAGTTTTTTCCTTCCTATTCAATAATCAAATGTTTAAGTGAAGATAATAGGCATCAACACAAATAATTAAAAATACCTAAGTCATCTTGAAATAAGTGCTATATTGAAAGAACAGTTTATCTGCAGACACTGCAAAAGACACAATCACAGTGGCTACTAAAAATTACATTTCACCTCCAACATGGCCGTTACTAATGCCAAAGGCACACGCCATGTTTCTTATTCAAACAAGGACACTCAGAAATCCAACAGTGCTGATAAAAATCCAATCAACACCGTCAGAATAGATGTTCATAAACCTATGCCAACAGAAACAGCAATTTTGCCTGCTGCTGTACCCTTAAATCTCAACATTTTAAAACTACCAAGACAGCAAATGGAAAAAGCTACCATCACTTGAAACACAAAATTATTAGATGCCTGCAAAGATAAGATGACAATATCTTAAGATCTGATCCTATACCACATTTTAAAATACACTGATCGATACTGGAATTAGAATTGTCCACTCTTGTACAATTAGAGCTGTCTGTGCCATCTTCAAAATTCAAGTGCCTTCCCCACATTTTTTTTATACAGCACTATCATAGACTCAGCCTTCTGCCCTCTTTTGGAAAGCCTGTCAGTCCTGGTCAAGCAAGGTGGATGACCACCAGCAGAATTTTCAGAAGCACCTAAGCCCCATCTTGAACATAAGGGCTAAATTTATAATTTAAATAACTCCAAAATTAAATAGCAGACTCATTTTAGTAAAGACAAAATACTTGATATTGTACAATCCTTGGTGAAAGACAGTTCTGGTTATATGTTTAAAAGAGTGTTTTCTAATTGTTCTTCTGAATAAGCATAGAGAGGAAAGTATGAGATTTTCTAGATCCTATTAAAATGTTTACTGTTTTTCAGGCACAGTATGAGAGACTTCCATTATGTATTTCAGAAACACAGCATCTGCCTCATTAGACTGTAAAAACATTATAGGTAAAATAAATTTCAGCCATCCTCAACAAAAATCCCAGAATAAATCGCAGGCCTTAAATTCCATTTACTGCCATGAGCACTGAAAACACACCATTTATTTTTATACATAATTCAGAATGACTTCATCACTTGTCTGCTAGAACTCACAAAGATTTAATTTGCTGCAGGTTGAAGCAGGCAGATTAAGCAGGCTGCTTACCAAATGAATGTTAACCTGTCTGAACTAGCCTACTGTCACATTCTCATAGCAAGGTTAAACAGAAGTTTAGCTGTATAAAAAGCCCAGATATCGTTTTAAAGGAAGTGAGTAATAATACTCCAGAGCAAATGAAATATTAAAGACGACATACGGGTCAAGGCCAATTACCTGTAAAACTTCTCTGACAAGAGCATAAGAACTGTATTCTCTGCAGTAATCCATTGGTTAAACTAGTATTTTTATAAGCTTTTAATAATAAACAAAACCCAACTGTTATAAAACCTGAAACTTTGCCCTGTAGTTACCACACTATGTCAAATACTGGTGGGACATACACACACTAACCACACACAGACTGAAGTTTCCTATCTAACAGCATCAAATGCGCTGACAGATGCCTGGAAAGACTCCTGATATCTTTTACATGCACATTAAAGACAGACTGGTAAGATCAAGCAGCAGTTATTGTGCTGCTTCATCACTTGGCCCAGTAGCAGGGTGTTGCAATTCCAATTTGCAACCCTGTATTATAGTGTCAAAGCATCTCTCAAAAATGAGCTGACAGCAGAAGGGGTTCAACATCAGAGCACATTTCATCCTACTCTCCACGCAGTTGCTGGAATGTTGGGGTTTTGTACATATTTGTGTGAGAAATCACCCTCCCTTACCAGCTTTTTGACAAGGGTTGGGGGTTTTTTTAGCAAAGGAAAGGCTGGGGCAAACTGAAGCTCTGCCTTTCATTTCAGAACAATCTAGCAACAGGAACATTTCTCTAGAATTAAGTTATCTTCCTCGTAAGAGAAGACAGTCCTCTTCTAAGGAGAGAGTCCTCTCTGAAGAGAAACTTGAACCACAAAGTTTAATCCTTATTTTGAAAACCATAAAAACATCAACACTAAGCAAAAGATTACTTCCCAGGCAGCTCAGTCCGGTGCTGCAGACAGCAAATCTCAACTTCTGCAGCTATTTTACATGCAGGCCAACTTCGTGCTGGGAGAACCCACTGAAGTGGCTCAGTGGCCAGAACTGTTTAGATGTGGGGCTGCTCCCAGAGAGTTTTTTCTAAATACTGCATCTGTTTACTCCCAAACAGGGTTGGAGTACATTAGGAATAGGATTTGTTGTGTCACAGCCACATTCCCAAGGGAATGAACAAAAGCTTTTTACTAAATGTGAACCAGAAGATGCTCATTTGTGGCCTTAGTCCCTGATTACTAACATTTTCAGCTCATTAAACCATCTGATTACCAAAAAAACCTTAAAAGTCACTGAATTTTCAGAACATTTTCTTTTCTTACGTGAAAATCTCCACTCTGCAAGTACTATAGCTGGAATTGGATGGCTTTCACATGCACAGGGGGAGACTTTGAAAGACACACATGCAGGATGCTGGACTCTTGGTACCCATGATGAGCTAGATATAGCTGATGAACGACATAACACATTAAAGCAAAAATAAATACAGTTAGCCCATTTTTCTATGCAGTAAATGCACACAGGCAAATCCCTACACTCAAAAGATCTCACAGCTGAAAGCTACATGAGGTAGAAGGTGAAACAGAACCAGAAATAAGTAAAATGACTCGCAAAAAGTAACACAGGATGATTACTGAGAAGTCAGAGTTCTTGTCCAACACAGCTTGCCTTTGTTGAAAGTTCAAGTTGTCGCCTCTTTGGCTTTTTATAGCTTTTTAAGGGGGACAATAAAATTGAAGCCTTTAAACACTCCAGGGAGAGTGGCAGCAGGAGAACCCGTTCAGGAGATGGCACGGATATTCACAGAATCATAGAATCATTAGGGATCGGAAGGGACCTCAAAACACCATCTAGTCCAATCCCCCTGCAACAGCAGAATCACCAAGTCGCACAGGAACACATCCAGGCGGGTTTTAAATGTCTCCAGTGAAGGAGACTCCACAACTACCCTGGGCAGCCTGTTCCAGTGCTCTGTCACCCTCACTGGGAAGAAGTTCCTTCTGATACTGAATGGATTGCTACTGGTATGCAAAAAGGTGATGGTAGGACCTGAAGTAAAAGTACACAAGGGATAGTTTAAAGATATTTTAGCTATTAAAAGAAAGACCACAACCAGATGTTACAGTTTGGAAGGGGAAAAAATCATAGAATCATAGAATCACTATGGATTGGAAGGGACCTCGAAAGATCATCTAGTCCAATCTGCCTGCAACAGCAGGATCACCTAAACCAAGTCACACAGGAATCCCAGAGCCTAAAGATCATTTGTGCTTTCCAGGACAGGGACACTGAATTTATTTGAAAACGTTTGGTGTAAGATGAAATGTATTTCAATTGCCAGCATCAATAATTGGGGGATAAAGCTAAGCAATTTTTTTTCTGATCCAAATACGCAGGATTCTTTGCCGAGAACTTTCCAGATCAATCTAGAAATATTTGCTAAATGCAGAGTGAGACCAGGTGTTTTAAACAGTAGATATTCTTCCTGTTAGAACATATCCTTTTTACATAGAACCTTCTAGAAATATCCTTCACCACATGCTCAAAATAATTGGAAAAATTAGCAGTCCACAATCTTACAAGCTTGCAGTCCTCTGGAAAGAAGATTGTTGGCACAACCTAATCCCCACTCTTACAGACTTCTGAAATTCCAAAGGAAACAGCAAACTCAGCCTCTTGTATGAGTCCAGAGATATTTAACCAAAACAATGAAGATCTGAGTATGATAAACAGCAGCAGCAGCACCACCAAGGAACGATACCAGCAGAGAACCGCAGCAGAACTCTCTCCGCTGAGAAATGTTGATACGAAAATTATACGCTCAGTGTAAGGCATCAGAAAGGAGTCACTGGCTATGACAAACTGATCTTCCCCATGTTCAGCCACCCACTGACGGAGAAAAACAGCACTTCAAAACAGAGGATGAAACCGTATCTGATGAGGGAAGTATGCAGGCAAGCTCCAAGAGTTTTACTACATAAACCACTTGGACATCCAAAGTGACCAACTTAAAGCAGTAACTTCTAAAGGACTAGACCTTCTCCTTCATCCTCAACTATCCAGTCATTCTGGAAGCATCAACTCTGCTCCATGGAAATACAAGTCTTTAGAGTTGCATGTGAATAAAACGCCAAGAGAACTCTTCTTGCCAGTAAGTTGCCTGTATTTAATCAGAACATGCTTTAGAAAATAAATTATGGTAGGAGAACAGGACACACAATTTACAGACTTTTCCATTAGGCTCATCATTGCAAAGCAGAGCGACGAGCTGGAGAATGACCTGCCAGAGTGCTGCCAAGAGAGCCGTTCATCTGTAATAGAACAGCTTCCATATCAGCTGGCTCTGGAGCAAATCAGACTCCGTACCATGGTTATCAACAGCAAGAAACTTCCCCAGGCACTCCAGTTTCAGAGGTACAGTAGACAAGACAAGCCTGCAAAACATGTCACCTGCAGAAGATGACAGCCACAGATGTGTAACAGACCCACTTTGGCATGACTTGAGAAGTTGTGCTGTCCACAGGATACTTGTCATCAAGGGATCCCTTTTATCTAAACGGATGTAGGTCTTTTAACAGGAACCACAGAAAACAAGCAAGCATCAGTGATAATGTTTAAGGAAAGTAGAAATATTGATTTATTTTGTGCTTTTTGTTAAGTGTTTGATTGCTAGTGAGAGATTTGAGGTTTGGGAGTGTGGGGGAGTTCTGTTTGCTGGGTTTGCTTTAATGTACGTTAACACATCTATCTAAGCACACAGGTACTTGCCACTTGCTCCTGTTAACCAGGGCAAGTTATTAAATGTAGCCATTCAGCTGCACCACCTGGTCGTTTCCTATTTTAAAACACAGCTTTTGACTGCCAAAAAGGCCACTTAAAATGAGAAACAGTTTCAGTCTGTAACAAGGTACCTTTGTTGTTCGAGCTATTCAAATGAAGAGTCCTTTCCAACTCACTAGAGTGGTATTTTTTAAACTGCAAGATATTTCCTTTTCTAATTTAACTTTTTTGGACATAAACTAGAGATTCTTGATCATTTGCTCTCAGAAATTCAAAGGTCAAACTATAAATCTTTCAAAGCATCAGAAAAAAATCATGGAACCCTTGATCCATATGCAAAGGATAAAAGTCTATCAATGATGTGTGCACAGCATGTAAACTTATAGGCAAACCTGAACCAGAACAAAAACACTACACTGGTCATACCTTCTGGATTTTTAATACAATGAGAAAACATCATAGAATGAAATGTAATGTCAGTAATAATTGACTGCCATGAATCAGTAAAATTCTTCAATCAGCTGTACTCCTAATGCAGAACTATGTTTGGCTGTATATAATCTACTTTAATATAAAACTAAATGGAAGAATTCTCATAGCATGATTTCCTCCTGAGATATAGGAAAGTTATCCATGCTTTCTGTCTTTAATACTCAGAAATAAAGTAAGCAAACAAAATTCTGGTGTACAAAAAAGCTCATGTTTTCCAATACTTGACTCTCCTGCATAAATCTCTGATAAAATGCAGGGTAATTCCCAGTCCTACTCAAGGATAGCTTGTAGTGTATTAGGCAAAATGAAGCCTTAATAACCTGTCCTCCAGTTCTACTACCCTGAGAAACAAGTAAAATTACAGTTCTAGCTGCACTAACGAGCACAGCTGGATGGAAGAAGCCACAGAAACCACCAGAATTCCACTATCATTTCAAACTCCCATCCGTGCTGGATAATTATTATTGCAATACATACCGACGCTCAAATCCAACAGACTTTTGTGGCTGCTACTCAGCCGTAACTACCACGTCAATATTAGCTAGCTGCTGTTTCATGTTCGAAACAAATACATTAACAAGACATGGGAATTATATCCCAAACCAGTATTTATAAATCAAGAGGTCACCTGCTGGAGAGCAGCTCTTTCTAGAGGCTGCACAGCAGGCTGCAGTACAAACATGCCCATTAGTAATACCCATATATCGCATCAAAAATTCGTTATCAGAAATGAATGCACTGTTGCCTACAGACTGACACCTAATCCTTGTTCAAATACTCCATGTGACAGCCCTTTCACTGTGCTCAGATATGAGCTGCTTAGCTTCTTCATTTACTGGCTTACTCACAGACACATGGCTAATGTATAAAGACACAAACACGACCGATGAGGTTTCATAACACACCATGCTTAGTTATTCAAAATAACCCAAGATAGAGGAGTCTGTAGCAAAACATTCAGCGATTGGCAGGTGTCTCCACTGTGAAAATTTCACTTCCACATAATTTGATCCTTTTTCTTGTTGGATTACTATGATGATTTTATCACTTCATCAGGTAAGAGAAGGGGTAAAGACAGTGGGGTGGGGAAGGAGCTTTATCAAGCATTTCAGTTTTCATATTAAACTTGCTTGTGTGTCATCTGACTGTTTATTACAGCATAAGCTAATTCCTCTGAGTATGACGATGTCAGTAACACTACAGATGTTTGCACGTATGTATTTTCTTGGAGCTAAGCAAAAATACCTCACCTTTTCTGAAGACAACTACAGGAAGGAACATTTCCGTAGTAGTTCTATTATACTCTACGTGCTTTTGATACTGCTAGCTGAATTTGGATACAAGTCATATTAGACACAAAACGCATCCATAGCCCAAGAGCACCAAGAGTGGTAAGGCAATAAATAAGATCAAACAATCAGTCTTCTACATCTTTTTGAATAGAATGGCTTCTGCAAAGCAGCTTTGCAATACCTCCATGTTCATTCCATTCTCTATGTATTCAGCCAGTGCAGGTATCCACAATAAGTAAGAAACTATCTCGCTGTTCAGTCTAGACAAACTTCAGTTTAGATGTCTGCAAGGTATATTCATCACTGTTAATCCCTTCTCCCAGCTAAGCAGATCTCAGAAGAATTCAAACAAGTTCAGTTCTCCCAGCCTAACAAGATGTCATCTATCTTTCTTCACTAGACAAATTAAGTTCCCTGCTCAAAAAGATTACCGTTAACACTGTGCAAATGGGAAATCAGAGAGAATACTTCTTCAGCAGAGCTAGATGAAGACACCAACCTATGCCCCAACCTCAGGTCTTTTAAGTCAGATTCTCAGGGTGATCTAGGTGATCGCAGACCAGTTCACAAACTCACAGAAAGTTAGGAGTTGGAAGGGACCTCAAAAGATCAACCCTCCTGAGAATCACCTACTTACAGTATGTCACTTAGGAATGTGTCCAACCTAATATCACTCCCCAGAGAGACTCAAGAAAAAAATTTAAAACAATCTAGTTGAAAAGCCTAGAAAAGAAGTTTTTCTGCTCACCATTGGCTGGTCTACAGCTGAGACTGCTGCTGCCAGCTCCCTAGTGTTTCCACCTTCATTTTTCCTTCGTAATATATCCTTTTTGAGATGAAAGCAGCAAGTAAAACATCAAAGAAGGCAGATTTGTGTGCTGAAAGGGAGACAGCAGTTAATGTGGCACGTTGGCAAAGACTGATGTGCAAAAGACAGGGAGGACAGAAAGAGTATGTGAACAATGGCAGAGGAAGCTTTGCTTCCACACTTGAAAAGTGAGAAAGAGAAGGTTTCCATTATACAAACAGTTGAAGAAAAGATTGGTTTCTATAAGCATCCAGCACAGCCATAAATATGAACGATGAAGTAGGAGAAATAAGAGTGTGGGAAGCCACTGGCAATTTTTTGTCATTCTCCAAGAAGTATCTGAAGACTCCATACTCTTTCCTAGCTGGAAACACAAACACAGAAATCAATCCATGCTGGAAGGAGGTGGAAACTCCAAGACAGCTCATGCTATTTCTGAGAATACTCAGAATCCAACATTTCGAGAAAAAACAATGCTATGACATAAGGGATCAGTGATATTAAGTTGTTCTTGCCATGGTTCTAGTTCTCAGTGTTTAACCAAGCATTATTAATAGTGTGTGGGCAGCCTGTTGTGCTCTGACAAACCCTCACTAAATTCCTTGGGAACAAATAGCTGCTCAACACTGCCAAACCCATCACTTACTGCTGTATAATTACACATTAAATAATTTATCTTGTTTTCAGTGTAGAGTATCACAAAGTCAAAGTGACATATGATTTAAGAATTGCAGCATGTTCACATTTAAAGCTAATGCTTAAAACTTCAAGAGATTAAAGGTTTTCTGTGAATTAATGTTTATCTTTTGCTTTACTCTTTTCTCAAAGCCAGCAAGTACCCATGATCATCTTTCATTAATAACAGAGAGTAAAATTACTTCTACTCATAGTGAAATTTGCATATATGAAACAAGTGTTATCAGAGCAACAAGCAGCAAGCATCCCACTCTAAAATTGGGGTACTCTCCAATTTGAAAAAAAAAGTCAATTAATATTTTTCTTTTAGATTTATTGAAATGAGAGTGATTTTTACAGTTTGAAATTATCTGCAAGACAGAGAGATTTGCTGTATGGAACTTGAGGGCTCTCTTCAGTTCACACTGATCAAGAAGACATTGCTATTCAAATTTAGTATAGAATTTACAAAGAAATAAATCAACCAACCAAAGCTTATCTATGTCACATAAACCCTCACCCCTCCTTGAACAACAATAAAAAGCCTATGTAATTCTGGATTAGCCACTTCGTCTTTTGACATCAACTAGCATTAGCTGGGAAAAACATTCAAGTATGCTCTAGGTTTGTTTGCTTTATTAAACTATTGTCCAAATATTAAAATGAACAGAAGTGCTTAAAAAAATTGACAGCCCTTGAAATTAACTTCCTCTGGAAAATAACTTCATTTTTATTATGAATCTTCAACTAACAAAAAAAAAATGTTGACAGGTATTCAACATTTTATTTTAAACACTAACTGGATGAAAAAAAATCTCTAGGGTGGAGTGTGTTCAGGTTATAAATCAGCAATGCTTGTTTTAACTCCTCACAAAGTGTTGTTGAGATAATTACTGCTGACAGCTTTATTCAAGGTTCATTTCACTTTTTCTACTATTTTTCCCCTGTTAGAAATTCAGCAGGGCCCATGGGAAGATCCACCCCTCACACCTGTTAGGGTTCTTCATGTTACTGAGGCCAGTTTGGACATGTCACTTCACATTAGCATTGTGCCAGCACACTGTGACAATTACTTATCGCAGGTTTAACTAAAAAAAAAGTTTCTAATCCAGCCACAAGAACAGTGTCAGAGTACGTAATTTAAACCTGTCAACACAGGTTGTAGGAAACTCATTCCAAGGATTTCAGTGGTGTTCCCATGGAAGGTCTTTGAACTAGAATGAAGATTAAAATCACAATGGAATGCTATGGAGATAAGACAAAGAACCCAACAGTTAAAAAACATGTTAAGTGAAAAAGAGGATCTTAAATTAAAAAAGATTTATTTAGATTAGGATTAAGAGACTCCTTAATCGTCAAAAATTCTTCTGCAGTTTATTCTAAAAGGTTTCATATTGAATGTATCTAATTCCTTCAGTTACAGCGTAAATGCACAACATGCTGGAGGCAGCAGAATGATGAAGATGCTCTGGAATCAACTTGTGGATAAACAGCACATGGGGAGGGAGAAGGGAGGCTGGAGAAGAGCCCATGGCATGGTGAGCTGGCAACTTGTGTCTTTCAGAGAGCAGATGAGGGATGCTGGAGGCACAGGGACAACCAGGATAAAGCAAACTTCATAAAAACTACCAAGAGTTTCTGTACAAGCTTGAGAAAAAGTTGTGCGTGATTCTCTGGGAACACCCAGCCCTGGTCTGCTGGTTGAACACCCATGCCAATTTTTGCTACGGTTGCTGTTAATCACCAGTCGCATTACTGTGGATCCATCACTCTCATTTGCTAGCTGAATGAAAGAGAAAATTAGCCCTGGTTTTGATTATTTCTCATTTGATTAAGCCTAGTTAGGCAGGCTAGGAATTAAAGCGGGAGGACAGATACTGTAGAACTTCATGTTGCTTCAAGCCATAAATATCTTTAAAATAAACAAAAGGAAAATAATATTTCCTTATACAACAGATTCCACTAAGAAAGAGATATCCTTGGGAGTGAAATAAATACCCATGATCACTTACAGAGCTCATTCTTCTTCTTAGACAAAACCTGTAAATATTAAAAAGGATGAAAAATCTGCCAAGCCATTTGCAGCTATTTGAAACACAGGGTAACAGAATTAAACGCTGAAAGACCTGGAACACAGTTAAGTATAGACCATGAGGCTAATTGTGGATCTTGAGTTAATTACTTTCCACTGATACGTTTTCTCAATGGTCTTTTACATCAGTTTTTTCTTTCCTCGGTCTGAACCCCAAGGCAATTCAGCGTGCCAGCCTCCAAATTCTGGTGATTCATTGTGTACTTCTGCCTTAGGATTTTTAGTTCATGCAGAGAAAGCCTGGCTTTCACATCAAGTTGATGTTAATGTGCACTGACAAAGCAACAGTAAAGGAGCTTCATGTTTGTCACAACGTGCACTCTTTAATTTAGTAATTGCTTTATACTGATATGCAAATAATGACACATTTCCCAAATTTCCAGTTCCTCGGCAATGCTTTCGCTAATTACTTCGTGGTTGAAACTTATGCATGTAAATTGGTTAAGTGAGTTTATTACTGAGGACACCTGTGTGAATTGATGTAGAAAACAGACATGTCCAGAACAGGTCAGGACTCACTGTACATTCCTGAACGTCTTAGAAACTAAAAATAAATATTCTCTCACCAAACTAAAACCTACTACAACTAACACCGTGTTTTTCATAGATAAACTGGGATTCCCACCCTTTCCCAAGCTAGAGAGAGGGGCTTCGAGTGACAATAAACACCACAAATCAAGGCTTCCCCTTATTTCCTGTTGCCAAATGTAAACAAAAGGTCTATAAGAAAATCCCTCTGGCACCTGCAAAGCACCAGGATGCGCTCATCCATCAGTTCTCTGAGGATGACGAGGTCCTCTGCAGTCTGGTTATGGTATTTTGTGACGCTGGTTTAGTCTTCGTCACTCTAATGGCAATTGTGAAAAATTCAAAGGCATTTAACATGGATTCACACTCATCAAAATCGTAAAAAAATGAACCAGAGTTAACTCATCTTCCTATAGTGTCTTTGCTGAAAATTCTTCACACTGTAAAGGCTGAAAAGTAACAGAGGTACAAACATTGTTCTACTTGACCTGCAGGCTTCCATGTCGAAACACAGCGCCCGTTAGGTTTCTGGTATTTAATGAACTGCGTAATTGCCATAGAGGAGTCTAACAACATTGTCTGCCCTAAATCTGATCACAAATTGCCTAATTTTTGTTATTTAGAAGAGACACAAAACCACTGAACAGATTTTTAAAACAAACAATTGTAAGCGAAATATTAAGAAACAGGATAAACCAATAACTGATTGGAATCATCCAGATTGCATATTGCCTGCAGATATTCACAGATACATCTTGGGAACTGCTTTGCATTCACAAAGAGTGTCAGCAAATACTTGGCACATTTCTGGTCTATGGTGGGATGCCATTTACTTCACAGCATCGTACAATGCTTTGGATGGCAAACAGAAGAGCGCCTGGATGTGTTTCCAGCGCTATATAATTCCTTGGCAGAGTTCTAGCAGTTGTGCTAGCAACACTGCTTCCAACAACTGGTGCAAACACTGATGGGCTTTTCATGTTGCCTCTTCTTCCCGGGTATCACTTTGTAAGGAATTGGGTAGTTGCAGTGTTAAGCTTTTGGAAAAAACCCCCGTGTTACTCATTCCTAAAAATGAGTCCTTGAAAAGGATGATTGTATATTTTTTATTTCCCATACCTGCAATACATGAAAAGGCCTTTAACTCTTTCCATGAGCAGAATTAAAAGCACTGACTGTATAACCTCCTCAATTAAAGCAAAACAGTTCAAAACTAGAAATAATAAATTATATTAATACTAACCAGTATTTAATATTCTTAGAGCAGTAAATTGTTGGGGTGGGGTGGTTGCATCTAAAATGCATTCATTTCATTCACTCACTATAATTACATGTTGAATGTGCTTAGTTGATATATGCGAGTTTCAAGAGCAAAAAATGCAGACTATAAATAACAAAAATTTAAGCTTCTATAAAGGGTCTTTCTAGTGGGAAACCTCTAAGGCAGCCAAAACATGAAGCAGTCCCAACATAATAGACTAGATTTTCTTAGCCATTTAAGAAAAATAAGATGGCAAATTTCTATCAAAATCCACCTGAGGCCATGTAGCTACTTTTGCCTTTTATGACAGTTCAGCATTAAATCTCGGGCCTCCTCTTTAAACTGAGAAATTGAGTTGCGTAAATGTTGTTTCAAATGTCGTCGGTCCGCACAGTTACAGGCTTGGGTCTATGCTTTGACCACTGGGCAAGGAATTAAACCCAGTGGCTGCTATTGAAAATAGCTATTTTGGTTGGTAGAGGAAGTAACCTGTGCAAAACAGACTTATCAAATCATATTTTCTTGGTTCCACAGTCTATTGGACTTCAACTAAAATTTTCCAAAAGAGAGACAGATTATCTCCATTCTAAGTTTTAAAAAAACTATTTGTGGACCAAGTTAACATTATTTAAATGCCATTTTAGTTTAAAGGAAGCATTCAAAACTATTACATCAGGTTCTGCACACAACCAGACAAAGGCTAAGGGAAGTTCTAGCAACAGTATTTACACTCATATATAAAACAATTAAAGTGATGCTGTAATTTTACACAGCTTTCTTCTGCTACACAGCAAGCCCACTTACCATACCCTTAAAGTGAACCTCTGTTTACGGAGTCCCAAACACCTCCAATGTGTTTGCTGTGTATTTTCATACATCCTCTAGTGAAGCTCTGCTCTGCTTATACAGTGGAGTTTCATTACAAAGAAACAAGCAGCACTGTGATAATCCTCCTGGAATAATGCAATTGCCACTTATCAAACAGGTGTCTGCTGTATTCCAAAGAGATTATCACTTCCTATTCTGCTCTCCGAGAGCACAGAATAAAAAAGAAGCTGCCACTATGAAATGACTGAGGAGAAAAGGAGGCTTCAATAACAGCTCTTGCTAGCTTCTCTCAGCAGGGCATGATGTAAATGTAGTCCTGCTATAACAGCACTGAAATGAATACGTTAGTTTCTGCAGTTTGAGTTAGAGCACCGAAATAAGATCATTCATGTCAACTGAATCTGAAGTACCAACTTCTTCACTGAATGCTCCAAGAAGCTCAG